>OZ020545.1:12845803-13267591 GCA_963971435.1 Lasius platythorax
TATACCGACAATTTCGGAGCGATTTAGACATGTGATTACGTGATCTACAAACAAAACTGTCCTTATACTAGCATGAACAAGCTAAGGAAGTACATTCGCGTACAAAAGATATATTGCCGAAGAATCACATAACAACTTAGTATATAAAATACCATGTAAAGATTGTGATGCCTCATACGTAGGCCAAACAGCAGGCTACTAAAAACTCGCATCACAGAGCATCGCAATCATATTAATAAAAGAACTTCACAACACTCGGTCATCACGGATCACAGGCTAAATGGCCACGAATTCGCATAGGATGAGGTAAAAATCCTCGATGAGGAAAGCAACATACAAAAAACGTTTGATGTCGGAGATGATATTTATAAAGAGGCAAAAAACAGCCTCATCTACAAACCGACACCGAAGGCCTCCATCAGGCTTATCTCATGACAATGGAGAGAATGTCAAAAATTTAAAATCACCGCGCGCCAGATTACGTCATTAGACCGACAGACTAATCACCTCGACATCCACATTGTTTATACACGCACGCACAATGTCACGCGACAACTAAATTTTGACACATGTTAACCGACAGTTGTGTACTGTCTCTCACGGCTCACGTCCTG
Organism: Lasius platythorax; assembly: GCA_963971435.1. Lineage (NCBI taxonomy): Eukaryota > Metazoa > Arthropoda > Insecta > Hymenoptera > Formicidae > Lasius > Lasius platythorax. The sequence continues at coordinate 12,846,418 of OZ020545.1, forward strand.
TCACCGCTCGATGAAGTAAGATACCTCTCCATCAACATATAGATTCAATTAACAATCAAACTAAGCCGCAAACCGAGCAATTAATTCTCACATAAAGTTACAGTCAAAATGGTTACAACCCTAAAGACTCACGGCAATTTTTTCTTCACGACTGGAATCGGGAGAGGAATTATTTCGTTGAATTGACGGTGAGATCAGTGATGACCGTGGATAAGACTCATGAATACTCCATGTACGTAAATCAATTTGTATAATAAATTATAATCCGCAACACAAACGCCGATAAATGCATTAATTATCCACGCTTCTCAAAAATTTTAATTGTCAACGATTATTTTGTATAATATATTCTATATTACTATGTTATATCTTTCTTTGTTTATTGACAGTTAATTATTGACATCGCTGATGATGGTCCGAAAGGAGGACCGAAACGTACGTTTTTAATAAAAGGTTTTTATACAATAACCATAAAGAAATAAAACTTATTTGCGCACCTTTTACAGCGCTTGGCTCTCATTTAGCCCGTTATATTTAATATATTTAATAACAGAGCCTATTATTTACTGTGTTCTTCTATTTCACTACTATTTAATTCCGAGACTTGTAAAAAGCGACTAGGCTCTTGAAAAAAATTCCACATGAATCTTCTAAACTCACGGAAAGATTCCAAATATTCCGAGAAGAACGTTATCAGCTCGGCATTCATATCCTTACTTGAAAAGTTATCTAACCTTTCTAAATTCAATGGTAATTTATAACCTACTGCACCTTTTTCCACCAAATCTTCAACATGCTGTCGAATAACTAACCCTCTTCTTTCCCGAGAAATATTCTCTTCTCTGTTATTAAATTGTCTATAAAATTCTTTATTTACCTGTCTTCTTTTATTGATATTAATTCTCTCTGATTTATATTTATACCTTACAATGTTGTTATTCTGATCCATTGAATCGTATGACCTTCTGTCCTCAGCTGAAGTAGAAAATCTATGCACTTGCGGTTTCTCCATGACAGTTGTTTTATTAGTCAATTACCTTTCGAGTTTCTGAGCCTGTAAGTATTTTTTCCGCCTCAAAGTAAGAGACGTTGTTATATGCCATGACTATTTTCACCTCTTTATTCCTCTGGAATACCGGGCAAACTTTAGATGACGACTTATGACCTGCCTTACAGTTGCGACACTTCAAAGGCTTGTCGCATATACCATGAGATTCTTCTCCGCATATTGCACAGATTGTAGCGCTCTTGCACATATTTTTCAGATGACCAAATCTATAACAATTATAACATTGTTTTACGGGTTCAATATATGGTCTAATTTTAAGTTGATAGCGCATATTCTCGAATATTGTGATGCTTTTCTTAACTCTATTGCCCTTCGTTGTTATTATAATATTATCCGACTTATTGTACTTTACAGTTTTTTTTCTTTGACCCAAACTTTCCGCATCATTTTCTCTATCTTAATGACCTATGTTTTGTTGACAATTTCTTTCCACAGTTGAGGGATGTCGTATGGCCAATCCGTAATAACATCCCTGCTAATAACCGATCTTTTATCGATAAAACCTGAAACCATTTTATCCTTATCCGGAACTTTATCAATAATTTCTAAGCAAGAGTTTGCCTCATTACAATTACAAATGGTCAATTCTGCTAAATTTACCCTAAGCATTTTAACGGTAACCGGATAAATCCGATTACTATTACACCAAGTTAATATTTTCACATAATTTTTACCTTTGTTTGAAGTAACATTATTCACAGAGAGCTTACATTTAATTTTACATTCGCCCTTAAAATCTATCTCGAACCTCTGCTGTTTACCATTAAATAACTCGGATAACCTATCCGCGTTTAAATCTGACTTTTTTGTAAAGTTACCATCTAAATTATAATAAATTTCGGACGATAAACCCGAATCTTTGAGCAGACTAGAAGAAATTGTCTCGTGTGCGCTCGAAGAACCTGAATCAGCAACGATTTTACACGCATTATTTAAAGATAGAGATGATTGAGACTTCCCTTTTTGCAGATGATTAAGCCCATCCTTGACACAGCAACTGCCGCTAGACTCGTCACCGTGATCTTTACTCTTAGTTGAACTTCTAATACTTCTTGTCTTCCAACCTTCATCCGTTACGATTACTTCACCGCCAGGCGCATTGACTCCCACCGTATCCGTTATTTTAGACATATCCTTTGTTTGCTTCACTTTCTTTATCATATCTTTCTGTCCGACCGTACGTTCTTTCTCAATGTTCGTTTCCATCTCCATATCACTATTCTTATCACCCGAACCCCAAGGCGATCTCGATCTCGTTCTCGATCTCGATCTCTTTTCCTTTCCTTTTACCATTATCTAGGCTTTAATTTTTTCTCAAAAACGCAGCCTATTCCCCCTTCCGAAAGGGGGAACTATTTTACGGCTATTGATTAGCCCTCAATATAGAATCTTATGATCCACTATTTCGTTCTTTACAAATAGACACCGTTAATCGGTAATAAAAAACACTCCTCTACTAACGACTAAAGACTCAAATACGTGTGCTCGGTTAAAGCCTTCACACATAAAAAAACTTAAACAGTAAAACGTAAGCAGTAAGAGAATCAACGTGTTTGATTTGCTACTGCTTACGGTTATGGCCTTACGTCTCGACTGTGATTGGTCGATTCGCTTACGGTTACGTCTTACGTCGCTACGGAATTCTATGTGTGATGGCCTCTACACGTGCGAGACACGACTCCGCTTACAAGAATTATATGTTTTTTGGTTAAGTATGTATGTATGTATGTACGTACGCGTGCATGTACGTACGCGCGCATGTACGTACGCGCGCATGTACGTACGCACGCATGCATGTACGTATGCATGTACGTATGCATGTACGTTTGTATGTATGTATGTATGTATGTATGTATGTATGTATGTATGTATGTGTTGTACACATTGTTGTACACTGCCCTTAGAATATAAAAATATATCTATGGCGCCAGTAGCGGTCGACTAGCGTAACGACTAGCGTAGACTTATCGACACTGATCAACTCGATCGCCTAAATATACTACGTTTGGTCGATAAAGAACAACACGCGCATAATTTATCACAAAGGACATTAGTAATAATATTAAATTAGAAATAATCTTGAATTGGAAAATATTGTATTTTTTCAAAATATTACGCTAAATTTTATGTACTTTCTTCCTTCGCATATATGTATATAATTATAAAAATTCACGATCATATTAATATTAAATAATTTATTTATATGAAATAAATTTCACGCAGAGATACGCACTTACAATGCTTGTAATAATTATGCGTTACATATGGAGCAAGAGAGCAATCGATAACTGAAAATTGGAGATACACGTGCACGTTTTTTTTACATGCCTGGAATTTAACGATACTTTTATTAACAGCTAATTACATTCTTTATTCAATTGTAGATCATTTCTGATCGTTACACATTGATTAGCGTGTAAGTGGCAGCGTTTTCGCAAACACGGATATATTAAAATTATATGTATAACTATACATATAGCTAAATACATAATATGATAATCTCTTTTATCATATTCTTTTTATATTATTTTATAGTACTGTTATATTATTTTAAACTACTTCATTTTACATCCCCATCTTACATCCCCATCTTACATCCTTGATAAATCCTCACAGCAAGCGAGAACGAGATGCAGAACAAGGCGCGAACGTTCTTACCTCCGCAAATAAACAAACTGCTGCAAATACTGCCGCAAACAATATTGTCACTTCTGTATCTCGTCCTCGCTTGCTGTGAGGACCTACCAAGGATGTAAGATGCGAGCATTGACACGTGGATTTCATTATTAATTAACATACTGAGGATGGTCCAAATTAAGGACCGAAACGTTTAAAGAAGAATTTAAGAATAAAATTGTTGCGCATAATATCCGCGCGCTGGTTCTTATTAGCCCCTTTTTATATATTTTATACTCAGGTCACACTATTATATTGTATGCTTTAAATAGTTTATGTAAAACCGCTTTCAAAGTTGAAAGGCGAAAAATAAATAGATATCTATCTACTACTTTTATACTATTTTACACTACTGTTTTACTACTTCTTATACTACCATCAATAATAGAAAAAAGAGAAAATTGCACTCTCTATTTAAAATAAAAAAAATTATATTTACAATCTTCAAACGGAAAAAAAAGAAGTACAAAAGGTGTATTTAAATTTATATACAGCCTCATGTCAGACAATTCTTTAAAGAAGACAATAATTCATTAAATATCTTTTTACTGCATGCAACTCTAAACAGACAAATGTTTAAACTAAAGGATGCGCGCGCGCGACAAGTATTGATCCGAGTAGTTAATGCAATAAATAACTTGGCAAGTTGAATTTGCTTATAGGTATTCGATCAACGACTGATATTAGTTTCACTCTCTAGATAGCAGCATTGCAAAATAGATTCACTGATGTAAACATGATGCAATCGTATCGTAATAAGATAAGTATGTGTGTTTAAAACTTTGGAAACATAAAATGTATTACTTGTATTATTGATAATAAATGTAGCAATTTTTACGCGAGATAAATAAAGAGATAAATAAAGTTTCTCTTGATTTTATAATTATAATATATCAACCGTTTTTTATTATTCTATTATTTTTTATTTAAACACTTTGAAAAATTGCGAAAGAATATTGATTACGCGTGTATTACTATCTTTGATACAATCGAATATACTATACGCATTACGAGTGTTTGCTGATATCTAAGAAAAATTATATAGATGATCATCTAGATGAAGTTTTGGCATCACCTTATTTTTATATAGATAATAAAAATATGTATTATCTATATCTGCATCTTATTGTCAGTCCATTCTCTCCATCCTCCTCTTCGTCCTCCTCCGAAGTAAGAATAAGCCCTTCCTCATTCCAAGATCCTTCCCCCTCTCCTCTACTATTAAATAATGGGTGGTTTGTGAATCTATCTCTCCGTACAGATTCCCATAGAAGTACAAGGACTCCTACAATTGGGAGAAAACTTTAGCCTACAAATAACAAAGAAAAAATCATTATGGAATTCATCAAATGTGTGGAACACAACATTGATCGACTTCCCTATAACTTCCGCTTAACCGTACGTAACAGAATCACACCCATAATACACAACCTCTCCAATTATTCTTTCAAAAATACATCGCTTGACAGGGAACTTGTTAACGCATCGATTGCCACGAGAAATGTAATGAATAAATATCCGGACTTAGTCTTTACATGAGCGGATAAAGGCATGTTACTGTAGCCTTAAATAAGAACGATTATTTTGAAAAAATGTCAACACTTCTTGGCGACATTAATACTTACACCGTAATAAATAAAGATCCTACAAAAAAATTAATTAGAAATGTTCACGATTTACTTATGGGATGGAAAAAACGTGAGTATATTACTGACAAGACGTACAAAAAATTAAATTGCACCGATGGTGTTTTACCAAGGGCCTATGGTGTGCCGAAGATCCACAAAACGGACTGCCCACTCCGAGCAATAGTTTCGTCAACAAATACACCGCTCTATGGACTAGCTTCTTTCTTACATGATATAATCCATAGCTCTCCATACCCAAATCCACCAGTCATATAGCTAACAGTTTCTAGCTAGTCGAACAATTAAAAAACAAATACATACAAGATAATTATAAATTAATTTCATTAGATGTCATCTCATTGTTCACCAATGTCTCAATAGAACTTGCGATGGACAGCATCAATATCAGATGGCAATGTATTGAAAAGAATTGTGTCATACAATGATACAATGAAAAATTATAACAACTCTCACACATCTTTTTTTAACATCCCTTACATTCCGGCTTTCTCAGAACAATTTAGGCCTGTGGTTCATGATTTACAAACGAAATTGACATACACATGTATGAACAAATTGAGACAGTTTATCCGCGTATAGAAGGACAAACTGCCTCAAGAAATGCGAAACAATGTCGTGTATAAAATCTCTTGCAACGACTGCAATGCCTCGTACGTCGGACAAACCAGCAGACTTCTGAAAACACGCATCGCCGAACACCGAAACCACATCCGAAGAAACACGGCTCAACATTCTTTCATCACGGACCACAGGCTTAACAATCATGAATTCGCATGGGATAAGATGGAAGTGTTGGATGAGGAACGCATATACAGAAAGCGTCTAATGTCGGAGATGATATGCATAAAAAGACAAACCAACAGTCTAAAATGCAGCTAAATTATGCAGATGTTTTCAAAAAACTAAGCATATTTTAAACATCTTTATAGAATTTGCATGACTACAAAATATGTTTTTTCTTTTATACATTTTATTTTCTGTTTATTATACTCTATATCTAATTTAATCTTACTCTAAACCTGATTTCCAATGTTACATTATGTAATTTTGCTGTGAAATTCTTGCCTAAGAAAAGTAGGACAAGAAAATGACATAGGTAAAACATTAAGAACACACATTAAGATTACTCGAACAATTCTTATTCGATCAACTTGTATCTTACAAAGATGGGAATGAAAAAAAAAGCAAACGTGAATGCTTCAAGCATACAGAAAGAAAAAATTTAATCACACAAACGTAAAGAGCGCTCCTTAAATGATAAAATTTTCTGCATGACTTATTCGATTAGATGAAGATTATTGGTGGTAATATAAAAAGAATGATTTAGGAGATTATCACATTATATTATTGTATTTATATATCGATGGCTCGACAAACGACGATAAAATCGATTACAAGTGTCGACCAAAAATCTCAAAAATCATTCGGTCAAAGAAATGATTATGTCAAAGGTTCTATAACATCATTTGAGGCATCATTGGCGATTAAATGCTCGAAGGTACGGCTGGCTGTGCTTCCGACAACATCTTCTATCTGTCCAGAAAGTGGGAGCTAAGACAGAAAAATAATGCATTTTACTAAGAATTCTAATTTACTAAAAGAGAATTGGAAAAATTTCGCCTAATTGCCGATTGTCGTGCAACTACCGATGCAGACATTCTTTTTATGCGAGCCTTATGCGTATTTCGGGAGTAAAAATCGGGAGGACAAAAATCGTCACTTAACACGAAACTGTTGACAAATAGTAACAATTATTGATAATTGCAAATATGTAGCGATATTTCTGTACATTGCAAGATTAAAGACGTGTATAAAAATGTGACAAAATAAAGATAAAGCTTATAATATACAAATTTCACTATTACATAATGTGACTGTATCAAGTTAACCGTATGAAAAACATGATTATTTTGTAGAATTGAAAATTAAGTCATAATTAAAAAATAAGCTTATGTTCATGTCAGTTTGCATCTCTAACATGCAATTTGCAAAAAATTTTCTTTTTATTTAAATTGGCTATAATAAATATAAATTATTTATAATTTGCCTACAATAAATATAAATTATTTATAACTTACGACTTACTGTAATGTTTCTCATGTTTGGGTGTTAAAGTACCATAATGTATATTAACATTATATTAAAATCGGACAAATCATGTTGTAATATTAGAAAAATAAATGAAATAAATTTAAAATAATATTAAATGTGTTATAAAATATAAGCGAAATTAAATGCAATACTTTTGCAATATTTTTCAATCGATATTATATTGATTTGCAAAAATTCATTGTTCCATACAATGCACATAAAAGAATTTGCACATAAAAGAATTACGATCTATTCACCTCTGCACATTTAATAGAATCCACTGAACTCAGCATTGCGTTTTCTATGTTGTCTCTCAAGGTTGTGATATTTTCGAGACACACTATAAAGTTTGGTCTTTCGTTCACCGCATTCCAGCAACGTAGCATCAACTGGTACAACGTCGGTGGACAGTTGAGGGGTTTCGACAGCTTGCCCCCCGCACACACATACTGTAATACTTTGGAATCATTTTTGGCACAATAGGGCCGCTGACCCAATGACATAATTTCCCACATTAGTACCCCAAATGCCCAAACATCGCTTTTAATAGTAATTATTCCGTCCATCAAAGATTCCGGTGCCATCCAACGAATGGGAAGCAAACCTTCTCCTTTCTAAAACACAATTATAGCGCAGTTTAGTCTTTTGACGAAGTCGTCTATTTTTGAAGCAAGCATTATGTGCAGATAAAATTTATTCATCTATCTTCTCCTTTATAAATATACAGATAAAAATAATTTATTTTTTTTTACATTTTAATCAGCTTATAGATGCATAATATTATTACAATGCAAAAAAAAAGAAATTTTATCTCTTTCAAATAATTGTATTTACCATGCGGTAATAGTCATTCTTGTAAATATCTCTAGCTAGTCCGAAGTCGCCGATTTTTACAATACGGTTCTCGCGATTTCTAGCGGATATTAAGCAGTTCCGACACGCGAGATCCCTATGCACAAAGTGCAGTTCTTCTAAGTAACAACAACCTCGAGCAACATCTTCGCACATGGTGAGCAAATCTTGAAGACGCAAAAAGTGCGAATCTGAGGGTTCCAATGTTCGACTCTCTTTCAAATATTTCAGTAAGTCACCACCTTCCATTAATTCCAATATGAGCATTGGTGAATCAGCGTCCGAACAGATGCCCAACAATCTTAGCACATGTTTGTGGCGAAACTGGGTCATAAACTTGGCTTCTTGCAAGAATTTCTTTTTCTCTTGCGAGGAAGCATCTTTTTGTAGCATTTTTATGGCGACAGGCGTTGCGTCTGACCCTTCGAAATCTTTGACGATTCCTTGAAATACCTGCAAAATATTTCATAATTATAACAGAAATTGATAAAGTGCATACTAAAAGTGTTTATACTATTTAATTTTTCTAAAAAAAATTTAATTTTAATTTTTGCAATTACTTTTATTAAAAAATGAATTTCACTCAAAATTTCTTCATTAAAAAATTAAGGAATGTCTTCGATATTTAAGTAATAAAAATTTAGTTTTTACTTCTCCGAATGCGCCGCTGCCTAGAAGCTTTGCTAGGGTAATATGCTTTTTCTCGATAATGGTCAAGGCAAATTCGTCCGGATTATGTTGCAACCTAGTAGCGTATAGCGTGTTGAGTTGAACGTTCCCGGAAGGTATTTCGTTTAAAGTTACTAATTCGATATCGGTCATTATTGGAGGCACAACGATTTCGTTACTTAATTTTATACGTTGTCGGTATGCTGTTAGGTAAAAAAACATTATAATACACTTATCTAATACTATGCATTTTAAAATTTAAATAATTTTCAACGAGTAAATTAACTTTTCAGAAACATTCTATATATATCAAAATTAAAATAATTTGGAATCAAAATCTGAAATTTATATCAAATATACTTACAACAGTAAAAGTAGTAAACATAACAAATTACAAGAGTAACGACAATGCTTGATATTAATGGTACATAATTGTATAGATATGGTAGGTATTGCATAGCTGATATTTCGATAGATTTTGTTAAATCTATAACCACGCTTGATTTACTCCATACTCCACAGCCGTAAGGATTTTCAGCCTGCACACGAAATCGATATTTTTTATTCATATCCGTCGTAATTATCCAGTAATTATTTGTTCCATTATAATATAAATTCCAATGTTTATTCTTGTCGGTCTGATTGTCTTCCTTGTAATTTTCTTCGGTAATTAAACCTTCCAGTCGGTACATAGTCAAGTATTGTGAATCATTAGCTTGCGCAGGTTCCCAGTTTAACTGATATGTGAAATTTGGAAGTCTCGTTACCGTAGGTATCCCAGGTGCACTCGGAATCTTTGTTTCATCACCTTTGTTACGCAAGAGTACAATTTAAATTTCATCGTTTTATTCTAGTCATACATTTACTTAAAACTTTGTTATTCAAATTATAAAGGCTCTTCTGAATATAATCACATAGAAGTAAAAAATGGCCAAGCGCAGTAACTAAGGCGAGTATATCTTATTGTAAATATAAAATTATCGCGAACATAAAATCTTTAAAAAGAAAAGCGTACGTTTTGGTCCTTTTTTGGAACTTCAGCGCAATTAAACAGAAAATTTAACAAAACAATTATATAAATAAAATCGCAGTCAGAAGGATAAAATTGATAATTAGTTACTAATGTAAATTCGGACTGAGGTTCCTCACGTCATCCGAGTAGTGTGACGATTTCAATGTGTTGATACCAATGCGTAACATGTATCTTCAACATGTATCGCATCCCAGTTGGTAGGCTGGGATGCAAATACGGGAAAAATTAACTGAGGCTTCGTTAGATGTTCATGTCGGAAACGGTCAAATTTTATATCTGTAATAAGATCCGCAGAGTATCGGGGTGCGATACATCTTGGAGATACATGTTATGGTATCCGCACATTGAAATCGTCACACTCGGATAATGTGAGAGACCTGAGTCCGAATTTACATTAATAACTTATTATCAATTTTCATCCTTCTGACTGCAGATTTATTTATATAATTGCTTTGTTAAATATACTGTTTAATTGCGCTAAAAATGGTCCAAAAAAGGGACCGAAACGTACGCTTTTCTTTTTAATATTGTATTTGCGATAATTTTATATTTACAATAAAATATGCGCGCTTTAATCACTGCGCTTAGCTTCTATTGCCATTTTTTAACTCTAATTGACTTTATTATTCAATTTCTAATTTAAAAATTTTTTAAGACATTCTTAAAGTAAACACATGATATCATTATGTCTTCATTTGCTTACCAAGCGTTTGAAAAGTAAATCTTTCATCAGGCGACCATACAAAGTCTTCCATGTACTCGGGGTATCTCAGGATCAAACGGAATTTGTATTTAGATCGCGGCAGTAAATTTTTTATATAATATGTTACTTTGCCATTATTCACCTCAGTATTATTCGCGATTTGCCACTTCCGCATCGCATCATTTTTGTATTCCAGTTCGTAATGGATCATCGATATGACGCTAGGAATCCATGAGATATTCATGCCGTTTATACTGACCCCGCTCAAAACTAAATTATTCGGTTCCGAGTACATGTAGATGATTTTGCTTAAACTGTCAGTGAAAGAATTGTTGAAGTTGGTTGGATACACACGCACGTATATCAAGTATTTCTGTCCTGGCAGCAGCGACCAAATTGTCGTGAAAAACTTGCCATCTAGTGTATGTTCGGGCTGATTGACAAGTTGTTTGTCGTGTTGAGAAGTTATTTTTCGCGTGCCATTTGGAAAAGAAACATCCGATGCTAATATCCAATGCACCTCGTAATTTATTGCCACGCAGTTTAGTTTCTTGAGTGGCATCCAATAGACTATCGCCATAGTAGGCGTTCGAACTTGAATAGTCACATCCTCTGGCGCGTTGAGCTTGCCCGTAGTTGACAGTTTCACATCCGCGCTGAATTGCAAGCCCATCGACAACTTGTCGAAGTAAAAATTGCTCAGTGCCAACTTCAGCGTGTACTCTGTGAATGGCGTTAAATTTTGGATTTTGTATGTCCGCTTGTACGTCCGCTCTTTGAATTCTCCCAACATGGTAAAGCCATTGTCCAAACATGTCAAATAACTCACGGAGATGGTATATATAGTGGTAGCTAAATTGTACTTTTTACATCCGTCATTGGGAATCGGCTCCGGAAGGCTCACGACGATACTGTTCGCGGTTATGGTTACTTCTTCAACACGATAATCTTTCATGTTAGGTGTTAAACATATCGTCGGGGGATATGGTTGTGAAGATTTATCAAGAACTTTGACTGAACTCCGACGATTTAAATAGAAACCTTTTAAAGAGATATTATATTTTTGTACAAGTTTAAATGCGTTTTCTTTGCTGTCGAGAAGAACATACTTTTTTTGTAAAATATAGAGTAGGTTCTCATTAATACTATACAAGTAAATGTTTGTCTTGTCAAACGTTAAGTATTCGAAAATTATATTATTTCCAGCGCTTAAAATCAGGGTACACCTACAACCATAAATGTCCTCTGCGAATAAGCGATCTTTTGATGTCCAGTATACTAGCGGCTTGTCAATATTTGTGTGGCCAATGTGCATGATTGGTCGTTCTAATTGTTTGTATGGGCAGAAGCATTCATCGCTTTTATTTTTCAGAGATTTCACGTTTTTGCCATCGAAATCCGATTGCATTATTATAATTTGGTTATCCGAAGTTAATTCCAGCCAATAAAGATATCTGGAAAATATGCGTATTATTTTCTACTTATAAAACATTATTGTAACTGTATGTCAGAAACTGATATGTAATTGTTCAAATTTTTTTCAATTCTGTGTCAATTTATGATTTCATAACTTATGACCTTTAATAAAATATCTACATATTAAATTTGATTGGAAAGTTATAAAACAACACAAATATTTAATTAAAAGAAGCAAAGTTGGTAATTGTTTTAGATGTATGAAATTTAATGTACCCTGTAGATGGCTGTACATTTAAATTAATTATTTGTTCTCTCTCTTGGATATAATCGTATTTGACTATGCCCATTTGCCACAATGTCAAGTCTAGCTTCATAATGTTGTAAGTCTTGTACATTATCTCATATGTTATCCAATAAAGATTTCTTGCTACCCAATCGATGCAGAGATCGGACGCAAAAGCGTTGAGGTCAGCTATTTTTGTGTAATTTGGCTTTGTTGCGATTGCGCTTAGATTAAAGTCCAATGTTATTAGTTCATTTTCATGAGTGATTCCATAAATCTTATGTTCCAATGCCGAGTAAACCATTTCTTTATAGTCATTGTATTTATTAAGTTCAAAGCCGATTTGTAAATCTACATCCAATATGTGAATATATGGATACGAATTGATGAGTAACAGAGGTACCGGATTCTCGTGCGTGGTCGACACGTTGATGGACTTAGTGTTAGGGCCAGCACCAACTTCATTATGCGCTTGTACTTTGAAGTAGTACATTGTATCAGGTCTTAAATCGTACACTTTGTGTTGCAATATCTTAGCTGACAATGAGCTAATATCCACACTGGTTTGAATCCTCTTCAGGTTCTCGATAAACCAATACTGGACTCTGTATTTTTGTATCATTCCATTTGTTACTTTAGGTTCGTTCCATCTGTAAAGAAGAGAAGATATCTTAGTCTTTTTATTTTTATTTTTAGCGAATTTCTGACAATGTTAGAGCTTTTATGTATATATGTTGTTAAGCTTAAAAGAATGAAAGAATATGAGTAAAGAATGTAGATTAATTACCTGAATGTCACAAAAATGTTTTTCTCGTTTAATTTATTGTCAAATTCCACGAATGCCCTGAGAAATGTTGGCTCGCTTGGAATGTTTTCTGGAGATGGTGTAGTGACTTCCTGTAATTCTTTCAAAATCATATATATAATTATACATATACATACAAAGACCTAGTAAATATAAATAAATTTTTCCAATTTGAATAAGTGATAGATATTTGATCATAATTTCAAAATCGTACATATGGACATATATAATTATATATAAGAATTCTATTTTTTTTGTAATCGAGGAAAGATAAAATAGAACAAATTTTTGAATTGTTAATAACAAAAATAGTAAATGATAAATCAGTTCAGATAACAAACGTTTCTAAATAAAAATAAATAAGTAAATAAACAAAAATTACAAAGTACGAAAATTAACGTAGCCAGTTTTGATTTTTAAAAATTTCAGAATATAAAATAGTATTGCTGGGTTTTTGAGATTTAAAAACATAATTATACTATTACTAAGTAAAAAAATCGAATATTTTCTAATATAATAGAAATCTCCCTATGGTTGCAGATCGTTTATTATTTCTCGAAATTTTTTATTATTGATTAAGAATTTAGAAATATACGATTTGCAATTGCTTAGAAACGACGTAGCTAGCAAAATAATAAAATTGAATTGATCTTAAACTGTTTCGCGTACAGTGTCTGAGTCTCTCTCTCTCTCTCTCTCTCTCTCTCTCTCTCTCTCTCTCTCTCTCTCTCTCTCTCTCTCTCTCTCTCTCTCTCTCTCTCCCCCCCCCCTCTCTCCCCCTCTTCGCCTCTTAACAATGGAATTTTTATTTATATTCTTCTTGTTGTTGAGAGATATTTTTCTAAACTTAATTTCAATTCTCTTGAATTGGAAAAGTAAAATTATTCATATAATTTTTTGTGATTCGATTTTATTTCGATAACATTTTATATATACCTTTCCTTGCAACTTATCAGTAGATTTTGAGATTGTAGGCATGTCTGCAAATAAATTCTTACCGACTTCATTTTTCACAGTCTCACTGTCAAAATAATCCTGGACAGATACGATGTTTGATGACATGTAGTCACGAACATCGATGAACTCGAAGACTGGAATGTCCTGTAATAAATAACGCCAAGTATAAAAAAGTTTGACATTGTTTGCAAAATTTTAGAAATATACAGCTCAAAAATAAATATAAGATCATAGCTAATCAGCCAAGTATAAATGGTTTATCAATTTTGCAAATTAGTATCTGATTCGATAGAAAGTTTATCACAGAATCACCTTTGTATTTTTAAGGATAATATTATCATCTGTATAATCGAAACGATTTAGACCCGGCATTGAAAGGATTAAAACTAAAGTGACGAACAAAAACTAGGCGTGCCCGTGTCGGGGCATTAAAATTACATAAATTTTTTAATAAGATTGTTTAAAAATTAATCTATAAAATTAATTTGTGTAGAATAATAAATAAGATTTCGTGTTTAAATATACCATATTGTACGATATAATTATGCTATTCTTTTCTTATATTGTTTAAAAAATGTTTAATATCATTCGTATTAATATCGAACGCATTATATAGTTTTTTTCGCGAGCGGCGTTTACGACGCCGTGAATGAGACTTTTGTTAAAAAATAAAAGAATTATTCCTCCTAGTTACGTTTCGTTAGTTCTTTATGAACGATCTCTATACGCATTCAATTTCTGTTAGTTTATTTCTTTTGTGTTCACTGTAAAGAAGAAGGAAAGTTTTCTGGAGAAATTTACTGGAAATCGTTATATACTACATATTGGAAGTCTTAACTCAATTGGAATTCATTCAAATAAAGAATATACATAGAAGACGACCGATATTTCTCAAAGCTTGGATAAATACAGCTGATACTCAGATTGAATTTCTACAAATTTTCACAAAATTCAAATTGGTTTATTTTAAACATATATTTTTATACTTTCTTTACAATTTATTTTTAGACTTGTAATATATTCTTAAAATAAATTTTAGAATTGTAATTATATAATTTGATTATATTTTACATTTTATGTTAAGACAGTACATTTTTAATTAATGTTATTTATATTTATTTTTTTTTATATAAATAAATCAAGATAATTTTATTTATTATATACATAAATTTGTTAATGCATATACAGTTCATTGCATGTCAGATTTTAAAGTGTATTTTATTATGTGAGTCAGAGTTTCGTGACAGGTTGTTGCGAACCAAAGAATATAATTATCAATGCACAAGACACTTTATTAATGACACAGAGCAAAAGTATTTTACAAGCGTATAGAGAACAGATAAATCAATAATCAACCTCTTGAAGGGAGCGAATAACAAAATGCATAGTTACGATCACATTTGTCAGCACGTTCTATAGATCGACCGCGTATCGCTAAATATTATAATTCTTAACACTTCGCTCGATACGTGAGCGAATCTTGGATGTTGACGCAGGTGATCCGAGTCCCAGTAATTTAACACATCTGTCGTGTTTCGGCTTTGGTAATCGTTCCGTCCGGCTTGTATTTGTTTCTCAAAACCATGCGACTTTCTATGATTTCAGCATTCTTAGGACGTTGAACTATTTTCCAGGTTTCGTTTTTAATTATGGATTTTAATTCCGCAGCCATTGCATTGTACCATTCTTCGGAGTCCAGGCCGGATACAGCCTGTTTCACAGGAATCTCTGAAAGAAAAGTGAATTCCGCTTCACCTCTTCTAGCGCCAGCGTCTCCCATTTGGAACAATTTTCGAGGTCTTCCCCTCAATCCGGTGCGTTCAATTCTTGATTGTCCTGGTAATCGTCTGGGAGTGTCCGATAGTCGATTCTTGTCTTGAGTATTTTCGCCCTCTTCGCCTAATTCCTCGACGTCGTCGTGTTCTGCGTTGTCAAGCACAATTTCATTGTCGAGATGTTCCAGAGGCTTTCGATGATGACTTCGCGATGATTCGACGAGGAGTTTGGCGAATTTTTCTTCTCTTCTTCGACGATAATTTCTTGAATGAATTCCTCAGGATTTTTCGGCAGGTTATCTGACGTTTCTTGAAAGATTACGTCACGTGTAATTTCAATCTTCTTCCCTTCAGAAATCCATACTCGATATCCTTTTGATTGTTCGGAATAACCGAGAAATATTCCCTTTTTGCAACGATCATCGAATTTTCCCTTTTTGGTATTCGAATTCAGACAAAAAACTTGACATCCAAATTCTCTAAAGCTGCTTACGTCCGGTTTATTTCCAGTCCAGGCTTCATATGGCGTTTTCCTGTCCAGGTACTTTGTTGGGCATCTATTTCGAATATAATTTGCAGTTGAAACTGCTTCGGCCCAGAAAAATGGTGGTAGACCGGACTGTATAAGAAGACATCGGGCCATCTCAATTAGTGTGCGGTTCTTTCTCTCAGCAATTCCGTTCTGCTCTGGATTGTGAGCAACTGTAAGTCTTCTGACGATACCGTGTTCCTTTAGATAATTGTCAAATTCTTCGTTTCTATATTCTCCGCAGTTGTCGGATTGAAGATATTTGATTTTTTTATCCTTCTGATTTTCCACGAGTTTCTGAAATTCTTTAAATTTTTCGAAGACTTCGTTTTTAGTTTTCAAAAAACGTACCTCACACCATCTTGAATTATCATCAATGAACGAAACGTAGTATCTAGCTCCGTTGATCGATTTTCTTCGCATGGGCCCGCATACGTCCGAATGTATAAGTTCGAGTAATTCCGTTCGTCTTTCCGACTTCTTGGGGAAAGGAGTCCTCGTCATTTTTCCTTAGATACACACGTTGCATTTGAATTCGTCGTTGTACTGGTCGAAATTTAGTCCTTTTATCATTCCGTTGCGTTGAGCGTCTATGAGATCCTTCACGTTTAAATGTCCAAGACGTCGGTGCCAAATTCCTAGTGTTTTCGATGACTTCCGTGTGGATTCCGAAGTGATTTTACACTCATGTGTTTGATCTTCGTGTACAAATATAGTCCGTCAATTTTTGTTGCTATTAGTTTCGTATTTCCACTATGGTCGACTACAAGTGCTACATCCTTTTTGAAAATTACGTCGTAATTATTTTCGGTGATTTTTCCGACCGACAGTAAATTCGTTCGTAGATCAGGTACGTGTAATGCATCTTTTAGCTGGATATTATTTCTCTGTCCAAATACTTTCGTCGTGAACGATGCTGTTCCCTTGGCTTTTATTTCGGTCGAAGCGTTGTTCGTTAAATTTAACTTTCCGTGTCCCGAGTTGCAAATTTCCGTAAAATCCCGTAGTTGCAAAGGTGTGAAGTAGCGCCGCTGTCTAAACACCATCTTTCTTCATGGTTTCGATTTCCAGCTGTCAATGCCGTGTCTTCCTTCAACAATTTCTTAGAAACGCATAGACTGATGTCCTCGACCTTCTTTGCGGTTTGTTGCCTTTTTCGTCAGTACTTCTGCAATCAGCGGCTTTGTGTTCAAATTTTTTACATCGGTGACACTGAAATTTAAATTTCTCCTTCGATTCCGACGTTTCGCCCCCTTTTTTATTCGGATTCCAGCGTTTATGCATGTTTCTTTTGGCGATCATGGCGTTCTGTACTGTGCTCTGCGAATCATTCTTTCGAGCGTCGCTTTCTTCTATGATTTTAATGCGAAGTGTTTCCGGGCTCGGTAGTTCATCACGCGATTCTATTGCGCACCTAAAATTCTCGAAATTTGGTAGACTATACAACAGCATGATTGCGAGTAGATCCGGATTTATTATAACTTCCATTTCACTTAATTTGTCGACTGCGTCAAAAAATTTACTCACATGCTCGCGTACATTTCCGCCGCCTTCCATTCGCTGTAAGGTAAGTTGCTTGAGGAGTGTTGCTTTTCTGGCTGGTCCCTTGGATTGGTAGATATTTTCCAATTTTAGCCATACATCACGAGACGTTGCACATCCTTTCACTTGCTTTAATTCCGAGGGACTGATGGATAAAATAATGTCAGATTTTGCTTTGTTATCATTTCTATCCCACGTCTATTCGCACTGCATTCTCGTTCGCATTATTGTTTTCAAGTATCGGCCTTTTACATTCACCGTTGACGTACATCCATGCGTCGTTCTTTATTAACAATGCTTCAATTTGCATTTTCCAAGTATCATAGTTCTCTTTGTTTAGAGTCTCGATTCTTGTTAAACTTGACGCATTCATTTCTAATTCGCGATTGTATTGATCACGTACAAATACAAGGGGAAAAAGAAAAATTAACCTTCACACGTCGATTACACTTCTTGGTCGATTTAGCTTTAAATTACAAAACGTTCCGAATCCCTGGGCCCATAACCTGTGAGTCAGAGTTTCGTGACAGGTTGTTGCAAACCAAAGAATATAATTATCAATGCACAAGACACTTTATTAATGACACAGAGCAAAAGTATTTTACAAGCGTATAGAGAGCAGATAAATCAATAATCAACCTCTTGAAGGGAGCGAATAACAAAATGCATAGTTGCGATCACATTTGTCAGCACGTTCTATAGATCGACCGCGTATCGCTAAATATTATAATTCTTAACATATTATTTATTCTAATGTATTTTTATCATTAATTCTAGTGTATTTTTAATTAATTTTATTTATGGGATAAATAATTTGAATGACCAATACTGGCTAAGTTAGCATTTAATGTAACACGACGTTTCGACCATGGGTTTCGGTCCTTTTCAACATCGGCCCCTTTGTAACATCTTTGAATCCTTTGTAATTCTTATAGTACACTTGAAAAGGACCGAAACTTATGGTCGAAACGTCGTGTTACATTAAATGCTAACTTAGCCAGTATTGGTCATTCAAATTATTTATCCCGTTAATTCACGACTGGCAACATCAAGAATTAAATTATTAATTTTATTTATATTTGATTTATTTATATACAGATAATTGAAGCTAATTTTATTTCTCATATATATTTGCTAATGCATATACCGTTCATTGCACATCAGATTTTAATGCCCCGAACCGAGCACGCCAAGTTTTTGTTCGTCACTTTAATTTTAATCCTTTCAATACCGGGTCTAAATCGTTTTGATTATACAGATGATAATATTATTCTTAAAAATACAAAGGTGATTCTGTGATAAACTTTCTATCGGAGCAGATATTAATTTGCAAAATTGATAAACCATTTATACTTGGCTGAATAGCTATGATCTTATATTTATTTTTGAGCTGTATATTTCTAAAATTTTGCAAACAATGTCAAACTTTTATTATACTTGGCGTGTTTTTTTCTTTTGTAAAGATTTTGTTGAGATTTCACTGCTTTTTCTAAAAATTATAAAAAGTTTTTTATGTAACAATAAAAGTATACAGTAACCTGTATACTGTAGATTCTGAAGATGGTCCGAAACATAGGATCGAAACGTACGTTCCAATAAAGAAAATTTATTAATTAAATAAATTTATTTAAATAAATTATTGAGAGAGAGAGAGAGAGGGGGGAGGGGGAGAGAGAGGGGGGAGGGAGAGGGGGGAGAGGGGGAGAGGGGGGAGAGAGAGGAAGAGTGAGAGGGAGAGGAAGAGGGAGAGAGAGAGAGAGGGGGGAGGGGAGAGGGGGAGAGAGAGGGGGGAGAGGGGGAGAGGGGGAGGGGGAGAGGGGGGAGAGGGGGGAGAGGGGGGGAGGGGGGAGGGGAGAGAGAGAGGAAGAGTGAGAGGAAGAGGAAGAGGGAGAGAGAGAGAGAGAGAGGGGGAGAGAGGAAGAGTGAGAGGGAGAGGAAGAGGGAGAAAGAGAGAGGGAGAGAGTCAACAAGAGCAAAGAAAATTACTTTCAAAGTTTATTCAAAGTCATTCAAAGTATTATTCAAAGTTTATTTAATGTAACATAACCTATCTTATCAAATTGATAATTGATATTATGTATGTTACTTCCATATACGTTTATCATAATGTTCAATATATTTACTATAAAAAAAAATATTACTATAAATATTATTCGCTTTTTGTCACTTTCTTACTTTATTTTATGTGTATACATTTTTGTTTTATTTTTTAATAAATAGAAATTATGGCATTTTTTTATATTGAATTTCTTTTCTATTTTTTCCCTAATTAACTTTTATTTTCTAATTACTATATTCTTTACGTCGTAAAATTAAAATTTGTATTTGATTGTTAAGATATAATAAAAAGATATAATGTAAAAAGATATTATAGTTTTATTTAATTATACATAATATTAATTATATTTTAATTAATTATACTTTTTCTTCTTTTTTCTTCTCTCTCTGTCTCTCTCCCTTTCTCTCTTTCTCTCTCGTTCATTCTTCGTCTTTTTTAATTTTAAATAAAAGATTTTCTTTCTTTCTTCTCTCTCTTTCTCCCCCTCTCTCTATCTCTTTCTTTTACATTTTCTTCGTCTCTTCTTTAACTTTAAATAAAAGACTTAAATGATTATTAAATATAATAATGTTCAAATATTTAAAAAGTTTAATATATAATTTAGTAATATTTAATACTTTAATTAAATTTAATAATATTAAATAGTAATATTTACTACTCTAATTAAATTTAATAATATTATATATTTATTAATAATATTAAATAATATTGAACAGTATCATTACCTAATATTATACTCCTCCTTCTCTTCTTTTCGTTCTCTCTCTCTCTCTTTCTTTCTCTCTCTCTTTCTTTTGCTTATTCTTTGTCTTCTTTAACTTTAAATAAACGATCCGTCTTTCTTCTTTCTCTCTCTTTCTTTTTCTCTCTCTTTCTCTCTTCCTCTTGTCTATTCTTTACCTCTTCTTTAAAAACATAATTAATAATATATTTAATAATTATAAATATTTAATTATTATAAATTAATTATATAATTAATAATTATAAATATAATCATAAATATAAATAACAATTTTAAATAATAGATATAATTTAAATATTATATAATTGATAACAATATATATATATATATACATATATGTATATCTCAATACATATATGTATACATACCTCTATATATTCTCTCGTCTTTCCTTCTTCCTCTTTATCTCTTCTTCATTAACTTTATCTCTTCTTTTTAACTTTATTTACTATAACAGTTTACTTTGGCAGTTTGACATAAACTGTCAAACTGTCAAACGACACGAATGAAACAAGTCACACAAACGAAATATTTTATACTTACGCATTGCAAATATGCCTTCAGGGACAAAATCGATTTGCGTGTGTGCGTGAGTATGTACGTGAGTGACTAAAAGTTGAAAGTCTTAAAACGTGAGAATTATATAACTTTTTTGAGTACGAATTTTCGAGACCTCGGGATTGACTGCACCAATCATTTTCGAATTAGTTGCTATCGAAAGCTTATATTAACATTACATAAGCAAAATGCCGTTAGATTTTTTATTATGGCTTTAGTTCAAGAAATATCTTGACAAAAAGCTCGTATATGACAAGAATTCCGGATAAGCTTAGTAGCGGCGCGGTACCCGCGGTACCCCGGACGTTATTATGATTCATACATTTTTTTACTCCTTTTTTCTTTATACTTGGCGTCGCGCCGCTACCGCGTCGCTTGATAGTAGCGGCGCGGTACCCGCGGTACCCCGGACGTTATTATGATTCATACATTCTTTTACTCCTTTTTTTTATACTTGGCGTCGCTTGATATATTGCATAACTTGTAAGTCTATTATCCCATTGAATTGCTTGATGAAAAATACATGTGCGATTAGATAGAAACTTATTTCGCCGATAATTTGATGAATATAAGTCGTTAAAGTAATGACAGCAGAGTTCCAAATAGCGAAATTAATTAATATCTTTTTAACGTTTCAAAGCAATTTTCAGCTTTGTTGGAAATGGATCTCGTTAAACTTATAAATAATACAGCTAAACTCGATCCAGTAAATAATCCACCGGGGATTGTTTTGCTTCACTTATGTCGATATGTCCATTACTCGCATTCGCATTACTGTGTATTCAATATATTATGTATTTAACAAATTATTTCAAAATTTAAAAATATATTATATTTGCAATGTTTTATATATACTTAATATTACGTTTGTCCATCGCAGATGTTACTGAGAGTCATGCAGGAAAGACGCATGAACGATTAATTATAAGTATATATATGTATGTTATTTGCGAATTTTAATCGATATTCCGTATTATAGTTATCTTTATGTAAATTTAAGTCAATAATTCATACAATTCATTTTATTTGTATTTGACAGTTGCTGAAAATAGTTCGAAATTAGGATCGAAACGTACAAAATAAACGTACAAAATAAATAATATTTTAACAAGAAAAATGTTTGCGCACTACTTACCGCGCTCTTAATTAGCCCGCTACTCTTTATCTGCGATATTCAATATCAGAGCCTTCCATTTCAATTTGACTCTACTTCAACTCGAATTCCTTTTTCAGGGATAAACGCGAATGCGTTTATTATCACTGATAGTTTTAACAATATTTATATTTTAATAATAAATATATTTTTATTATTATTTTCTTTGTAATCATAGAAATTTTATGAATTTCTGTATTTAAAAATCTTGTTAAATTTATTTTTGTATAGTTATATTTTTGAACGCAAATAAATTCTGGAGAGCACGATGCCATAAACATTCGAGTTGTATCCGGATGAAAATATGTACATGTATTAATTTATATATACATATATACATTAAGTGATAAATAGCGTATCAATTCGCACATATAATGGATCATTGTGCATATTATTGGCCTTGAAACTAATCGATTAAGTGCAATTTATTGTACTGAAGTTCTTTCTAATTAGACATTTAGTAGCTGTTTTGTGACACATGCAACTTATTTTTACTAAAAAATTCTGATTCTCTATATTAAGTTCGTTAATTACAAAATAAATTACTGTAAGTTTTATACAGAAATTAATAGATATAAATATTTATGAAAGTAAATATGTTTTATAAATTGCAGAAAAATATAGAAAAATCATATAAATAAGCAAAAGTGCCATGTGTTTATCAGTGTAGCAAAGAATAAACAAAATCAACGAAATCTAAAACGAAATATAAAAAATTCTTATTCTTAAATGCAACAATTAGAACAACGTGTTACGTTTAAATTTTAATATATCGTCACAATTAAGTTTAATTAATGTATATAACATAACTATATATAACGATTTTAAATGTGTGACGCAAAATTAACAAATTTTATATTTTTTATATCATCAAAACTCTTTAGTTACGTGTTGTACAGTTTTAATTACACAAGTAATCTATTATTTGCAATATATAACATTTAATTTTCTTTGTGAAAAAACTCTGCATGAAGTTTAAACAAGCTGCGGGAAGTTTAAATCAAGGCGCATGAAGATTTATTTCCTGGAGACTGACCTGAGCTATACGATCTTCCTGATCCTTCGAAGAAGACACGATGGCCGTTCTCGTTAGCATTAACACTTTTAATAAAACACTTAATATTTTTAACATTCTTAACATAATAAGTTTCTCTTCTTGTAGCTGTTTGTACTCGATCGGGCTACATGCGATTCTTGACTGGTGACCATATCAACTATCAATGTTCCATGCAATCTTCTCATATTAAGAAGATTTGAGAAAATTGATGATTCAGATACATATCAATTGAATCAATTGTTTCTTCATGTCTCTCGATAGATTCTTTGTAATACGTCGAGTCTGTGTGTGAGCGTGTGCGTGTGTGTAAATTACGAGCTTTTATATCATGTTCTTCGTAGGAATAGAAATTTTATGAATTCCTGTATTTAAAAATCTTGTTAAATTTCCTTTTGTATTGTTATATTTTTGAACACAATTAATTCTGGAGAGCACAATGCCATAAACATTCGACTTGTATCCCGATGAAAATATGTACCTATGTTACGTATACATATATATAGAGTAATATACATACATATGTATACCATATAAATTCAGACATATAGCGATTTATAGTTGTTACGCATATTATTTATCTTAAGTCCAATTGATTGAGAGCCAATTTATTGTACCGAAGTTTATTGTACCGATCTTCTATTTCGATATTTAGAAGCCGTTTCATTACACATATATAACTCAAAAGTTATAATTTTTTATATTGATTTTATTAAAAAAATATAATTTACTGTAAGTTTTATATAAAATTAATAAATATAAATATTTAGAAAAATAAAGATGTTTTTTAGAAATGATAGAAAAATCATGTAAATAAGCAAAGTGTCACATATGTGTTTATCCATGTAGTAGAGAGTAAATGGGAATCAACGAAATCATTAATATCAAAATTCTTATTTTTAAATGCAATAATTAGAACAACACGTGTTATGTTTAAGTTTTAATATATCGTCACAATTAAGTTTAACTTTGTGTATGACATAACTATATAATATTGATTTTTAAATGTGTGATGCAAAATTAACAAACTTAAATTTTTTATATCATCAAAACTCGTTTGTTACGTATTATACAGTTTTAATTACACAAGTAATCTATTGCCTGTAATTTATAACATTCTCTCAATATTCATCACGAAAAAAATCTGCGTGAAATTTAAAAAAGCTTGCCTGAAGTTTATATCAGAGGACATGAAAATACTTTCTGGAGACTGACCTGAGCTATACGATCCTCTTGATCCTTCGAAGAAAACGCAATGACCGTTCTCGTTAGCATTAATACTTTTAGTAAAATATACAATATTTTTAACGTTCTTAACATAATAATTTCCTCTTCTTTTAGATGTATGTACTCGGTCTGCTTTTACGCTATTCTCCACTAGTGACCAACAGCTATCAATGTTCCATGCTGAATGATTGAGATAGAATAATGAATGGAGTCAACATGTCTTCATGTCTCTCATTAGATTCTTTGTAATACGTCGAGTTTGTGTGTGCGTGTGCATGTGTGCGTGTGCATGTGTGCGTGTGCATGTGTGCGTGTGCATGTGTGCGTGTGCATGTGTTCATGTATGTTAATTATGAGTTTTTATCTTTGAATGTTACTTTTTAAGACTCTTTCTCATGATCGATTATAATGAGTTTTATGATAAAATTATAAAACTACTGATACATAAATCAATAATTAGTGCATTTTCCTCGACAAAACCCAATGCAAAATAATGCGTATAGTACATTCGATTGTATCAAAGACGGTAAGACACACGCGTAATCAATCATCTTTCATAGCTTTCAAAAATGTTTAACTAGAAAAACGCTAAAATGATAAAAAACGCGGATGATATATTATTATTTATAATTATAAATTATAATTATATAGTATCAAGATAAATTATATTTATCTTTTACCACGTAAAAATTGCTCTATTTATCATCGATAATACAGATAATATTATAACATTTTATCTTTCGAAGTAGTAAACTTACTTATCTTATTACGATATGTTTGTAGTCACGTTTACATCTAAGTTGCAATATTGCTAGCTCGAGATTGAAGCTATTAAGGGGATCCAAAACTGACGGCCGAATTCTGACGGTCCGTTGTTTTACCGACTGAGAATTATTTCTTTTTTGACGTTAATCTTTTTATTGGTTGAATAGAATAATAAATGCTTTTCCATGATTAAAGTAAACATAGCAATAAAGTGCTGAACGTCTGAATTTATGTTAATATAATGTTAATAACACGTATTTATGTTATTTATGTAATACACGTATGCACGAAAAATTTTAAACACTCTATTCTCTTTCACTAAACTTTTAAACTTATTTCTAAAAGTTCACCTACATTCTTTCATGCAATTTCTAGCCCAAACCGGCCTCCTTTTGTACGTACAAACTGCAAGTCTTTTATATTAAGCAATATTGTTTCGACCTGACCTAACCTGACACCGTCAGGTTTCATTTCTCAAGTCAGAATAATTCTGGACAGATTCGATGGACAGATTTGATAACATGTAGTAATCACGAGCATCGATGAGCTTGAAGACTAATGTATCCTGATGATAAATATACATTGCATAACCTGTAAGTCTACTATTCCGTCGAATCGCTTGATGAAAAATACATACATGTGCGATTAGATAGAAACTTATTTTGCAGATGATGTAGTAAATGTAAGTCATTGAAATAATGAAAGCAGAGTTACAAATAACAAAATTAATAAATATGCGATAGATATCTATTCTTATCGTTTCGAAGCAACTTTCAGTCTTGTTAAAAATGGATCGCGTTAAACTTGTAAATAATCTAACTAAAACTGCGGATTGTTCTGCTTTACTTACGTTGATCTGTCCAACACTCGCATTCCTGTTACTATGTATTCAACATATTATGTATTTAATAAATTATTTCAAAATGTTTGAAAAGATGTATTATATGTAATGTTGTGCATTATCTTTAATGAAAAAACAAGAAATTAATTTTTAAAGTCAATAAAATACCATTGTCATATACTTTATGTCTATGTATAATGTTCTATTACTATTATCATATGCAGCATACAAAAGACATAATTACAAAGTTTTAGCGCAACATGTTTCATCTAGGGATCCTCTAGTAAGGGATAAGACAAAGCCGCCATTAGTGGGATAAATCGACGGAAGTCGACAAATGAATAACGCGGGAATCTTTAAATTAATTCATATCATCGCGTTTTTACATCGCGTTTGTTTTATTTTTACATACTCGATGAAACATTTCTACGCGACAGTAACATAAGTTTAAAAAATTATAAATTAATAATAATAATTTTTTTATAAAATACATATTTTATTTGTGTATCATATATTGTATATCACAAAAAACAGGTACAAATGTTGCGTATACATTTAGCATTAGTTTAAATTTTAATTATTTAGTTTTAGCTGTTTACATCAGAATTATTTTATATAATAATGCATGGCCATCGTTTTACTAGATCTTATATTTGTTTGCTTTTCTTTGGCATTTTTCTTTTGTATATTTTTTGATTTTATTCTAAACCTAAATAAACAAAATGTTCTAATTATTTTATCCTTTATTTGGTGGCAGTTTGGCACAGTAAAAGGCAATGTTTTAAATTGCAATATAAGAATCTTTTTTAAATCACAATCAGAACAAAGGAAGTAGAAAGAAAGTATCGCACTAATGGCGGCCGACCAATCCGCAGTTTGCAATTCGATGTCTTATCCCTCACTAGAGGATCCCTAGTTTCACCTAACGACATTGAAAAATAAAAAAGGATCAACTAACTATAACTTGTTCAAATAAAGGCTGTTTTTAATACTTTTAATTATATGTGATGTGACGTTGCCGTCCCGACGCGCGTCCATCCCACCCTAATCGCGGAGCAAGAGCTGAGCGGCCACGCCACGCGAGAGAGTACGAGAGCCGAACCAAAATTCCGGAGAGACGAATGCGATAGAGCGACAATTATTGTAATTAATTCGCGTTTATTTTTATATTTTTTTTTATGTATCGCGGGAGCCTTGTTGCGAGGATTTCGATATTACGGAGAAGTATCGGGAAGGAAAAAGTCTTGACAACAACCTGGGAACTACATAGGACACAGGCAAAAACAGACAAGCCGGGGAAATAATATTTGCCGAGACCGTCCTAGCAAGGTCGCCGTTAACGGACGGAAAGCGTGGATCCTCGCGAGCACCCAGGACCGCATAGCAGCGGAGCGAGCAAGTCGCCCGGAAAAACGGAAGAAGAAATCTCCACGCTGCCGTCTGGCAAGGCAGGACCGGAATTACACAAACAGCTTCAAGGTCACGCTGCCCAGCGTTCGAATCGGCCTTAAAAATAAGGCTGCCAGTCACTAATAATACGATTATCGAAAATTCGCGATCCGGGCGCCGTAGCCCTACCTAACCCGGCCTTGAATAAGCCGAGGGGCGGCGATATATCACGCGACGCCGTAATTGGGTCAACGCGCGCACCCCCGCTCGCGCAGGATTGAGTCGCGATATCGACCCGAAGGAATAGATCCTTCACTCTCGTGTGGATTGTCGATCGCGTTGGCGTGCCCGCTCCCGTGCCCTGCTGAGATTCAAAGACGATATCGCGGTTGTCGAAGGGCCCTGAAGTTATCGCGAAGGCAGCCGAGTGACCAGGAGGTAGAGTTCCTATCGGTGAGGCTACCCGTGTCATGAGTCACGAGGAATTATATATCTTGTAATGTCCGAGTCTCGATCGCTCTGACGCTGTCGCGAGCTCTCTTAGTGTATTTTTATGGCGTTTTGCGTGGGCTATGTCCTTATTCTCTTTCGCGATTTAATGTTGGCGAGTGACCGACGTCAAGCGGCGAGAACTTCGAGACTGTAGTCCTGTAATTGATCCGCGAAAAGTAATCGTCTTTCCGGGATTCGGTCGGGTATTGCGTCGCACATTTTCAGTTGTCGCGTATTTGTAATTGCGTATGTCGTGTAATAATCGGTTCGTCGTTGTATCATGTGTCCCGTTATTGCGTAAATTAAGAATCTGATTCTTGTCGTGTGAGCGTAGTGCGTGTGGAAAGTGCGAACAGAATATCGCGAGCGAGAGAGCGTGCGTCGCTCGCGAACACCGGTGAGCGCGAGAGCGAGAGAGAGAACAAGTGCGCGCGCGAGAGAGAGAGAGTAAGCGGTATTGCTGCCGCCCGACGGATATCGATTTCGCCGTCGTAGATTGCGCGTTATTTTACATTAACGCTTTTGTCGCGAGATTCTCGATCCTCCGTCTAGTATGTCGTGCCCATGAAGTAAGAGTATAAGGAGAGTTATCTACCTAGATTGGAAGTGGTCACGAAAAATGTTCCGTATGTGGCCAGGTTTGCCGAATGGAATTACTTGGACCATTTCGTCGCCATCTTGAATTATATTCGTATATAGTGTTACGTTTAGTTGTGTTAGTAAATACTAAAGTGGTATTTAGTAAATACTAACACAACTAAACGTAAACGTGAACGTAACACTATATATATGAATATAATTTAAGATGGCGACGAAATAGTCCAAGTTATTCTATTTGGCAAACCTGGCCATATACGGAACATTTTTCGTGACCAACTTTTTCCTCTCTATGCTATCGAGATAATTCTCCTTATTCTTACTTCATGGTCGTGCCCGTGCAAGTCTCTCTCGCTATTGTATGGGAGCATCGCTTTCTGAAAAAATATTGTTAATTAGGCGAAAAGTCGTTAAATGACCGAACTTGCGTCACTCGTGTATGAATTACGACCGCGCTATTGTTATCGAGTTCAATCCGCCATATCCAGATCATTATACCGCGATTATTAATGTTGCCGCCATCTTATTGATTCCGTGTGATATTGCGTTGCCGAAAAGTTAGGTTAATTTTGGTCGCGGTAACTCAGTTTTCGGTTTATGATTTTTGTATCGATCTCGCGTCTTATTATGTTATACTACTTCACGTATAATTCTTTTTCTGTTATTATCAACGGATACGTTGTCGCCCTGAATTTCATTATTGTATTGTATGTACTAGGTAACGCTGATTTCTGACAAACCTCTCGTTTCATTTTTATGTAAATTCTCTTGGTTTGATAATTAGCCCTAATCGTCAGCTGTATATCTTTCTTTCATCTCATTCAATACTATTAATCCATATTGATTGTCATTATATTTTCTTTTATACCATTTCGATCTAAACATTATGTTAATTTGTCAGTATCATCTCGCGTCTATTCTTTTTGTGTTTGTGTCTCGTCGCGCCGAGTATTTTAATACGGTAAATTAATTCCGCCGGTTTCGCGTATTGTATTATGATGTAATTATTTCGCGGCAACACCTCCCTGCCCCTCTATTCTTATTTCTAATTGAGATATGTTCTTGTAATCAAACAATTTCCTTATGTCAAAGTGAAAATTACGCAAGAATGAGTTAATATAGGCTAATAAGAATTTAAAACTGTCTTTCTTAACAAATAAATCATAAGAAGCCTGGCTCTTTTCGATTGTTGGAGCAATTTCGTCTATTAATTCTGTTTTTATATTATTTTTGTGTGGAAATGCGGCAGATTCTCTCCCGATTGGGAGACGGCGTGCGGACAGGTGAATGATTAAATTCGGCACTGAGGTTTAGATGATACAGGATTTATTTGCGACAACGTCAATAACGTCAATAACGTCAATAACGTCAATAAATTGTACAGAGTGGTAACGGGCCACGTGTGAGTTCGATAATGGCGAGAATGTTCCTTGCGAACGACCGCGAGTGAAAAGGCCGCACATAAATAACGACACCTTGATTAAATCAATGATCACAATAAGTAGCGAAGCACCGCGTGTAATTCCGTATGAGCAGATCTCGCGAATGTTCAGCTTCGGTCGAGGGTCGAGTTGATCCTCGCGGCCGGAGCTACGCCGTTTTGCACTGGTCGTTAACCGGCACCGAATATAATTGCTGATTCTCGCGCGTTGCTGAAGTGTCTTGATGTAATAGAATGTGACAACGATGCGATGACAATGCTCGTCAGGTCTAGCGACGCCCGGTAACTATTGACGGAGATTTGACCGAATGGCGACTTTTTCGAGATTTGCTAGCGCTCACACGTGCCTCTTGCTGCGGTACAAGACTCTCTAATAATGAACGCTCGTCACGGGGAAGAAGGCGGAAGTCAGCGCTCGCGAATTCTTATCGGCCAATGATTGATTGCCAGCGCGATCAATCGACCGCGATATTGGCTAATCGGCAGGATCATGTGCGACATACTAGGCTGACGACATCCGGAGCGCTCGCGGTTCGGAATACCGAGCAAGGGTGGCGCCAGGATTATCGAATTGATCCTGGATCCGCGACAGCTACACAGCGGCGCGGAATCACGCACGAAACACGTGATTAACAGGCGCCCCTTTATGTAGTGAGAACAAGACGGAACAATTTTCAAATTACTTAGTTAATTTCTTTAAGTAAGCGATTCTATCTTAATTCGATTTTCTGTTTTACGAGTGCATTTGTTATCACTGATAGTTTTAACAATATTTATATTTCAACAATAAATATATTTGTATTATCATTTTCTTCGTAGTAATAGAAATTTATGAATTCCCGTATTTAAAAATGTTGTTAAATTTCTTTTTTTTTGTATTGTTATATTTTGGAATGCAAATGAATTCTGGAGAGCACGATATCATAAACACATTCAACTTGTATCTCGATAAAAATATATCCATATACATTGAGTAATAAATAGCAAATCAATTCGCACATATAGCGAGTCATAGATCTTGTGCATATTATTGGCCTTGAAACTAATTAATTGAGAGCAATTTATTGTACCAAAGTTCATTGTCCATTTTCTACATTTAGTAGCCGTCTTGTTACGCATGTAATTTATTTTTACTCGAAAATTCTGATATTCTATATTAATTTCGTTAAATAGATAATAATTTACTGTAAATTTTATACAAAAATTAATAAATATAAATATTTAGGAAAATAAATGTTTCGAAATTACAGAAAGATCATGTAAATAAGCAAAAGTGTCATATATGTGTTTATTAATGTAGCAGAGAATAAACAGAATCAACGAAATCATTAATAACTAAGAGTTTAGGGAGAAATCATTAATATTAAAAATTCTTATTATTAAATTCAACAATTAGAACAACACATGTTACGTTTTAGTTTTAATATATCGTAACAATTAAGTTTAATTTTGTATATAACATAACTATATAATATTGATTTTTAAATGTATAACGCAAAATTAACAAACTTTATATTTTTTTATATCATCAAAACTCTTTAATCACGTATTATACAGTTTTAATTGCACAAATAATCTAGGAATTTCCACACTCAGATTAATCCGAATGTGGAGTTCTCCACATACTCCATGTATAAGTTGCCGGCCATGCGTATATCACATTAATTGAGCATTTACTCAGGTAATCACTACCACTATGGTTTTTAACATCTCTAACCACTTGAATGCGTCCTTCACGGCTGGAACCGGAATAAGACCGTTAATACAAGTCGGGAGAGTTACTGTGCGCCCTTGACAAACGCACGCTTTTAATCTGTACCAAGTATGTACATGAAACTTTATATGCAAATTCGTCCAACTACTTGTAAAAAGACAATCTCTCCGTTCACGATACATTGTTCATAATATTGACAGATGCTGAGGATGGTCCGAATCATAGGACCGAAACGTTTGTTGTTATTTATCTAAATCCAATAAAAATTTTCAAAGATATTTCACTATAAAATTATTTGCGCACCAACTATTGCGCTAGGCTCTTAATTAGCCCGACTTTCTACCGATATTTTAAATTACCAGAGCCTTTCATTTTTAATAATAATATATGATTTATGCAATTATATGCTGTATTATATTATTAGATTTTATTCATAGCTTTTCCTTTTCGCAATTTTTTACAATCCAAGGATGCATAAGAACGCCATCCATATTTAATCTGTTTGAAGGATCAGCAACTGTTAGCTGAAATATAATTTGTTAAGAATTAAGTTCTAAAATTTTATATACATATATAATTAATAGGCGAGAAAAATATAGGTCCGAAAAGGACCTATATTTTTCTCGCCTATTTATTCACGGGATTGTTGGAGGATGATCAAGGGAATCTTGTAATCTCAAACCAAGAGATACGTCTCCCTGAAAAATATTCTTCAAACTTCGCCCGTTTAATTTATTTGCTAATATTGGTCGAGTAGTATGAATGTCTCTATGTGAATTTATTTGACTAGCGGTTAAAAATTATTAATTAGTTAATATATAATTAATATTTTTAAATTTTATTTACTAAACTTACTTGTGAAATTTTTTTTGCGTCATCGCTAATATATTTCGGAAAAATATATTTTAATATTTTTATGTTCTCATACGTTTTAGCGTTAGCTGTTGCATAGAAAGGAGGTTTACTAGTTGAACATTGATAACACGATATACCGAAACTTCAAAATTTTGAAGTTTATTTCTCGGCCTAAAAGGCGAATTAAAATTAGGTGATTTTGGATGCTCGGTACGTTCTGTGTTTTCTCGACGAGACACTATATGTGGCACTTTGAATTACTTATCATCGGAAATGATATTTAACGGACAATACACTCACACGGCTAATTTAAATTAAGTGTGTGTGTGTGTGTGTGTGTGTGTGTGTGTGTGTGCGTGTGCGCGTGTGCGTGTGCGTGTGCGTGTGCGTGTGCGTGTGCGTGTGCGTGTGCGTGTGCGTGTGCGTGTGCGTGTGCGTGTGCGTGTGCGTGTGCGTGTGCGTGTGCGTGTGCGTGTGCGTGTGCGTGTGCGTGTGCGTGTGCGTGTGCGTGTGCGTGTGTGTGTGTGTGTGTGTGTGTGTGTGTGTGTGTGTGTGTACACATAGAAAGGGAAATATATTTATTAATAATAAAATATAATATATGTTCAATCTCAGAAAAAAATAATATTCAGAGAGGTTACAATATACAAATATCCATGTACAATAGTTTTACATATATTAATTTGTTTATATATTATTTTTTATATAATTAGTGTCATTACATTTTACATATATTTAACATAATTGGTATTAATTATAAATATATGTATATAATATTGTATATAATTAATACGTGATACATGATAATATTTAAATATATATAATAGATTATTTTTTTGATGAAATACAAATCTTTTTATTTTATACAAAGTACAATACATTATTCTATTATTTTCCACTTTTACATTGTCGGTAATAAGACAATGATTTAAATTAGATAAAATGTTTGTATCTATTATCCTTCGTGCAGTTAAAACGGTCGGTAATGTCATCGCCCTTCAATTACCTCCGGGCCCATCGGACTCACTTGGTAGCAGAGAGAAGTTAAGTATAGAGTGCGGGAGCCAGCCAAGAAAGCATAAAGTCATGAAAAAGAGAGGCATATACCTGAGAGTATCCGACTGTCTTTGTCCGATAGCACAAACGCGGTGAAATTTGGGCGAAGCGTGAAGAGCCAGAGAGAAGTCAGTGTACTTATGGCACGATGACAAATGATAGAACCTCAAATAAATTTATCAATATCAAATATTAAATATAATAGTAATTAAATATACTACTCTGCTCAAAAAGTTCCCGGAATTTTATGATAGCTCGCTAATACGATGTCGTATCGATGTGCTGTACGTGGCACTGCTTAGCGGTGACCAGGACAAGTAATCTCTCTTTTACCGCGTTTTTCTATTGTGATTAATCATCGTGCTACATCGCGTTGTTTAAGAGCTTGTTGCGCGTGTTCGGCGATTTTCAATATTCATGCGCGTTGTCATGTTGGTGGAACCAGGATTTTTTCTCCACAGTTCGAGCTTTTTTCATGAGTTTTCGTAAACGTTTTGCCAAGTTGAAATTCATGAAACTCATAAACACATCTTGAAAGATGTGCTCGTGAGTTTTATGAGTTCCATGAATTTAACGAACAGCGTATTAACATCAAATTTTGCGTCAAACTTGGCAAAACGTTTACAAAAACTCATGAAAAAAGCCCGAACTGTGAAAAAACAAATCCTGGTTCCACCATCACGACAACGCGCATGCATATTGAAAATCACCGAACACGCACAACAAGCTCTTAAACAACGCAATGTAGCACGATGATTAATCACAATAGAAAAACGCGGTAAACGGGAGATTACTTGTCCTGGTCACCGCTAAGCAATGCCACGTACAGCACATCGATACGACATCGCATTAGCGAGCTATCATAAAATTCTGGGAACTATTTGAACACAAAGTATACCTTATATGTATAATTGTTTCTAGCATTATTATTATTAACATAATGCGCGCTAGATAATGTGTTTTTATTTATGCCGTCATTATCCATGGGTACATTAAACTCCCTATCACTATTGCTATTGCTGTTACTATTGCTCTTGCTATTTCTATTGGCCTCATTCATATTAACACTTAGATTTTTAACACCACAAAAATAATTTTTTTCACAATTTTATTGATAATTTTTGAAAATTTCAGCAATTTACCATGTTTTTTACCATACCTTTTATTTGTGATATCACTTAAAACTTTAGAAGCATTTGAATTTTTAAATTTGGAACATGCAATGAAATGTTTTCTCCTTTCGAGCTATAACTTTTAGGTACAGCGTTTGGACGTAAACGCCTCTTTGTTGTATACTAAAGATTGTCATAAAAACAATCATCCTCAAAATGCTCATCGCAAATCTTAGCATATTTTGGAACAGAAGAAAGTCCAAGAGCATGCATCCATTTATTTTTTAACTTAACATCCAAAGGGAATTTATATTAAAAAAACAAAATTTAACAGTATGGATACATTTCAAAAAATCTATTATAGCTATCTATTATAACATTTTTTTTACAAAAAACTTTATAAAAATAACTAATAGTAAAAAAACTAACATATGAAAACTGCGGTCTTTATGTAATGGATCATTACTTCTTGTTTTTTTTGCATACTATGCACATTTGTACCATATTATGTTGTGCAGTACACACTTTCTTTCTGTATTATATTTCTTATTATATTTAATATTTGATAATAATTATTAATAATTGTTAATATTTAATAATTGTTATAATGATAAATTTATCTAACTTCTTTCTGTCTGATAGCGTGCTATAAATATACTATCAAACTTCTCTGTGACTCTCCAGGCTCCGCCCAACGGAAATCCCCATGATGTAGTGCAATCGCCAGTTTCCGGGTGGGTCCCCAGTAGCACCAGAAAGGTCACCCGATAAGATTTTTAATCGGTAAAAATCTGACATACCCGGCGGTCTTTCCCCGAAGACTGCGGGGATTTTTTCGAAGATTTCCCCATCGATAACAAAAAAAAGGCTCCGCCCAAAATTCACCGCGCTTGCGCTACCAGACAATGACAGTCGGATACTCTCAGCTATGCCTCTCTTTTTAATGATCTGACATTCCCACTTACATGATCAGCTATGACTCAAGCACTCTATACCTAACTTCTCTCTGCTTGGCAGTGACGCAAATTTATCCAGGGTTTATTAACAGTATCTCATCAGTCTTTAATAGTATCTCGTCGGTGCAACGACACTGTTCTTGAAAAGTTTTCTCGCCAACGACGCCCGAAAACAATAAAACGATGAAGGACGCAAGTACACAAACCGTAATAATTTTGAGTGACGGAACAGAGGTTGAATTGAAAATAGACAACAACGACGATAATAACGATGATAATACTACATTACGCGAAGTTGGCGTGGCGTCAGTGTTGGGTGTGGGAGCGGCTACGGCAGCGACACCCGCAGCAGTAGCGGCGTTGGGCTTCACCTCGTCAGGAATAGCGGCGGGTAGTACGGCTGCGAGTATGATGAGTGTTTTGGGCGGTGGATCTACAGCGGCGGGCTCTCTTGTTGCCGCATGCCAATCGGTCGGTGCTATAGGCTCACTCGCAGGAGCAACAGTTGCTTTACCATTGATCGTCTGTATCGCAGGCGTGGGTGTGACTGGCGGTGCACTAGGCTACGGTGTTTATCGTGGCGTAAAAAAATTTAAAAAATTAAAAAAATTAACATCGCTAAAGAGGAAAGACTTTTCATCACAATTTCCAGAATTTGACATGGTGTGTTGAAATGATGTGTAAAAAAAATAAAGTATACTAATTACATTTTGTTAAAGCATGTTACATTTTCCAATATAAATTGTGGCAGCAAATAATATCATGTTCTCTATGTAACTAAAACAAAACATATCTGCCCACACAGAACAAAAATCTCTAATGGATGTCCAGTATACGTCCATCATGGAGATTCGAAACCTTTATTAGACGTCCATGTAATCTCCTATAGACATTCACTAGACATCCACAGTTCCGCATTTCTTACTTCCATTCGACATCCATTAGACGTATTCATAGATGTCATATGGACGTCATTTAGAGTAATCATATATATTTCATGGAGCTTTGATGGATGAATGATAGACATTATCCATACAACACCAAAAGATTGCAAAAACATTGCATAGACCTTACATTGAAATATTGTAATATTGCATGGAAGTTGCGAAATGTTTCTGCAATGTTATTGCAAGCTTGCAGCAACGTTGAAATGTTCGCCCTTAGAAATATTACAGTGTAAGACATATATAAATATATATAGGTATAATTTTTACAGAAGCTGCACAACGGCACACACCTTCAGCGACAGATGACAACATAAGAAATGCTATAGCTTCTTGGCTTGACAATTCATCATCGCGTTTAAATTTAATGAGTTTAAGTAAGTAGAAAAACGAAATTTTTTTTAATAACATAAATTTTTTAGATTTATGTTATAAATACATATAAAGTAAATAATTAAGATTTATTTGTTTCAGTAAACGTGCTAAAGACACAAATAATCTAAGAATAGAATTCGAAGATTCTGATGAAAATGACTAGTAAGAACTTATTAAAATTAATTATAATAAGTTAAATTTGAATTATATAAATTGTATATTAATATATCCCTTATTAATATATTATTAATATCATATTATTAGTATTATATCTTTTACAAGCTTTAGATAAACATCCTGTATTAGTAATACATAATATATTATTAGTACATATATGTATATATTACTATACTACGACTAATATTGCTTTAAAAATTTATAAAAAGTGCAATGCATAACTTTGATAAAATAAAAGAATATTCTAAATTTTTTGTGGTTTATTTTTAACTTCATTACCTTATTTTTGATATAAAAAATCTCTCATAAAAATTTATTAAAGAAAGTAAAAATATCTTTCTAAATCTTTATCATAATAAAATTAAAGTTAATATTAAAAGGCTTCGATAATAAAAAAATAGCTCTAAAATAAACGGTACAAGAAGCCAGTACGGTAATTGAGGCGCAACAATTTTCATGAGTTTTCGTAAACGTTTTGTCCAGTTGAAATTCATGAAACTCATAAACACATCTTGAAAGATGTGTTCGTGAGTTTTATGAGTTTCATGAATTTCACGAACAGCGTATTAACATCAAATTTTGCGTCAAACTTGGCAAAACGTTTACGAAAACTCATGAAAAATTCCCGAACTGTGGAAAAACAAATCCTGGTTCCACCATCACGACAACGCGCATGCATATTGAAAATCGCCGAAAACGCACAACAAGCTCTTAAACAACGCGATGTAGCACGATGATTAATCACAATAGAAAAACGCGATAAACGGGAGATTACCTTGTTTTGGTCACCGCTAAGCAATGCCACGTATAGCATATCAATACGACATCGTATTAGCGAGCTATCATAAATTCTGGAAACTATTTGAGCACAGGGTATACCTTTTATATTTGTTTCTAGCACTATTTTCATTGACATGCGCGCTAGATAATGTGTTTTTATTTATGCCGTCATTATCCATGGGTACATTAGACTCGCTATCACTATTGCTATTGCTATTACTCTTGCTCTTGCTATTTCTATTTACATCATCCATATTTACACTTAGATTTTCCACACTACAAAAAATATTTTTTTCACCATTTTCTTGATAATTTTTGAAAATTTCAGCAATTTACCATGTTTTTTACCATACCTTTTATTTGTGATATCACTTACAACTTTAGAAGCATTTGAATTTTTTAAATTTGGAACATGCAATGAAATGTTTTCTCCTTTCGAGCTATAACTTTTAGGTACCGCGTTTGGACGTAAACGCCTCTTTGTTGTATACTTAAGATTGTCATAAAAACAATCCTCAAAATGCTCATCGCAAATCTTAGCATATTTTGCAACAGAAGAAAGTCTAAGAGCATGCATCCATTTATTTTTTAACTTAACATCCAAAGAAAATCTATATTAAAACAGCATAAAATTTAACAGTATAGATACATCTCAAAAAATTTATTATAACTATCTATTATAACATTTTTTTACAAAAAATTTTATAAAAATAATTAATAGTGAAAAACTAACATATAAAGTTGCGTTCTTTATGTAATGGATCCATTACTTCTTCTTTTTTTGCATACTATGCACACTTGTACCATATTGTGTTGTGCAGTACACACTTTCTTCCTGTATTATATTTCTTATTATATTTAATATTTGATAATAATTATTAATAATTGTTAATATTTAATAATTGTTATAACGATAAATTTATTTAACTTCTCTCTTCCTGTCTGATAGCGTGCTATAAATATACTATTTAATTTCTCTCTGGCTCTTCAGGCTCCGCCCAACGGGGATCCCCAATGATGTAGTGCAATCGCCAGTTTCCGGGGGAGTCCCCAGTAGCACTAGGAAGGTCACCCGGTGGGGTTTTTAATCAGTAAAAATCTGACATACCCGGCGGTCCTTCCCCGAGGACTGCGGGGATCTTTTCGAAGATTTCCCCATCGATAACAAAAAAAAGGCTCCGCCCAAAATTCACCGCGCTTGCGCTACCAGACAATGATAGTCGGATACTCTCATCTATGCCTCTCTTTTTAATGATCTGACATTCCCACTTACATGATCCGCTATGACTCAAGCACTCTATACCTAACTTCTCTCT
This sequence comes from Lasius platythorax, assembly GCA_963971435.1. Taxonomy (NCBI): domain Eukaryota; kingdom Metazoa; phylum Arthropoda; class Insecta; order Hymenoptera; family Formicidae; genus Lasius; species Lasius platythorax. Next base: position 12,886,073 of record OZ020545.1, read on the forward strand.
GCTTGGCAGTCACGTAAATTTATCCAGGGTTTAATAGTATCTCATCAGTCTTTAATAGTATCTCGTCGGTGCAACGACACTATTCTTCAAAAGTTTTTTCGCCAACGACCCCCGAAAACAATAAAACTATGAGGGACGCAAGTACACAAATCGCAATAATTTTGGGTGACGGATCGATAGAGGTTGTATTTGACGAAATAATAAACGCAGCCAACAACGATGATGAAATCAACAACGACGATGAGAACAACTACATTAAATACGATGGTGGTACTACATTACGCGATTTTGGCTTGGCATCAGTGTTGGGTGTGGCAGCGACACACGCAGCAGTAACGGCGTTGCGATCAACAGTTGGTTTACCATTGATCGGCTGTATCGCAGGCGTGGGTCTGACTGGCGGTGCACTAGGCTATGGTGTTTATTGTGGCGCAAAAAAATCTGCAAATACAATGACAACGAGAGATTTTTCATCACAATTTCCAGAATTGAAAATGGTGTGTTGGCATGATGTGGAAAAAAAATAAAGTATACTAATTACATTTTGTTAAAGCATGTTACATTTCCCAATATAAATTATGGCAGCAAATAATATCATGTTCTCTATGTAACTACAACAAAACATATCTGCCCACACAGAACAAAAATCTCTAATGGATGTCCAGTAGACGTCCATCATGGAGATTCGAAACCTTTATTAGACGTCCATGTAATCTCCTATAGACGTTCACTAGACATCCACAGTTTCACATTTCTTAATTCCATTCGACATCCATTAAACGTATTCATAGATGTCATATGGACGTCATATGGAGTAATTATAGATATTTCATGGAGCTTTGATGGATGAATGATAGACATTATCCATACAACACCAAATGATTGTAAAAACATTGCATAGACCTTACATTGAAATATTGTAATATTGCATGGATGTTGCGAAATGTTTCTGCAATGTTATTGCAAGCTGCAGCAACGTTGAAATGTTTGCCCTTAGAAATATTACAGTGTAAAACATATGTATATATATATGTATAATTTTTACAGAAGCACAAACGCACACACCTTCAGCGACAGATGATAACATCAGAAATGCTATAGCTTTTTGGCTTGACAATTCATCATCGCGTTTAAATTTAATGAGTTTAAGTAAGTAGAAAAACAAAATTTTTTTTAATAACATAAGTTTTTTAAATTTATGTTATAAATATAAAGTAAATATTTAAGAATTATTTGTTTCAGCAAACGTGTTAAAGACACGAGTAATCTAAGAATAGAATTCGAAGATTCTGATGAAGATGATTAGTAAGAACTTATAAAATTAATTATAATAAGTTAAATTTGAATTATATAAATTGTATATTAATATATCCTTTATTAATATATTATTAATATCATATTATCAGTATTATATCTTTTACAAGCTTTAGATAAACATCCTGTATTAGTAATACATAATATATTATTAGTACATATATATATATATTACTATATTACGACTAATATTTTTTTAAAAATTTATAAAAAGTGCAATCCATAACTTTGATAAAATAAAAAAATATTCTAAAATTTTGTGGTTTATTTTTAACTTCATTACCTTATTTTAGATATAAAAAATCTTTCATAAAAATTTACTAAAGAAAGTAAAAATATCTTTAAAAATCCTTATCATAATGTATTAATAAGTATTTTATAATATTTATTATAATATATATTTACGATAAATATTTTTATGATGTTTATGATAAATTTTTATGATCTGTTCAATCTAAGATCACAAAAATATTTATAAAATATTTTGATAAATATTTACATAATATTCCAATAATTATTATAAATATTTCGTACATATTTTATAAATATTGTGTGCTGTCTGGGACATATTAGTTATAACTTAATGTAAATTTACCGATAAACCCGAAAAATATTTATTTTTAATAAAAAATTATATACATTTACAGGCAATAATGAAGAAAGGAAACAATTTGTTTAGAAATTGTTGGATATATTTTATTTATTCATTTTTATCTACTTGCGTAAATAATTATATTAAATACAACTAATATATTTTTGATTTTACAAAATACGAACCAATTATATAATGAATTCAGTTATCCCTAACTTTAATTTTTAAAAATTAAAAATTTTCTATGTTTATTAATAAAAAATTGATGATATTACATATTATAGATTGTGTAAAAAATTTTGACATCAAAGAAAATTCTTTATCTTAGTATTAAAATTTTGTTAATTATATTTTAGTTTAGTAAAAATTTGAATTGTATATATAAATTAAAAATAGAATATACAAAAATAGAATTACAAATTTTTAAGTATACTCTCAAAACATTAGCTAAGAATTTTAAATAATACTTAAATAAAGATTAAATTTTGTTGTAAGAAATAATTGTTTAAAAAAAAAAATATTTAGTTAGTTGCAAATTACATATTTTTTCTTAAAAACAATTATGTGTTTTCTTTATACTAATTGATTTCTCTCATTATTTTGTGCATAAAAGTATTGAGATAAGATCATCGAAAAATGAATATTTTACGAGATATTTTATAGTTTATGTAAGTTTATGTCAAATTAAAGTATAAAATATCTCGTAAACTATTCACTTTTTGGCCATTTTACCCTAATAATTTTTTATGCCGAATATTGCGAGGAATCGATTTATATAAAAAAATTGCATGGTGCCACTTAAAAAATTCAAGGTGACATTGATTCTTTTATGAAAATTATTTTTTCTAAATTTTTTTATTGCGATAGCTTGCGTGTGATAGCTTGCGTGAAACCGATTAATTTTCACTATATAAACTTTTTTTTAAACTGTCGGAAACGTCTCAAAAATCGTGCGTTCAGTTACGCTGAATACCCTGTATATATATATATATATATAAGTTATCTCTCTCTCATTCCAAGATTTTGTTTTTTATGTACTTTACATAAAAGTGTTTCGGACAAATGTTATAGAATTTTAAGGAGACGTCTTATGGTAAGCACGCTTCTTATAAGTGAAGGCATTTCCGAAAGTTCGATCATTAATTTTTTAACTGGAACTACCATGTTTTCACATAAATCGCTTTTGCGCATAAAAAATTGTTAGAGTATATAGAATATATAGTATATAGAGTATATAAAATAGCCAAAAATTGAATTCATATTCAAATATCAAAGTTTACGTTTACGAGAGATTTTATATCTTATTCTGACACATCTTGACAAAAACTTAAAATTATCTCGTAAAATACTCACTTCTCGATAATGTCTTAATAATTTTCTGCACAGAATAATGAGATTAATTAATTGGTATAAACAAACACATTATTTTTGTAAAAACAGTTATTTAAAAAAATGTAATTGCACATTGCAAATTGCATATTTTGTTTAATAACAAGAGTATGTTTTCCTTACACTAATTAATTCATTTCATTATTCTGCACAGAAAATTATTAAAATAAGATTATCGAGAAACGAATATTTTACGAGATATTTCATATTTTTATCAAAATGTGTCAGAATGAAGCATAAAATATCTCTTAAACCACTCAATTTTTGGCCTCTTTACTCTAACAATTTTTTATAACAAATATTGCGAAAAATAGATTTATGTAAAAAAATTATGGTAATTCTATTTAACAAAATAATGATAAAAATAAAAATCAAGAAAAGGCAATAAGAGCCAGCGCGTAAGGCGCAAGAAAAAACTTTTATTATGCGTAAAATTGATATATAAAAATTTTAAAGTAAAACTGAACAGAAGGAGTATGTTTCGGTTCCCTTTTTGGGCCATCCTCAGCGCAATTAAAGAGTTCTCCGGGAGATATCTCAACTTTCTATTACAACATCCTTTTTGCCAAAAGAGAGGTACGATTGTTGGCTTGATTGACAGAGCATTCCTGCTGTCACACCCTCCATTCCACCAGAAAAATTTTTACTTCATCATTAAAATTCTTTTAGATGATGATTATCCATTAGATTTAATATTTCAGACGCTGCATGATTGCCTTAAATTTTTATTTAATGACGTTAGAAGGAGTAAACCTGATTTTGATAAGACAATGATAAAACAATATTATTTACTATGCCGTTTGTCTCTTCCATTTCCAAACGTTTTAGAAATATTACTGGAGATCTCGACATCAGACTGTCTTATTTTAGCTTAAACAAATTATCTCGTTTTATAAAAGTACATAAAGACCGCCTTCCAAAATTATCATTGAGCAACGTTGAATATAAAATTAACTGTAATAATTGTGATGCCTCGTATGTTGGTCAAACAAACAGGAGACTACAAACAAGAATTAATAAACATCGTAATCACATACGCAAGAATACATCCATACTCAGTCATTATAGATCACAGAGTAGATTGCAATCATGATTTTAAATGGAATGACGTCGAAGTTTTAGACAACGAACCTTAACCCGTATCTCAGCAAACGTTTAATTTCAGAGATGCTTTTCATAAAGAGACAAAAAAAAGTTTGAATCTATAAATGGACACGGAATTTTTACACCACGTTTATGTTAATGTGTTAAATAATCATAGATAATGCCGGCAAGCTGTTTTGCTCTGATTGATCAATTCGCAATCATAACTACAACCGCAACTGAGCCTGCAACCTATAGTGTAATACGGCCTTTAGACATGCGTGTTATGTAAGAATTTATGAGTTTCTATACTCACTTCTATATTATTTTCCTCCGATATTATATTGGCAATACAGGTGTAATTTCTTTTTTTTCTTTTCCGCCTCCAGCGTTCTATTGCATCTTCTGAAAAACATTAATATCTTAATCATTAATATAATTAGGTCTATTTATTTTCGCGGAACTTCTGAATCAATGCACACTATACTTACTCAGATTTTTCTTTACTTTTAATTTCTAAATTTTGTTTTTTATTTTTTTTTTATTTTTGTAATCAAGTTTTTTTCTGAAAAATTATTAATATGTTAATCACTAATATTCATGCAATTTTCATGTACTGGACGTATACAATGCCTGTACAGAAAATTACAAGAATTACAAGAATACAAAAAAATTATATAGGTATACCGGATGGTCTTTAATTGGACACGGTAACTTTTCATCACAGTATAATTAGACACATTACATTTAGACACAATGATTATTGAACACAATAACAATTCGACAAAACTAAATAAAAAAAATTTTACTTACAATATAGCAGCAACTTCTATACTTTTAATTTGTTCAGTTTCTATAATTATAATTTTAAATGAATCTAATTCGTCGAAAAATGTTTCTTCTAATAATAACTTCATTGTTTTATCTGTAAAAAGTTTAAAATAAATTATTAGGGTAAAAGTTTGACAATCGTCTATTTCTGTTTTAAGTATCTGCAATCATTATGCATTATTATGTAGTATTATAATGTATGTAATACAGCGTACGTAACATTATAAATAACTAGAATATAGGTATAAAATAGGCCTGACCGAGCATATAAGGTTGTTTAACAATTAGAATTAACTTTATTTCTCTAAAAATAGATATACATGAATCTTTTTGAACGGAACGTTTCGACACTTACTTGTGTCCCTTCAGCCGTATTCTAATGAGTGAATTTTACAATGATGGTAAATCAAAAATTTAATAGTAAATGAATGTGGAACGCTGGATATTTTTTGCGCAAATCTTGAGAGTCAACATTGTGTGTGTTGTGTTGTTGCTTATAATCACTCACCCTATGCGGTTTAAGTGGGTGATGGTGTGTTTTCTGTGTCGGTATCATTGCTGAGTAGCTTGTCAAACTATAAAATTATAGCGTGAATGGACCGATTTGGTGTACTGTTGCACTTTACGCAGTATTAATTTTAGCTCACCTTTGTTTGTAAATTGTCAAAGAATTAAAATATCAGAGTTAAAGTCACTTAATAAGACTGTACAGTATGAATTAAAGTTATATGTATGATAAAATTTGTCAAGTATATAAAATTTGATGACATTGTTTTTGCGGACGTTCGATACGGACAGAGTGGTATATGCGTAGAACCGAGCTTTATATATCTGTCAGTAGGTGAGACCAAGGTTTAAAAATAAATATTAAGAGTTATGTTTTTGTATTGCCGATGGATTCAAGTAACGGAAAATAAGATCTATCTAAATATTCAGTGTCATCCATAGCATTAAGACCGTTTTTTGTTGTTTTATGTGAATAGTTTTAGCAATTAACCTCTTGTAATAATTAGTTTCGTGGTCTAAGATTTTAACGTTATCCCAGTCCATGTTATGTTTATAATCAGTGATATGTTGAGATACTACCGATTGGTTTGATGTATGTTGTCTTATGTTAATCTTATGCTCGTGTATTCTTGTTTTTAATTGTCTTGGTCTGACCTACGTAAGATGTGGTACACTCTTTACAATTGATTTTATAAATAATATTATTATTACATTCTGTAGGTGTAATGTCTTTGTGTACTTTAATGAATTTATTTAGGCGGTTGAAACATTTGTAACCAGCAGCAAATTCTGTTCCTCGAAATGAGTTGCAAACAAATTCCGATAGATTTTTTATGTAAGGAACCGCTATGAATCTGCTGCTTTTTTCTTTTTCGTCTCTGTTTACTATCGCACCATAATTGAATTTTAATTTTGTGGCTATCAGTTTTTTTATCCTGACATGGGCATATTTAAAGATAAAATGTAGAGGATAACCATTATCAATGAGTGTGTTGATGACCAATGTTATGTTTTTTTTATGATATTGAGGGTTAGATAGAAGATCGCTCTGTCTATCAAACTGCATATTGTGCCAATTTAGTGGCATGTCGGATGGTTTGAGTAATAAGAAAGGTATCTGCCTGAATGTGTGTTTTTATGATACCAGTTTATGATGATGTTTGTATTTTCGATTTTTAATTTGATGTCCAAAAAGCTTAGACAACGATCTACCTCTATCTCACTTGTGAATTGAATCCTCTCATGGTAAGAGTTAAAAGTATCGACAATGAATTGAATAGAATTTTTTGGAGCTGCTAATCAACATATCTGTAATATATAGGGAGTTTTGTACCTATTTTGTAAAGAGCTTTGTTTTCGATGTCTTGTAACACTATATCCGCTATGGTGGGAGATAATGAAAATCATGGGAGTTCCAAATGTTTGTTTATAAATAGTGTTGTCGAAACAAAAATATGTGGATGTCAGGATGAATTTGACGATATTTAAAAATTCAGTTTTTGGTATGGACGTTGATGTTTTTATGTAAGACCATCTGTTTTCGATGCCTTGAAGAGCCAATTCTATCGGAACATTTGTAAACAGAGATGTAACATCTAAAGACATTAAAATATGAGACTTATCGATCTTTATATTAGAAAGAATAGTGGAGAGATGAAAACTGTTTTCTATTTTGCTTCGAACGGGAGGCAAACTATTTATTTATATTTAGTGAATGAAATTGGCTATGGAATATAACGGGCTGTTGACGGACGATACAATGATATGTAAAGGATATCCTTTTTTGTGAATTTTCGGGATCTCGTATGCTTTGGGTAATAGTTTTTTACTTGATTTAAGTTGGTAATATTGTTGTATTGTTATAAAATTTTTGTCAAGTAACTGTTTTAAATGGCTATTTAGTTCTTTTTCAATTTTTTTGATCGGGTTTTTTTTTGATGACGGAATAAGTGTTAGTATTGCTTAGCATCTCTCTCATGTTTTTTTATATATGTATTTTTTTCCAATGATACTGTGGTGTTTCCTTTGTCATTCACCCAATTGTAATAGTTTCGTTACGTTGTGTGGTATGTTATGTCCCGATACGTTTAAAAACCATTTATCATTAAGTTTTTCTAACGAGTTAGATGGTGTTGAAGAGAACATATAGAAGGGTGGACTGAAATGTGAAAGATGTCACTGTGCTCGTTTTTTTCCGGTTTTATTAAAGAGTAGTGAAATTGTGAGATTAGATTTATTTCTTTTTTTGTACAAAAGTATTCTATGGATTGTATCTCTTTCAGTTTTTTTTCCTCCGTTTTCTTTAATAACCATTGGATTTTCTTGTCAAAATTAGACGTTAATCTGTCATAACATTTATCAAAATTTACCCAGTGGTATCTTTTTATTTCATTCCATATTTGTGGTGGTAATGAGGAAGATAATAATAATGATAATCTATGGAGGTTGGACTTTATTTGATGAATGAGTTTATAAGAATCAAATATTTCCAGTTTTATGATTTTTTGATTGAAACAATTTTTTGATTAAACAGAATTTGCTGCTGGATACAAATGTTTCAACCGCCTAAACAAATTCATTAAAGTACACAAAGACATCACACCTACAGAATGTAACAATAATGTTATTTATAAAATCAATTGTAAAGAGTGTACCACATCTTACGTAGGTCAGACCAAGAGACAATTAAAAACAAGAATACACGAGCATAAGATTAACATAAGACAACATACATCAAACTAATCGGTGGTATCTCAATATATCACTGATTATAAACATAACATGGACTGGGATAACGTAAAAATCTTAGACCACGAAACTAATTATTACAAGAAGTTAATTGCTAAAACAATTCATATAAAACAACAAAAAAACGGTCTTAATGCTAGATGGAGGACACTGAATATTTAGATAGATCTTATTTTCCGTTACTTGAATCCATCGGCAATACAAAAACATAACTCTTAATATTTATTTTTAAACCTTGATCTCACCTACTGACAAGATATATAAGCTCGGTTCTACGCATATACCACTCTGTCCGTATCGAACGTCCGCAAAACAATGTCATCAAATTTTATATACTTGACAAATTTTATCATACATATAACTTTAAATCATACTGTACAGTTTTAATAAGTGACTTTAACTCTGATATTTTAATTCTTTGACAATTTACAAACAAAAGTGAGCTAAATTAATACTCCGTAAAGTGCAACAGTACACCAAATTGGTCCATTCACGCTATAATTTTATAGTTTGACAAGCTACTCAGCGATGATACCGACACAGAAAACACAACATCACCCACTTAAACCGCATAGGGTGAGTCATTATAAACAACACAACACACACAATGTCGACTCTCAAGATTTGCGCAAAAAATACCCAGCGTTCCACATTCATTTACTATTAAATTTTTGATTTACCATCATTGTAAAATTCACTCATTAGAATACGGGTGAAGAGACACAAATAAGTGTCGAAACGTTCCGTTAAAAAGATCATGTATATCAATTTTTAGAGAAATAAAGTTAATTCTAATTGTTAAACAACCTTACATGCTCGATCAGGCCTATTTCATACCTATATAAAAGTAAAAATAAGTAAATAAATAAATAAAAATAAAAATAAGTTTCTAAATAAGATAAATTTTAAATAGACGCGAAAGAGTAGTTCTTAGCGTAGCTCTCTATAGGTAGTTCTCGAGCAGTTTCATTGCGAAGATCGAGCATCTACGTATTTTTTATTTCCTCTTTACTTCCAATGGCATCTTCCAATTTCTCTTGTTTTTTCTCTTTGCTTTTACGCTCATGACTCTTACTTCTTAAATGGCGGTTAAAATGTTTGTTTTATAAGAACAGACATCGCATTGATGCCTCTGAAAAATTAGAGAAGTAGAATTAAAACTTAAAACTTTAAAAGAAATGTTTATACAGATGAATGCAGTGATACTAACAATAAAGATTTCTCACAAATAAGAAAATGTATACGTACTTCTGGCACTTCTTCTACCACAGTTCTCGGATTAAGACTTCTCATCGTACTTCGAATGTTCGATTTTGTTTCGATTGTACTATAGCTTCTATTTTTTATCAATGTCCTCAGATTCTGTTATCTGTGGATTTTGGAATTTAGGAATTAAAACTTACTACATTAAAAGTATCTCAAAACCATTTATATGTAAAGAAGATTTATATAAAAGGAAGATTTTAAATGTATATAAAAATATGAATAGTCTATGTAGAGAAAATTATTTGTTATTAATTTTTAGTGGTGATTGTTGTATTCAAAATTGTAAATATATATATAATATGACATTTACTCAGGTAATCATTACCATAAGACACCCGATAAATTCTCCCTCAGTCCATTCTTTCCATCCTCCTCTTCGTCCTCCTCCGAAGTAAGAATAAGCCCTTCCTCATTCCAAGATCCTTCCCCCTCTCCTCTACTATTAAATAACGGGTGGTTTGTGAATCTATCTCTCCGTACAGATTCCCATAGAAGTACAAGGACTCCTACAATTGGGAGAAAACTTTAGCCTACAAATAACAAAGAAAAAATCACTTTGGAATTCATCAAATATGTGGAACACAACATTGATCGACTTCCCTATAACTTCCGCTTAACCGTACGTAACAGAATCACACCCATAATACACAACCTCTCCAATTATTCTTTCAAAAATACATCGCTTGACAGGGAACTTGTTAACGATGCGCTTGCCACGAGAAATGTAATAAATGAATATCCGGACTTAGTCTTTACACGAGCGGATAAAGGCATGTTACTGTAGCCTTAAATAAGAACGATTATTTTGAAAAAATGTCAACACTTCTTGGCGACATTAATACTTACACCGTAATAAATAAAGATCCTACAAAAAAATTAATTAGAAATGTTCACGATTTACTTATGGGATGGAAAAAACGTGAGTATATTAGTGACAAGACGTACAAAAAATTAAATTGCACCGATGGTGTTTTACCAAGGGCCTACGGTGTGCCGAAGATCCACAAAACGGACTGCCCACTCCGAGCAATAGTTTCGTCAACAAATACACCGCTCTATGGACTAGCTTCTTTATTACATGATATAATCCATAGCTCTCCATACCCAAATCCACCAGTCATATAGCTAACAGTTTCCAGCTAGTGGAACAATTAAAAAACAAATACATACAAGATAATTATAAATTAATTTCATTAGATGTCATCTGATTGTTCACCAATGTCCCGATAGAACTTGCGATGGACAGCATCAATATCAGATGGCAATGTATTGAAAAGAATTGTGTCATACAATAATACAATGAAAAATGATAACAACTCTCACACATCTTTTTTTTAACATCCCTTACATTCCGGCTTTCTCATAACAATTTAGGCCTGTGATTTACAGACGAAATTGACATACACATGTATGAACAAATTGAGACAGTTTATCCGCGTATAGAAGGGCAAACTGCCTCAAGAAATGCGAAACAATGTCGTGTATAAAATCTCTTGCAACGACTGCAATGCCTCGTACGTCGGACAAACTAGCAGACTTCTGAAAACACGCATTGCCAAACACCGAAACCATATCCGAAGAAACACGGCTCAACATTATGTCATCACGGACCACAGGCTTAACAATCATGAATTCGCATGGGATAAGATGGAAGTGTTGGATGAGGAACGCATATACAGAAAGCGTCTAATGTCGGAGATGATATGCATAAAAAGACAAACCAACAGTCTAAAATGCAGCTAAATTATGCAGATGTTTTCGAAAAATTAAGCATATTTTAAACATCTTTATAGAATTTGCACGACTACAAAATATGTTTTTTCTTTTATACATTTCATTGTTTGTTTATTATACTCTATATGTAATTTAATCTTACTCTAAACCTCTGATTTCCAAAGTTACATTATGTAATTTTGCTGTGAAATTCTTGCCTAAGGAAAGTAGGACAAGAAAATGACATAAGTAAAACATTAAGAACACACATTAAGATTACTCGAATAATTCTTATTCGATCAACTTGTAATCTTACAAAAATGAGAATGAAAAGAAAAGCAAACGTGAATGCTTTAAACATGCAGAAAAAAGAAAATTTTAATCACACAAACGTAAAAAGCGCTACTTAAATGATAAAATTTCCGGCATGACTTATTCGATTAGGCGAAGATTATTGGTGGTAATATAAAAAGAATGATTAAGGAGATTATCACATTATATTCTATTATTTAAATGTCGATAGCTCGACAAACGACGATAAAATCGATTACAAGTGTCGACCAAAAATCTCAAAAATCACTCGGTCAAAGAAATGATTATGTCAAAGGTTCTATAACATCACTTGAGGCATCATTGGCGGTTAAATGCTCGAAGGTACGGCTGGCTTTGCTTCCAACAACATCTTCTATCTGTCCAGAAAGTGGGAGCTAATACAGAAAAATAATGCATTTTACTAAGAATTCTAATTTACTAAAAGAGAATTGGAAAAATTTCGTCTAATTGCCGATTGTCGTGCAACTACCGATGCAGACATTCTTTTTATGCGAGCCTTATGCGTATTTCGGGAGTAAAAATCGGAAGGACAAAATCGTCACTTAACACGAGACTGTTGATAAATAGTTACAATTATTGATAATTTCAAATATGTAGCGATATTTCTGTATATTGCAAGGTTAATAACGTTATAAAGATGTGACAAAATAAAGATAAAGCTTATAATATACAAATTTCACTATTACATAATGAGACTCTATGAAGTTAACCGTATGAAAAACATGATTATTTTGCAGAATTGAAAATTAAGTCATAATTGAAAAATAAGCTTTTGTTATCAGTTTGCATTTCTAACATGTAATTTGCAAAAAATTTTTTTCTTATATAAATTAGCTATAATAAATATAAATTATTTATAATTTGCCTATAATAAATATAAATTATTTATAACTTACGACTTACTGTAATGTTTTTCATCTTTGGGTGTTAAAAAAACATATTGTATATTAACATTATATTATAATCGTACAAATCACGTTGTAATATTAGAAAAATAAATGATTTAAAATAATACTAAATGTGTCATAAAATATAAGCGAAATTAAAAGCAATACTTTTGCAATATTTTTTAATCGATATTATATAGATTTGCAAAAATTCATTGTTCCATACAATGATATGCACATAAAAGAATTACGATCTATTCACCTCTGCACATTTGATAGTATCCACTGAACTCAGCATTGCGTCTTCTATGTTGTCTCTCAAGGTTGTGATATTTTCGAGACAAGCTATAAAGTTTGGTCTTTCGTTTACCGCATTCCAGCAACGTAGCATCAACTGGTACAACGTCGGTGGACAGTTGAGGGGTTTCGAAAGCTTGCCCCCCGCACACACATACTGTAATACTTCGTAATTACTTTTGGCAAGATAGGGCTGCTGACACAACGACGTAATTTCCCACATTAGTATCCCGAATGCCCAAACATCACTTTGTGAAATAAATATTCCGTCCATCAAAGATTCCGTGCCATCCAGCGAACAGGAAGCAGAACTTCTCCTTTCTGAAACACAATTTTAGCGCAGTTAAGTTTTTTGAGGAAATTATCTATTTTTCAAGCAAGCGTTATGTGCAAATAAAGTTAATTAATCTATCTCTTTATTTATACATATACAAATAAAAAATAATTTATTTTTTACATTCTAATCAGCTTATAGTTGTATAATATTATTACAATGCAAAAATAGAGAAAAATGTTTCATCTCTTTCAAATATTTACCATGCGGTAATAGTCATCCTTGTAAATATCTCTAGCTAGTCCGAAGTCGCCGATTTTCACAATACGGTTCTCGCAATTTCTAGCGGATATTAAGCAGTTCCGACACGCTAGATCTCTATGCACAAAGTGCAGTCCTTCTAAGTAGCAACAACCTCGAGCAACATCTTCGCACATGGCGAGCAAGTCTTGTAGACGCAAAGCGTGCGAATCTGAGGGATCCAATGTTCGAATCTCTCTCAAATATTTCAGTAAGTCACCACCTTCCATTAATTCCAATATGAGCAATGGTGAATCAGCGTCCGAACAGATGCCCAACAATTTTAGCACATGTTTGTGGCGGAACTGGTTTATAAACTTGGCTTCTTGCAAGAATTTTTTTTTCTCTTGCAAGGAAGCATTTTTTTGTATCATTTTTATGGCGACAGGCTTTGCGTCTGACCCTTCTAAATCTTTGACGGTTCCTTGAAATACCTGCGAAATATTTCGTAATTAACACAAATCAATAAAGTGCGTATTAAAAGTGTTTATACTATTTAACTTTTCAAGAAAAATTTTAATTTTTGCAATTACTTTTATTAAAAAATGTGTTTTTACTTCAAAATTTCTTCATTATAAAATTAAGGAATGTCTGATATTTAAGTAATATAAATTTAATTTTTACTTCTCCGAATGCGCCGCTGCCTAGAAGCTTTGCTAGGGCAATTTGCTTTTTTTCGATAATGGTCAAAGCAAATTCGTCCGTATTATGTTGCAACCTAGGAGCGTATCGCGTATTGAGTTGAACGTACTCGGAAGGTATTTTGTTTAGAGTTACTAATTCGATATCCGTCATTATTGAAGACACAACAATATCGTTACTTTCTGTTATACGTTGTCGGTATGCTGTTAGGTAAAAAAACATTATAATACATTTATCTAATACTATGCATTGCAAAATGTAAATCATTTTCAACATGTAAACTAATTTTTCAGAAACTTTCTATATGTATCAAAACTAAAATAATTTGTATCAAAATCCGAAATTTATATCGAATATACTTACAACAGTAAAAGTAGTAAACATAACAAATTACAAGGGTAACGACAATGCTTGATATTAATGGTACATAATTGTATAGGTATGGTAGGTATTGCATAGCTGATATTTCGATAGATTTGGTTAAATCTACAACCACGCTTGATTTACTCCATACTCCACAGCCGTAAGGATTTTCAGCCTGCACACGAAATCGATATTTTTTATTCATATTTGTCGTAATTATCCAGTAATTATTTGTTCCATTATAATATAAATTCCAATGTTCGTTCTCTCTCTTGTCGGTCTGATTGTCTTCTTTGTAATTATTTTCGACAATTAAACCTTCCAGTCGGTACATAGTCAAGTACTGTGAATCGTTAGCTTGCGCAGGTTCCCAGTTTAACTGATACGTGAAATTTGGAAGTCTCGTTACCGTAGGTATCCCAGGTGCGCTCGGAACATTACCTTTGTTACACAAGAGTAAAACTTAATTTTTTTCGTTTATTCTAGTACATACTTTTAATTAAAACTTTATTATTCAAAACAATTATAAAGGCTCTTCTAAATATAGTCAAATATGGCAGTAAGAGCCAAGCGCAATAATTAAGGCGAGTATTAATTACGCTAATTAATTGCGCTAAATGTGGTTTAAAAACGGAACCGATACATACGCTTTTCTGTTTGATGATTCTATATTTGCGATAATTTTATATTTACAATAAAATATGCGCGTCTTAATTAGTGCGCTTGGCTTTGATTGCCAATTTTTACCACTATTTGACTTTATTATTCAATTTCTAATTTAAAAATTTTTTAAGACATTCTTAAAGTCAACATATGATATCATAATATCTTTATTTGCTTACCAAGCGTTTGAAAAGTAAATCTTTCATCAGGTGGCCATACAAAGTCTTCCATGTAATCGGGATATCTCAAAATCAAACGGAATTTGTACTTAGTTCGCGGAAGTAGATTTTCTATATAATATGTTACTTCGTCATTATTCTTTTTAGTGTTATTCACTTTTTGCCACTTCTGCATCGCATCATTTTTGTATTCCAGTTTGTAATGGATCTTTAGTTTGACGCTAGGAATCCATGAGATATTCATGCCGTTTGTACTGACCCCGCTCAGAATTAAATTATTCGGTTTCGAGTACATGTAAATGCTTTTGTTCAAACTGTCAGTGAAGAGATTGCTGAAGTTGATTGGATACACGCGCACGTATATCAAATATTTTTGTCCTGGCAACAGCGACCGGATTGTCGTGAAAAACTTGCCATCTACCGTACGTTCGGTCTGATTGATAAATTGTTTATCTTGTTGAGAAGTTATTTTTCGCGTGCCATTTGAAAAAGAAACATCCGATACTAACATTCAATGCACCTCGTAATTTATTGCCACGCAGTTTAGTTTCTTGAGTGGCATCCAATAGACTGCCGTTACAGTAGGCGTTAAAACTTGAACCGTCACATTTTCCGGCGCGTTGCCCGTAGTTGACAGTTTTACATCCGCGCCGAATTGCAAGCCCATCGATAACTTGTCGACGTAGAAATTGCTCAGTGCCAGCTTCAACGTGTACTCTGTGAACGGCGTTAAATTCTGGAATTCGTAATATTGTTCGTACGTCTGAACTTTGAATTCTTTGAACTCGTTAAGATCATTGTTCAAACATGTCCAATAGCTGACGGAGATGGTATATATAGTGGTGGCTAAGTTGTACTTCTCACATCCGCTATTGGAAATCGCCTCTGGAAGGTTCACGATGATTCTATTGTTAGTTATCAACACTTCTTCAACACGATAATCTTTCATGTTAGGTGTCAGACATTTCGTCGAGGGATATGATTGTAAAGATTTATTAAGAACTATGACTGGACTTCGAATATCTAAAGAGATATTAAATTTTTGTACATATTTAAATGCGTTTTCTTTGCTGTCGAGAAGAACATACTTTTTTGTAAAATATAGAGTAGGTTCCCATTTCCAGTAAAGAAGTAAATGTTTGTCTTGTCAATCGTTAAATAGTCGAGAAATATATTATTTCCAGCACTTAAAATCAGGGTACACCTACAACCATAAATGTCCTCTGCGATTAAGCGATTTTTTGATGTCCAGTATACTAGTGGCTTGTCAATATTTGTGTGGTCAATGTACATGAATCCTTCATATAAATTTTTGTATGGGCAGTAGCATTTATCGCTTTCATTTTTCAAAACAGGTTTCATGTTTTTTCCATCGAAATCCGATTGCATAAAACCGTGTACATACGAATCCCAACTTTCCATCCAATACAAATGTCTGAAAAATATGCGTATTATTTTCTACTTATAAAACATTATTGTAATTGTATGTCAGAAACTAATATGTAATTGTTCAAATTTTTTTCAATTTTGTGTCAATTTATGATTTCATAACTTATGACCTTTAATAAAATATCTACATATTAAATTTGATTGGAAAGTTATAAAACAACACAAATCTTTAATTAAAAGAAGCAAAGTTGATAATTGTTTTAGATATATGAAATTTAATGTACCCTGTAGATGGCTGTACAATTAAATGTTAATTGTCTCTCTAGGATATTATCGTATTTGACTATTCCCATTTGCCACAATGTCAAGTCTAGCTTCATAATCGACATGTTGTCGTTGCTATATTGTATCCAATAAAGATTTCTTGCTATCCAATCGATGCAGAGATTGTGCGCAGAACCGTAAAGGTCAGCTATTTTTGTGTAATTTGGCTTTGTTGCGATTGAGCTTAGATTAAAGTCCAATGTTATCAGTTCCTTTCTAGTGATCCCATAAATCTTATGTTCCAATGCCGAGTAAACGATTTCTTCAAATTCATTGTATTCAGTAAGTTTAAAGCCGATTTGTAAATCTACATCCAATATGTGAATATATGAAAGCGAATTGATGAGTAACAGAGGTACCGAATTCTCGTGCGTAGTCGACACGTTGATGAACTTAGTATAAGAGCCAGCACCAACTTTATTATGCGCTTGTACTTTGAAGTAGTACATTGTATCAGGTTTTAAATCGTACACTTTGTGTTGCAATATCTTAGCTGAGCTAATATCCACACTGGTTTGAATCCTTCTCAGGTTCTCGATAAACCAATACTAAACCCTGTATTTTTGTGTCATTCCATTTGTTACTTTAGGTTCGTTCCATCTGTAAAGAAGAGAAGATATCTTAGTCTTTTTATTTTTATTTTTAGCGAATTTTTGACAATGTTAGAGCTTTTATGTATATATGTTGTTAAGCTTAAAAGAATGAAAGAATATGAGTAAAGAATTTAGATTAGTTACCTGAATGTCACAAAAATGTTTTTCTCATTTAATTTATTGTCAAATTCCACGAATGCCCTTAGAAATGTTAGCTCGCTTGGAATGTTTTCTGGACATAGTGTAGTGCCTTCCTGTAATGCTTTCAAAATCATATATATAATTATACATGTACAAAGACCGAGTAAATATAAATAAATCTTTCCAATTTGAACCACTAATAGATATTTGATCAAAATTTCAAAATCGTATGTATGGACATATATGTATAATTATATATAAGGATTCTGACTTTTTTAGTAATTGAGAAAAGATAAAATAGGACAAATATTTGAATTGTTAATAACAAAAATTGTATATGATAAATCAGTTCAGATGACAGACATTTCTAAAAAGAAAGAAAGAAATAAACATAAATTTCAATGTACGAAAATTAACGTAGCCAGTTTTGATTTTTTTTAAATTTCAGAATATAAAATAGTATCTTTGCGTTTTTGAGATTTAAAAACATAATTATACTATTACTGAGTAAAAAATCGAATATTTTATAATATAATAGAAATCTCCCAACGGTTACAGATCGTTTATTATTTCTCGAAATTTTCTATTATGGATTAAGAATTTAGAAATATACGATTTGCAATTGCTTAGAAACGACGTAGCTAGCAAAATAATGAAATTGAATTTATCCTAAAGTCAAATAGGGAATATTAATATAATTCGACCCAACTAGCAAATAACTTACACGGGCGAAGTTGGAAGAATATTTTTAGGGAGACGTATCTCTTGGTACGAGATTACAAGATTCCCTTGATCATACTTCAACCATACCGTGAATAAATAGGCGAGAAAAATTAGGTCCGAAAAGTCGCTGAAGCAGGAATCGAACATGCGTCTTTCGCTTGCCGGGCGACTGCTTTTAACCAACTAAGCTATTCAGACCCTTTCGATCCTATATTATTCCAATATTTTCCTATAGATTCCTATATTTTCAAATATTCTTCCAACTTCGCCCGTGTAAGTTATTCGCTAGTTGGGTCGAAATATATTAATATTCCCTATTTGAATTTATTTACTAGCAACAAAAAATTATTAATTAGTTAATTTATCTTAAAGTGTTTCGCGTACAGTGTCTGCATCTCTCTCTCTCTCTCTCTCTCTCTCTCTCTCTCTCTCTCTCTCTCTCTCTCTCTCTCTCTCTCTCTCTCTCTCTCTCTCTCTCTCTCTCTCTCTCTCTCTCTCTCTCTCTCTCTCTCTCCTCTCACTCTCTCCCTCTCTCTCTCCCTCTCTCTCCCTCTCCCTCTCTCCCCCTCCCTCTCTCCTTCTCTCTCTCTCCCTTTCTCCCTCTCTCCCTTTCTCTCCCTCTCTCTCACTCTCTCTCACTCTCTCTCTCTCTCCCTCTCTCCCTCTCTCCCTCTCTCTCTCCCCCTCTCTCTCCCTCTCTCTCCCTCTCTCTCCCTCTCTCTCCCTCTCACTCCCTCTCCCTCTCTCTCCCTCTTTCCCTTTCTCTCTCCCTCTCTCTCTCCCTCTCCCTCTCTCTCCCTCTCTCTCTCCCTCTCTCCCTCTCCCTCTCACTCCCTCTCTCTCCCTCTCTCCCTCCCTCTCTCTCTCCCTCCCTCCCTCTCTCTCTCCCTCTCTCTCTCCCTCCCTCCCTCCCTCTCTCCCTCCCTCCCTCTCTTTCCCTCCCCCTCTCTCTCCCTCTCTCTCTCCCTCCCTCTCTCTCTCCCTCTCTCTCTCCCTCCCTCTCTCTCTCCCTCCCTCCCTCTCTCTCTCCCTCTCTCTCTCCCTCTCTCTCTCCCTCTCTCTCTCCCTCCCTCTCTCTCTTCCTCTCTCTCTCTCCCTCTCTCTCTCTCTCTCCCTCTCTCCCTCTCTCCCTCTCTCCCTCTCTCTCTCTCTCTCTCTGGCGGGGAGCAGCAGGGATAGACTAGGATCTACAGGATCTGTAGGTTCGTTTACGACATCAAGCAGTGGAAATAGAACATCAGGAGTGAGTGGACCATCGAGTATTGACGTAAAAATAGATTGGCTTGTAAAAATTGTGAAAGAATTAAAAGATGAAACAGCATGTAAGAAGGAAATTAAGATGATGGTCAAGGAAATAGTTCGAGAAGAAATGGGAAATATTAAACAAGAACTTGGAGACCTGAGAAGAATGATACAGGCAGGAGCTTGTGGGCCGTCAGGAGGAGCGCAAAGAAGCTATAGCGAGGCAGTTAAAGAGAAGAAGAAGGAAAATATTATAATTGTCAAACCCAAGGTGCAACAGGAGAGTGAAGCAACTAAAAAACTGATAAAAGAAAAGGTAGATATCAAGAACATGGCTATGGGAATAACGAAGCTAAAAAAAGGAAGTAAGGAAACAGTTATTCTCGGTTGTGAGACTGGAGAAGAAATGGAAAAACTAAAGGCGACAGTACAAGCCAAGCTGGGCGAAAATTTCAAAGTTACTGAGTCACCGAGGATGAAACCTAACATAAAAATTGTTAATATTGGCGAGGAAGAAATGACGTTAAATGATGATGATTTAATAGGTACAATCAAGAAGCAGAACAAAATTGACGCGAAAAATGAAGGAATTCATATGCGAATAGTGAAGAGAATAGTTAAAGAGAAAAGAAATGATAAAAATCAATCCGGAAGAAAAGAAAAAGAAGGTATCGTAATAATGGAAGCTGATGAAGAGACTCATGAAGTAATGCTGAGCAAAGGAAAACTGAATGTAGGATGGAGAAAGTGTCCTGCATTCAATCACATTAACATTAAAAGATGTTTTAAATGCTGGGGTTATTATCATATTGCAAAGAATTGTACGCGTAATGAAACATGTCACAAATGTGCAGGAAATCATAATGTGATACAGCGACAAAGAAAAGATGTATAAATTGTATGTTTAAGATTCAAACATACAACTTGAAAATAAATGATGAACATGACGCACTTGATCCGGAATGCCCGACTTTCAAGAGGGCGATACAGGAGGAGAAGAGGAGAGCCGGCTGGGAGGATGCTAAATAGCAACTACAGAAGGAAACAGAACTGATACTATATACAAATGCGCAAAGTTTGATGGCGCATAAAGACGAGATACAGCATCAGATTATGAAGAAAATGAACCCTGCGTTCATCGCGTTATCAGAAACCAGAGTGACTGTAGAAATTGAAGACTGTGAAGTGAACGTACCGGGATATAGTATGATTAGATGTGATGCTGAGAATAGAAATACAGGAGGGGTTGTTTTATATGTAAGGGATGATATTAAATATGAGATAGTATTAGTAAAGAAGTTAGAATCGAATTGTTGGTGTGCTGCGATTGAAGTGAAAGATAATTTGTATAGAGGAGTAATAATGGTAATATATCATTCACCGAGTGCATCGCACGGTGATTTCGTAAGATTTCTGGAGGATATAGTAGAAGAATTAATAATACGAGGAGAATGTATAGTAATAGGAGACTTTAACATAGATATTATGTTAGATTCGTTTTATACAAGGAAGTTGCAGACGACAATGTTAAGCTTAGGCATGAAACAATATGTAAATAAACCGACGAGAATTACGAAAGACAGTAAAACAATCATAGATTTAATTTACGCTAATAATAAAATAGTAGTGCAGGTAACTCATGAACCTAAAATAACAGACCATGCGTGGTTAAAAGTTGAACTTAATGCGAGTAAAATTGATAATAAATACAGAGAATTTAGTGCTAGGAATTTTAAAGAATTTAATGTAGATGAATTTATTAAATTAGTGGAAAATAATTTAGAACAAAGCCAAGATATGAATGTCAGTGTGAGAGCAAAGAAACTTGTTGATAATATAGTAGTTGCATTGGACACTACAGCGCCTAAGAAGAAATTTAGAATTCCAAAAATATGGGAAGGAAAAAAATGGTTTTCGGATGAAATAAGAGAAGCAGCGGCGAAAAGGAATGAGGCGTACAGTAAAGCGTTGTATCACGATATGGACGAAAATTGGTTACAGTTTAAAATCGAAAGAAATGCAGTGGTCAAACTAATCAGGACAAAAAAGAAAGAATATTATGAAAATATGATAGATCATAACAAGGGAAATCCGACATCTATGTGGAAAACCCTGAAAGAAATAATAAGAGGCGAACCAACGGGTACAAAGGCAATAGAGAATATAGATTTTGAAATATTAGATAATACTGAAGGGTGCAATATAGCTGATAAATTTAATTTATATTATATACAGAGTATTGATAGCATAGTAAAATCTATAAATAGTGGTAACTTGGGAAGTCCTGGTAAAAGAATTATTTTTGTTATTGAAAGCGAGGGGATTATGGAAAATTTTGAGATGATTAGAATAGAGCATTTACAAAAAATTGTTATGGAACTACCAAAAAAGAGAGGTACGGAAGAAAGAATAACTAGTGATATACTTAAAGCAGTATTTTATGTAATAAAAGAGGAATTTGTTGATATAATAAATAACTCTTTGAGGGAAGGTTGCTGTCCAGAAGATTGGAAAACGTCTACGATAATACCGATTCCAAAAATAGAGAAAGCTAGGAAAGCAAGTGAATTTAGGCCTATAAATATGTTACCAATATTCGAGAAAGTATTAGAATTAGTAGTTAAAAAACAAATTGAGACGTTTTTTGAAGATAATTGTATCATAACAGAGCATCAATCGGGTTTTAGAAAACAGTATTCGTGTGAAACAGCGATTCAAACAGTCATTGACGAATGGAAATTGATAGTTAGTGAAGCAAAAATGGTGGGGGTAATTTTCATGGATCTCAAGCGAGCATTTGAAACAATAGATAGGGAAAGATTGTTAGAGAAATTATATCAATACGGAATTAGAGGAACAGCTTTAGAATGGTTAAGATCATATCTAAAAAATAGAACACAACAGGTACGATTTAACAATGAATGGTCTACATTATTGGCCACAGAATATGGAGTACCACAGGGATCTGTATTAGGACCTTTGTTATTTATAATATACATAAATGATATAATTAAAGTCTGCCCGGAAGGATGTAACATAAAAATGTTTGCGGATGATACGCTGGTGTATGTGACCGGAGAGAGTAGTGCGGAATTAGAAAGAAAAATGAATATGGCATTTGTTACAGTGGAAAAATGGATGAATACAAATAAGTTAAAAATGAATGCAGGAAAAACGAAATATATGATAGTTAGAAGTATAAGGAAAGAACTGAGAGGTAACATTACATTGAAATGTTTGGATGGAACTGAAATAGAGCGTGTGGAAAGAATGAAATATCTAGGTATAATTATTGACGATAGACTAAGATTTAAGGACCACTGTGATTATATGCTAAAGAAAATAGGGAAAAAAGTGAGTTTTTTAAATAGAATAGGTAATTACATATCGGCATATACTAGATGTATTATATACAAGACAATCATAGCGCCTCACTTTGAATATTGTGCGACGCTGTTAATTGATATGGGAGAAACACAGCTGAATGAATTGCAAAAAGCGCAAAACCGGGCCATGAGGGTCATATTACAATGTGATAGACATACCAAAGTGGAGCGTATGCTGCAAGCGTTGCAGTTTATGTCCATAAGACAGAGGCTATATTATAATGTGTGTATATTTATTTTTAAGATTTTAAAGAGTATGTTACCGGATCAATTAAAAAATAGATTAACAATAGTGGGAAATGAGAGTGAAAGACAGACACGACAAGCCGGGGATATTGTAATGCAATTTCGCAGAACTACGAGTGCGCAGAAGAGTATGTTTTATGAAGGAGTGAAAATGTATAATGACTTACCAGCTGAAATGAAACGGAATGAAACACTTGAAGCGTTTAAGCGAGCGCGAGCGTTAAAGGAGTATGTAATAATTCATGTAAACTAGATCTGTATTACAAATAGCTGAGAAAGCTAATAAAGATCAATCAATAAATCAATCAAAATCTCTCTCTCTCTCTCTCTCCCCAACCGCCGCTCAACAATGGAATTTTTATTTATATCCTTCCTGTTGTTGAGACATATTTTTCTAAATTTAATTTTAATTCTCTTGAATTGGAAAAGTTAAATTATTCTTATAATTTTTTGTAATTCGATTTTATTTTGGTAACATTTTATATATACGTTCCCTTGCAACGTATCAATAGATTTTGAGATTGTAGACATGTCTGCAAATAAATTCTTACCGACTTCATTTTTCACAGTCTCACTGTCAAAATAATCCTGGACAGATACGATGTTTGATGACATGTAGTCACGAACATCGATGAACTCGAAGACTGGAATGTCCTGTTAATAAATATACATTGCATAGCTTGTAAGTCTATTATCCCATCGAATTGCTTGATGAAAAATACATGTGCGATTAGATAGAAACTTTTCGCCGATAATTTGATGTATATAAGTCGTTAAAGTAATGACAGCAGAGTTCCAAATAGCGAAATTAATTAATATCCTTTTATCGTTTCAAAGCAATTTTCAGCTTTGTTGGAAATGGATCTCATTAAACTTGTAAATAATACAGCTAAACTCGATCCACTAAATAATCCACCGGGGATTGTTTTGCTTCACTTATGTCGATATGTCCATTACTCGCATTCGCATTACTGTGTATTCAACATATTATGTATTTAACAAATTATTTCAAAATTAAAAAAAATATTATATTTGCAATGTTTTATATATACTTAATATTACGTTTGTCCATCGCGGATATTACTGAGAGTCATGCAGGAAAGACGCATGCACGATTAATTATAAGTACATATATATATGTATGTTATTTGCGAATTTTAATCTATATTCCGTATTATAGTTATCTTTATGTAAATTTAAGTCAATAATTCATACAATTCATTTTATTTGTATTTGACAGTTGCTGAAAATAGTTCTAAATTAGGACCGAAACGTACAAAATAAACGTACAAAATAAATAATATTTTAACAAAAGTTTGCGCACTACTTAGATAGTTTTAGCAATATTTATATTTCAATAATAAATATATTTTTATTATTATTTTCTTCGTAATAATAGAAATCTTATGAATTTCTGTATTTAAAAATTTTGTTAAATTTATTTTTGTATAGTTATATTTTTGAACGCAAATAAATTCTGGAGAGAGCACGATGCCATAAACATTCGACTTGTATCCGGATGAAAATATGTACATGTATTAACTTATATATATACATTAAGTGATAAATAGCGTATCAATTCGCACATATAACGGATCATTGTGCATATTATTGGCCTTGAAACTAATCGATTAAGTGCAATTTATTGTACTGAAGTTCTTTGTACCAATTTTCTACTTAGACATTTAGTAGTTTTTTGTGAAATATAAATATTTATGAAAGTAAATATGTTTTAGAAATTACAGAAAAATACAGAAAAATCATATAAATAAGCAAAAGTGCCATGTGTTTATCAATGTAGCAAAGAATAAACGAAATCAACGATATCATTAATATTAAAAATTCTTATTCTTATATGCAACAATTAGAACAACGTGTTACGTTTAAGTTTTAATATATCGTAACAATTAAGTTTAATTTTGTATATAACATAACTATATAATATTGATTTTTAAATGTATAACGCAAAATTAACAAACTTTATATTTTTTATATCATCAAAACTCTTTAGTCACGTATTATACAGTTTTAATTACACAGGTAATCTATTATGTGCAATATATAACATTCAATTTTCTTCGTGAAAAAAATCTGCGTGAAGTTTAAAAAAGCTACAAGAGGTTTAGATCAGAGCACATAAAGATATTTTTCTAGAGACTGACCTGAGCTATACGATCCTCTTGATCTTTCGAAGAGAACGCGATGGTCGTTCTTGTTAGCATTAACACTTTTAGTAAAATACATATTTTTAACGTTCTTAACATAATAATTTTCTCCTCTTGTAGATGTTTGTACTCGATCGGCTTTCACACGATTCTCGACTAGTGACCCATAGCTATCAATGTTACGTTTTATACAATCTTCTCATTGAGGAAATTGATGATTCAGATCAGGGCCGGCAACTTAGCAGAATTCCGAGTGTGGAGTTCTGCTATCGGTTAGGAGGAAAGGGGGGGTAGCCAGAAAAACTGTAACAAATTTTTACAGAATGAGGCCTTCAATTTGTTGAGAAACGTGAAAATAAAATACAAGTTTGTTTGTATTTTGTTTATGCTTGTTTTGAAGATATTTTGTTTATGCTTGTTTTGAAGATTTTTGAACAAATTGGCCAAATTCCGAGTATGGAATTTCCACACTCAGATTAATCCGAATGTAGAGTTCTCCACATACTCCATGTATAAGTTGCCGGCCATGCGTATATCACATTAATTAAGCATTTACTCAGGTAGTCACTACCACTATGGTTTTTAACATCTCTAACCATTTGAATGCGTCCTTCACGGTTGGAACCGGAATAAGACCGTTAATACAAGTCGGAAGAGTTACTGTGCGCCCTTGACAAACGCACGCTTTTAATCTGAACCAAGTATGTACAAGAAACTTTATATGCAAATTCGTCCAACTACTTGTAAAAAGACAATCCCTCCGTTCACGATACATTATTTATAATATTGACAGATGCTGAGGATGGTCCGAATCATAGGACTGAAACGTACGTTATTTATTTAAATCCAATAAAGATTTTCAAAGATATTTCACTATAAAATTATTTGCGCATCAACTACCGCGTTAGGCTCATAATTAGCTCGTCTTTCTACCGATATATTAAATTACCAGAGCCTTTCATTTTTAATAATAATATATGATTTATGCAATTATATGCTGTATTATATTATTAGATTTTATTCATAGCTTTTCCTTTTCGCAATTTTTTACAATCCAAGGATGCATAAGAACGCCATCCATATTTAATCTTTTTGAAGGATCAGCAACTATTAGCTGAAATATAATTTGTTAAGAATTAAGTTCTAAAATTTTATATACATATATAATTAATATTTTTAAATTTTATTTACTAAACTTACTTGTGAAATTTTTTTGCGTCATCGCTAATATATTTCGGAAAAGTATATTTTAATATTATTATGTTCTCATACGTTTTAGCGTTAGCTGTTGCATAAAAAGGAGGTTTACCAGTTAAACATTGATAACACGATATACTGAAACTTCAAAAATCAACCATGTGAGTGTATTGTCCGTTAAATATCATTTCCGATGATAAGTAATTCAAAGTGCCACATATAGTGTCTCCTTATTTATATACTGATAAAATTATTTCTTCTCTTTTAAAGACAAGACAATGTGTAAATATTTAGTACAATAATTAAAATAAAAATACATTAATTCATTAATAATCAACTTTATTAATCATTATTCAGTACATATTTCAAAGTTCCAATATTTTTAGATATAACAGTATAAAAAACATTCAGATGTTTTAATCATAAACAGATCCTTGTAAATTATCGCCGTACCTTTGCCAAAAATACACAGTGATATAATATTTGCAGGATAATATTTTTCATTAAACTCTAGTAGTCTATTTCTAACGTTAATGTCTTTGCTTCGATATTATGTCTAACGTTTCTCTATTGCGTGTGCTGAATTTTGAAAATGGATGATCAGGGTTCACAGATCATTCATCCAATTATTTAAATCGCCAGGTGTCGTCCGATAATTTCTGCTCGTATTTCGAATATATATTATTTAGCTCTATATCAGTCAAGATCTTTATAAAAAGAGACTATTTATGTAAGATTATGTCAAATTAAATTATAAAATATTTCGTAAATTATTTGCTTTTTGACTATCTTACCCTTATAACTTTTTATGCAAAATATTGCGAGAAATCGATTAATATAACAAAAATAAAGTGGTTCCATTTAAAGAATTCAAGATGACTGCCCTGACCTTAGCGGCGCCAACTAAGGTCAAACTGATAAGTTTAATAAATAGATATTTTTAAACCCTACAACTTTTATCTGAATCATTTTTTTATAAAACATTTTTCTAAATATTTTGAGTCCCGATATTTTTTGCGCACCCTATATACATACATACATATGTATATATATATACATGGTGTCCTAAAACTACCGTACTTCCTTTTAATGGGAGATTCCTGAGGTTATTTGGAGACGATTTTTCCTCAACAAAAATGTCGAAGCACCAATAATTTTCGAGTTATAAGTGATTGAAAATGAAGGGCTTTTTGCAAACTAAACTTTATGGAATTAAAATATTAACAAAACTTCATTCTTTAGTTTATTTCAGGTCGAGTTTAATTTAATAGAATTTCAATTTAAAGCTTAGTTACAAAGATATATGATGGCAAAAATTGGGAGCTTGCAAAAAATGATAACCTCCCTCGACATTTTCGTTGAGGAAAAATCGTCTCCAAATAACCTCAGGAATCTGCCATTAAAAGGAAGTACGGTAGTTTTAGGACACCCTGTATATGTGCATAAATACAAACATAAATAAAATATAATTACATCCAACTCTATTTTTTACGTTGTAGATGCGTTGCATAAAGAAATCGCGTTATTTCGATACCGCAAAAAAAAGAATGGAAAAGTTTTCTTTTCCATGGTTATATTACATGGTATGTATCAACCGTATTAAATGCTCTTCTCTTTCTACTTAAGTCAACCGTGTGACAAAATTTTATAATATGTATTAAATGAATATTTTACTTTTTCAAAATTTGTTGACAATATATAAAAATTTTAAATAAAATGATATTTATATATAATTAATCAAACAAAACTTTATTTTATTATCATATCATTTATTCGCTTATATAGTTTGTCTAAGATATTACTCGCTTTTTTTAATATAATATGGTGGGACATTGAATATATTCGATTAAAAAATTTTCATTAATTCATTATTAGAAATTAAAATTAAGATTTGTACATATACACGAAAGATTATAAAAATTGTTCAAAAAATCGCATTTAAAAAAATCGTAAAAAAATTGCTTAAAAAAACGCGCAAAAAATT
The DNA here is from genome assembly GCA_963971435.1 of Lasius platythorax. NCBI lineage: Eukaryota > Metazoa > Arthropoda > Insecta > Hymenoptera > Formicidae > Lasius > Lasius platythorax. Next base: position 12,914,844 of record OZ020545.1, read on the forward strand.
GTGTAAAAAAAGAATTGGATGTATATTAAAATAATCTTAAAAAATATATAAACCTTTGTCTCTCCTTTCTTTTTCTTAATCTTCCTTTTTTCATTTTTTCCTTTTTTTTAATAGTTTTCACTCTCTCTCTCTTTTTCTCTTAATCAAATTTCTGCGAACGAACTGCGAAAAGCGTACATTTAGATGTTTAGTTAATATCCTATAGACATTAAATAAATATTTATTGGAGATTTATAATCTCCATGATGAATGCCTATTAGACGTCTAATATTTTAATCTGTAAATAGTATAATTTTATTTATAATTAATTCTTAAATAAACTAATGAAAATTCAATAACGGACAATATAACTACCTTCAACACAAGATACATAGCATATAGACTTTTAAACATACACGTTAACCTATCCAGACAGCACATAAAAGATAACGAAAAAATGTCTTTTTTAAGTTATCTGTTCGGCAAGCCTAAAGAACATCTACAGGATATCTTTCTGATTCCACAAAAATTACATTAAAAATAAGGAAAACAAGTGATGAAAATTCTCCCAAACGTAAAATGAAAAAAATTCTCTTTTTATATTATTTCCATATATTTCATAAATGGTTTACAAATTTTATTTTTATAAAATAACTATTTTCTTTTCTTAAAATAGTGAGGAATAATTCTGAATTATAACAAGTTAAACAGCAAAAGATCGAATCTATTAAAGAAAATAAAACTTTAAGCAAAGGTAATAACAAAATTTAAATTTTTTTAGCTTTCTTAAATTTAATCTTTTTTATGTAAATATAATTTTTTTACAGAAGAGACTTTTACACTGGAAAAATATTTAATATCGATAAATAAGAAATTAGATACAATTTTAGTTATACTTAACGATTAAAACTTCCCAGCATCAATGAATGTTTTATTTAACTTATTATCAACTTTTCTATTAGATTCTATAAAAAATTATTAACATTTTTGTAATGAATTATATAAAATAATGAACTATAAGAACATAGTATAGAACATAAAACATTTTTTAGTCATCTTTTCGTCGATTATATTCTCATTGTCAGACTGAAAGATGTCCATACAGAAAATCTACTATCTTTTAAACATTTATGTGTTGTGTAGGTAAGCTAATATAAATTTAAATATATTGTAATATATACCTCTTTCTCTCTTTATCGTTCCTTCTTCTCTTCTCTTTCTTTTTTCCTTCTCTATCTCTATCTGTTTCTCTTTCTATCCTTATCTTTCTATCATCTTTACACTTTCTATTAAACAAAATTCTCCTCTTCCTCTTTCTCCCTTCTTTATCTTCTTTAACTTTGAAACTTTAAATACAAGATATATAGCACTTAAATTTTTAAACGTACGAAAAAGTAAGCTGATATATAAATTTAAATATTTTTGTAATATATTTACCTTACTCTTTATCGTTCCTTCTTCTCTTTTCTTCCTTTTTCCCTTATATATCTATATATTTTTTCTCTCTCTATCCCTGTCTTTCTGGCGTCTTTTCACTTTCACATAAATAAATCTCCACTTACACGTATTCTCTTCTTTAACTTTATCTTCTTTATATAGGAACAAAATTGTCAGAACCTCTTACTGATGACTGATACGCACGAAGCACGGTCTTACATACAGGTCTGGAAACTATAATGGTGGGGGAAGGTCGCTTACAGAAGCGGTTTTTTAGTTTTCTAATGGCCGGTAGGAGTCGTTGCGGTAGAGTTACTCACATTGATGAGGGAGATTAGAGGCCGGGGGGGAATATCTCTCAGACACCATTTTCTTTATCCTTATATCTTAAATTTAATTAATAATATTAAGAAATAATTAAATAAATAATAAAAATTAATTGTTAATTATTATATTATTAATAAGAGTTTATATGTATATATTAACTATTATAATAATTAATACATTATTATAATTGTCATATAATAATTATATATAATAATTATTAATAATTACTAAATAATTAAAATAAGTAATACATTTTTAATTTTATTTTTAAGAATTTATTCATTTGTCAATTTAGATAATTTTTTTTGAACAACAAATTTCTTTTTTAATTTTAAATTTTCTTGATGAACATATTGCCGCATTCTTAATCTAATATAGTAAACTATTGCATAAGACAGGATTTCGCATGCATGTTCTTTACAAGGAAATGTGAAGGTGTAAGTGTCAAGTACTTCATCGAGAGTTAAATCGAAAACATCAGCGCGAGAGGAATATTTTGCAAACGACGTTTCTACATGACGAATGAGATGAAAGAAATGAAGATTAGCATGAATGAGACCACCGCGTGATTTCATTTGAACCAATTTCGATTCCGAAGATCCGCAGCTGGACTTGAATCTCACGGCTTTTTCGCACACCACGCAGGATTTATATTTTTTAAGGACCTGCTTGCACAGATAACCTGGAAATATATTGTAATAAGTTTCGAATTTTTGAATGGAAATTTCCTGTCTCCCTAAAAAGAATGCATGAATTCTATCCCAGCGAGAAATGTTAGTCGAATCGACGTCAATTCGACCAATCATTTCTCACTGGAATGTCGACATTTAGCGAACTGAATAAGCAATAACAAGCTCCATGAACAAACCACGTGGAAAGACGTAATTAAAAAAACAAAACCTGTAACATAGTAGATAATACAATCAAGGATAGGGGAAAGGGTGTAATCATGTTCAGAAGGAGGATCGATGATATCGTCTGCCTCCCAATCGTCATATTGCAATATTGTATCTAGTTTTTGTTGAATTTTTTGTAAATATTTCGCACTTTTGCCCTCGCATTTGTTGCCGTAAATAGTTTTAAGTTCACTTATAGAGATCAGTGTCGCCGGCTTTGTATCTGATGAAATCGTGCAATTGCCGTATTTTGGTGGCTTGATCACACTATATACTGATAGCAGCTTATATAATTGTAAAAACGTAGGACAGTTTGGATGATCGTTGCATCCCGCGCATTGACGTATGGTGCCGAAGAATTTCTAAAACAAACAAGTAATGATTTATCAGGTATATCATTAAATAAAACAAATACAAATTACTTCTAAGTTATCTTGATTGAGTTTTCCAGTCAGCAAGTATTTGAAACCAAATTTGTCAATCAAATAACGACAAATATCCATGGTCGATTGAAGAGATATTCTTAGGCCTCGTGATGTTTCGACAGTAAGAAATTCTTCTGCTGTAATATCTCGTTCTTTTACTGCTGTTTGCCAAGTATTTAACCATTGCAGTGAATCTTCTAGAACCTATAAAAATTAAGTAAAGATAAAAAAATGATAGAAAACTGAACGACCTTCCTTATTTTATTTGTAATTATCCCGGGTTATTTTTGTACCTTAAAATCATTAGAATTTGGTGTGAGTCCTTGATTTGGTGACTTTCGATTCATTGCGTCAAACATATCGTTAAAGCGTTTGCAAAAGGAAATTGTTTCTTCGCACCCGCTAAATCCTTCGCATTTGTGTGACAAATAAAATGCGAGCCCGTCAGCAACGGAATTGCTAAAGATCTGTAACACAATAAGACATTTTTAAATCTATGAAATTTAAAACGACAAAAATAATAAACAGTCTATTTTTCGTTATCTGCAAACGTACCTGAGTTGCCAGTCTGACTCTCATTTTCGATGTATTGTCCAATACAATATGTCTGTTCGTTATTTTCGGACAAACTCGTGCGTTTCCTGGATGATTCTTGTCAATATTGTACAATGTATCGAAATACTTCCAATAAACGTAGTTATGCGTAGATTTAAACTAGAGATTAATAATGTCAATATATTTACTCTGGCAATATTTATATTTTATTTTATAGAATATTTATAATATTTTATTTTATAGAATAGAATTTTTTATTTATAAATTTTATATTATATTTTATATTACATTTATATTTTTACATTTATATTTATATCTTTATATAAATTTTACATTTATATTTATATCTTTATATTTTTACATTTATATTTATATTTATATTTATATATTTATATTTATACAAATTTTTATCTTATAACTCACTCGTAATTTTTTGTTGTTGTATAGTCGATTTCGGACATTTTTAATGACGTGGCAGATATCGGAAAAGACAAAAACTTTTCGTTCATTGTCTAAGAGATGAGTGAACCAAGTGGTGGTATTTTCCATTGATCCTGTGATACCCAAAATCGACCACATTTTCGCATTTGTGCTAGCACCATCGGCAATAACTCCATGGATCATCGCTCCACATTGTTCCAAATAAAAAATAGCTTTTATAACAATTTTCGCGAGCTCTTCTCCCTTTACTGGACCTTTAGAAGCAAACACTGCAATCGGTTGTGTATATACATCAGCAAGCGGCTGGAACATTAGCACAAGACCGTGTGTTGCCTGCTCGGTTATGTCTGTGGATTGTTGTCAGTCATCACCAAAATCCGTTAAGCCTACGTAAGTTAAATTTTTTGTAGAAACTGCTACAGATTTCCTAAGATTTATTTCATCGAGCAATAGGACCCCGTGACGCTGCAGTGGAGTTTTCGAGGCCAAATGTTTCTCGAAGAGTTTCGCAAATTGTTCATCGAAACCACACATTGCATTAATTAATGAGAAATAATTACGTATCATTCTCGTGCACGGAAGTGGCAGAATATTGTTTTTCCTCAAAAATTCATAATATCCTACCGATCGAATGTTCATAAGCATGCACAACATGATCCACTCCTCGGTGTAACGTCGACCTTTGACGTTCTTTTTACTTGCCGTTGCGATGATTTCTTTAAGTGCCAATTTTTGAGTCTCTGGAACGTTTAATTCAGCACATTTCTTTTCTAAAGTCATATCTTGCATGTTTGCTATTTGTGCTTCTTGTGTTTTCATACATGTCATGAGATGTTTCACGCGATCTTTAGCTTGAAGCTTCTGATATCTTTCACGTCTAACTTTCATTTGTATCGCTGATAATTTGCGCCGAAGAACAGGATTTGAAATATTACGAATCCGATTTATTGTAGAACAATTCTTTAGCCGTGCCGTTTGTTGCAGTATGGCTTTTCTTGATTTCATACAAAAATCGCATCTTTTCTTCTTCGAGAGAAGAGAACAATTTTTATTTCTCCATTTATCGACGTAATCTTGATAAGCCATACCAGCTGATAAAAGATGAATATTAACATCACCTAACCCGCTGCAAATGTTCATCCCTTTGAATTTTTCTAATATATCAGAAAGCATTTCTTTCTTTTGTAAAACTTGTTCGAGTTTTATATCTTGAGGATCTACGTGATGTCCGTAAATAAAATATTTTACAGTTCCATCCACGTCAATTGTAACACTTTTTTGTGTTACTGGACAATGCTCGCCGTTCTCAATTTTTGTGATTGTGTATGTAAATAAAATACGTTGTACAATTCCAGTGCGCATCTTGCAACAACTCCACGATTCCGGAATATAGGTAGAAAAATCATCAGTGATATTCGTATTTCTATCCGATATTTCTATGTATGATATACAATAAATAAAGTTGAGCAACGTTATTTATGACGAATGGTAAGTTTCTATACCAACAAAAATTAATAGACTCTTTATATAATCATTATTCTGTTTTTATTTTAATTTTTATTACAATTAATAAAATTATTTATTCTTGTTTCAGGTTGTCCCAAAAAAATTATGTTATTTTTATAATGGTAAGTGTAAATAGAACAGTTTTATTTATTAATTTTTTATTTATTTATTTCATTTTAAATTCATATTTTATCTTTTACTTTTATTAATATATCTACACTGTAACATAAAGAAAAATAAAGAAAATATAAAATTATTATTATTATTGTTATAATTATTAATTAATTTTTTATAGATATTTCAGAGAGTTCTTAAATCAAGATTTAATTAAAATAATAAATTAAGAATTAAAACATTAAATTTAAAAAAATGAATTTTAAAAAATAAGAAAATAATTAATAATTAAAATGATTGAATTAAAAAATCAATTCTTTTAGTTTTAATTTTTTCTTAAAATATATATATGGATAAATACTCACGTTCGTTGATTTGAAGAAATGAGGATACTTTGAAAGGCTCCTGAGGAACTAACGAATTATTTGTTATCAGAGGATTACAACTCGAAACTTCCATAGACGAAACTTCTATGGGCGAAACTTCTATGGGCGAAACTTCTATGGGCAAAACTTCTATGGGCGAAAATGATATCCTAACGTCTGCATCAATGTCTGGAGCTGGCAAAGGAACACGTGTAGCATTTATAATAAAAACAAAAAAAAATAAATAAATTTACATAATTTATTATGTACATTTTAATTACTATAACGTCCCATAATTTTTTAAATAGAATATAAATACTTTTTATTTCAGAAAACTCACCAATCAAAATATTTTGCGAATTTGAAATTTGCTTCGCATATTCATGCAGTGACTCACAATTTTTTTTTGTCCATATTTCTGATGAAACATCATCGAATTTTGTAGGCACAGCTTGCTTTCTAAGTTGCGGATACTTGTATGTAACCTTCAATAGAAAAATACATGATGAGTAAGAAAAACCTCTTGGAACTTAATATAAAAATTTTTTTATTTAACTCACCCGTGCAATTACTTGTTCATTTGCATCAAGCTTAATCCACTCGCGCGAAATGTCGTTTTCTTCAAAATGTTTTTCACACACAACATCCGTCGAGCGCAACTTTATTATATTTGGAATAGCTTCTTCCCATTTCTTCCATGTAGCTGGGTCTTTCGGTATGCGAAATAAAGACCGCTTTATTTGCTCCGTTCTACTGCCGGTTTTGCAATTCGGCACTGCACACCACTTCGTCATTTTCAAATATTATATTTCAATTTTAATATTTTTTTAAATAAAAATATGTCAATATTAATTTCTCGAATTATCCGAAAAAACAAAAACACAATAACTATTACGCGCGTGTTTTTGAATTTCAGAGCACTAGTGCCACTCGCTCTCTCTCTTTCCAGGTTACGTTTATCTGAGGACGTTTATCACAGCGACAAATAGTGGCTATGCTAGGAACTAAATTTTTACTCTGTAAGCGATCATACCCCCACTACTAAAATTGCAATCAGTTTCCAGACCTGTATGTAAGACCGTGGCACGAAGTAATCTGCGCATAAGACACGCAGTAAACAAGATAATCAATTAGCATCGCGGAAAGGAGACTTGATTGCGATACGACTTCGATACATTCGAGTTCGAGGTTTCACGGCTTTTTGAGAAGGGAAAATATACAAATTAGTAATTTTTTGAAATAAAAAAAAATAAAAAAACATGAATATGACATAAGTAAATGTAATATATAGTAATAAAAGTAATATATAAAAGTAATATATAAACAATATGTAGTAAAAGCAACAAAAGTATTCAAAGTAATAAATGAAATATATGGTATAAATACGAGTCAATAATTAATTACTTTCATTAATACAAATATTATATTGGATATCTTTTATAAAGTAAACAGGTTGCTTGGTGTTTACTATTGCTTGGTATTTACTGTTCTGATTAATTATCAGACGAAGTGCATTATATTCTACAATAATTATTGCGCCACTATTTAAATATAAAACAATGACCAATTTAAAACAAAATCCAAATTTTATAAAAATTCTCCAAAAAATTATATCTAAAAAATTATAAAAAAAAACAAAAAAATTAATAATTTACATCATATATCATAAATAAATGTTATAACTATACAAATTAACAATTAACAATTACTACTACTTGAGATTACTTTTTTATTATAAAACATATATGTATAGCATGGTTGATTGTATATTCAAGAATACGTGTCTAATTAAAATAAGTCTTATTTACATATTTAGAATTTTATTCACAAGATTTTATTAAAGTCAAGTTTTAAAAGTTATTTACATTAATCACAATGTAACTTTTAATTCTCACATTTGTAATTACTTTCACTCTTATCCTGATTTACGTTGAAAAAAAGATATATACTATTTCAATCTATTAAAAGTGATACTAAGATCTTGCAGCAATCTTAAAACAATGTCAAGAATGAATAAAATAAATCTAGAGATTAAATAATAATTATAGCATTTCGTATTGATATTCATTTTTCCACCAAACAATTAAAGGTCATCCGTTGCAGAAATATAAGAAAAAAACAACAACGATCTTCCTTATATAATTGTTTACGAGTTAATTAATGTACGTAGGATATATAGTTAAATCAAGCATTAACATTTTGCTTTCCAAACATTCACCTACCTGAAATGCAAATAAGAATCTTATAATCAACTATAAACGAAAACATACGTAATACGATTCACGTGTAATCGAATAATTTACTTACCTATGTCTGGACAAATTCCAATAAGCGCATCCGCGTGCGAATAAAATTTCTCTTTCAATGATATAACGATCGTCTGCAGTGAAGACGTTTTGTCACGAATGTAACTCGCCACTTTTCCTATGTTAGTATTATCAAGGGCTACATCGATTTCGTCCAAGACGAAAAATGGCGCAGGCTGGATGCTGAATATGAACAAACAACGTATGGATAAATATTAATTTGTTCAAATTGTAATTTGTTTTTGTATATTCAACATATATTACCTGTGAATTACAAATAATAAAGCTAATGCCGCGACTATTTTTTCTCCACCAGATAGATTGAACATAGATTGAAAACGTTTGCCTGGAGCTACACAATTATACTTAATGCCGTCCAAGTAAGGTTCTTTAGGATTTTCTGGCCCAAAGAATGCCTGTACGGACTGATTCTTTGCTAAACTCTGAAATAGACTCATTATAAATGTGCAAAAATTATGTATAAATACTTTTATACAAATTCATTAATCAACAAAATTTATAAAGAGTTCTGATTTACATTGAAAAAAAGATATATATACTATTTCAATCTATTATAAAAGTATAATACTAAGATCTTGCAGCGATCTTAAAACAATATCAAGAATGAATAAAATAAATCTAGAGATTCAATAATAATTATAGCATTTCGTATTAATATTCATTTTTCCACCAAACAATTAAAGGTCATCCGTTGCAAAAATATAAGAAAAAGACAACAACGATCTTCCTTAAATAATTGTTTACGAGTTAATTAATGTACGTAGAATATGTAGTTAAATCGAGCGTTAATACTTTGCTTTCCAAACATTCACCTACCTGAAATGCAAGTAAGAATCGAAAAAAGTATATCTGTAATACCTCTCTATTGCTGACTTTCTAATGAAAGCTCCATGTATAAGTTCATTGATATATAATACATTTCGTATTAATATTCATTTTTCCACCAAACAATTAAAGGTCATCCGGTGCAAAAATATAAGAAAAAGACAACAACAATCTTCCTTAAATAATCATTTACGAATTAATTAATGTGCGTAGGATATGTAATTAAATCGAGCGTTAAAGAAATTAAGATTAAGATTAAGAAAGAGAAAAAATATTTCTATTATTTTTAAATTTTTATACATTTTTTTGTTAATGTCATATTCAATGTATATTTTTTTACATTTTTTACAAACCTTTATATTTAGAACTTGTATGCGCTGTATTATATTTTATAAATCATTGATTATTTTCATTAACTTATCAGTTATCTTTTTGATATCTTCTTCTTCAATATCTTTCAAATTTTCCACTGTGTACTCACTGACAAATCAGTATTTGTTTCATTATCATTCGTCGTGCTCGTTTCACCTGCTATGTTATTCGTGATAAAGTATCTCGACTATAGATTTAAAAGAAAAAAAGAATGATGAAGTGTTTGAGGATATTTTTGATGGTAAACATTATAAAGGAAATAAATGTTTAGAAGATAAATTAAATCTATCTTACATATTTAATACTGATGGGTGCCAACTAGCAGATACTTCTAAAGTAGCTATATGGCCCTATTACATAATGATAAACGAACTGCCACCACATATTCGCACAAAATATATAATACCAGCTGGTTGATAAGTCACAACCTAACATGAATGTATTTGGTGATATTTTTGTTAAGCAAGCAAATGAGTTGTCTACAGTAGGAATTTCGTGAAATTATAAAGAAAAGGATGTTATATCAAAAATTTTCCCATTACTATCTTCTGTCGATTCGGTTGCTCGTTGTAAAATGTTAAACATGAAGCAATTTAACGATTCATTTGGATGTACTTACTGTTTGCATCCAACAGAGCAAATTAATAATTTTGTAAAATTTCCAATTTCTGCAAATATTCCTCCACTTAGATCTAATAATGATATAAAAGAATTAATGAAGAAAAGTATTACATTAGAAACCGCTACTGCAGAGGACACTTTCGGTATAAAAGGACCGTCCTTTTTGATGAACTTAAAATATTTTGATTTGGCACAGTCTTTGCCGCCTGATTACATGCATTCCATGTTACTATGTGTAACACGACAATTTACTGAAATCATTCTTACTTCAGTGAATAAAAAATACTACATTGGACAATCTCATAAAGTGGACATAATTAATAATCGTTTGTTATCCATATCATCACCAAGACCTTTGACAGAACGAAAGTTATGGAGAGCATCAGAGTGGCGATCCTGGCTTTTATTTTATTCACTTACCTGTTTACGCGGAATATTACCAAACAAATATTTGCGACATTAGTCACTTTTTGTAATTACAATTAATATTCTATTATAAGATTCAATAACACATACTGCTCTTACCAAGGCTAAGTCGTTACTTGTTAAATTTGTTGTCAAGTCATTTTACGGTAAACAGGCAATGACATATAATGTTCATTTATTATTACATTTATATCAAAGCGTTGAAAATTATGGTCCATTATGGGCATATAATACATTTCCATTTTAAAATGCGAACAGATTACTATTAAAAAATAAACATAGTCCAGCTCGTATTATACCTCAGTTAACAAAAATAATATTATTCTTCCAAGATATAACTTCATTTTCTGATAAAACAACAATAAGTCATCATGTAAGTGAATTTTGTAACTCGCTGTTTGGAACAAGATTAAAAACAGCCGTAAAATTGAATGACAATTCTGTGTTAGTAGGTTCTGGAAAAAATTGCGTTTTAACAGAAGAAGAAATAGAACTACTTAACGAGCCAGTAGAAAAGTGCTTATCTTTTGATAAACTTATTTACAAAGATGTTAAATATACAATTTCTTATCAACAACAACGCTGCAAAAAAATAAATGATTCAATTGTACAATTAGATAATGGTTCAATTGGTCACATTCATAAAATTTATTTGATTTTATAGAAAGTTGTGATTTGTTGCTGAAAATTTTAATTTTTAATAGAAATACGTAAATTATTGTGCAATTATTTCCACCAGGGTAACTATTATCCTTCATGCAGTTAAAACGGTCGGTAATGTCATCGCCCTTTAATTACCTCCGGGCCCACCGGACCCACTTGGCAGCAGAGAGAAGTTAAGTATAGAGTGCGGGAGCCAGCCAAAAAAGCATAGGGTCATTAAAAAGAAAGGCATAGCTGAGAGTATCCGACTGTCATTGTCTGATAGCACAAGCGCAGTGAAATTTGGGCGAAGCTTGAAGAGCCAGAGAGAAGTTAGTGTACTTATGGCATGCTGTCAATTGATAGAAGCTCAAATAAATTTATCAATATCAAATATTAAATATAATAGTAATTAAATATACTACTCTGCTCAAAAAGTTCCCGGAATTTTATGATAGCTCGCTAATACGATGTCGTATCGATGTGCTGTACGTGGCACTGCTTAGCGGTGACCAGGCCAAGTAATCTCCCGTTTACCGCGTTTTTCTATTGTGATTAATCATCGTGCTACATCGCGTTGTTTAAGAGCTTGTTATGCGTGTTCGGCGATTTTCAATATGCATGCGTGTTGTCATGATGGTGGAACCAGGATTTGTTTCTCCACAGTTCGAGCTTTTTTCATAAGTTTTCGTAAACGTTTTGCCAAGTTGAAATTCATGAAACTCATACACACATCTCGAAATATGTGTTCGTGAGTTTTATGAGTTTCATGAATTTCACGAACAGCGTATTAACATCAAATTTTGCGTCAAACTTGGCAAAACGTTTACGAAAACTCATGAAAAAATCCCGAACTGTGAAAAAACAAATCCTGGTTCCACCATCACAACAACGCGCATGCATATTGAAAATCGCCGAACACGCACAACAAGCTCTTAAACAATGCGATGTAGCACAATGATTAATCACAATAGAAAAACGCGGTAAACGGGAAATTACCTTGTCCTGGTCACCGCTAAGCAATGCCACGTACAGCACATCGATACAACATCGTATTAGCGAGCTATCATAAAATTTTGGGAACTATTTGAGCACAAAGTATACCTTATATAATTGTTTCTAGCACTATTATCATTGACATAATGCGCGCTAGATAATGTGTTTTTATTTATGCCGTCATTATCCATGGGTACATTAAACTCCCTATCACTATTGCTATTGCTGTTACTATTGCTCTTGCTATTTCTATTGGCCTCATTCATATTCACACTTAGATTTTTAACACTACAAAAATAATTTTTTTTACAATTTTCTTGATAATTTTTGTAAATTTCAGCAATTTACCATGTTTTTTACCATACCTTTTATTTGTGATATCACTTAAAACTTTAGAAGCATTTGAATTTTTAAATTTGGAACATGCAATGAAATGTTTTCTCCTTTCGAGCTATAACTTTTAGGTACAGCGTTTTGACGTAAACGCCTCTTTGTTGTATACTAAAGATTGTCATAAAAACAATCATCCTCAAAATGCTCATCGCAAATCTTAGCATATTTTGCAACAGAAGAAAGTCCAAGAGCATGCATCCATTTATTTTTTAACTTAACATCCAAAGGGAATCTATATTAAAACACATAAAATTTAACAGTATGGATACATTTCAAAAAATCTATTATAACTATCTATTATAACATTTTTTTTTACAAAAAACATTATACAAGTAATTAATAGTGAAAAAACTAACATATGAAAACTGCGGTCTTTATGTAATGGATCCATTACTTCTTTTTTTTTTTTGCATACTATGCACATTTGTACCATATTATGTTGTGCAGTTCACACTTTCTTCCTGTATTATATTTCTTATTATATTTAATATTTGATAATAATTATTAATAATTGTTAATATTTAATAATTGTTATAACGATAAATTTATCTAACTTCTTCCTGTCTGATAGCGTGTTATAAATATACTATCTAACTTCTCTGTGGCTCTCCAGGCTCCGCCCAACGGAAATCCCCATGATGTAGTGCAATCGCCAGTTTCCGGGTGGGTCCCCAGTAGCACCAGGAAGGTCACCCGATAAGATTTTTAATCGGTAAAAATCTGACATACCCGGCGGTTCTTCCCCGAGGACTGCGGGGATTTTTTCGAAGATTTCCCCATCGATAACATAAAGAAGGCTCCGCCCAAAATTCACCGCGCTTGCGCTACCAGACAATGACAGTCGGATACTCTCAGCTATGCCTCTCTTTTTAATGATCTGACATTCCCACTTACATGATCAGCTATGACTCAAGCACTCTATACCTAACTTCTCTCTGTTTGGCAGTCACGCAAATTTATCCAGGATTTATTAACAGTATCTCATCAGTCCTTAATAGTATCTCGTCGGTGCAACAACACTGTTCTTGAAAAGTTTTCTCGCCAACGACGCCCGAAAACAATAAAACGATGAAGGACGCAAGTACACAAACCGTAATAATTTTGAGTGACGGAACAGAGGTTGAATTGGAAATTAACACAGACAACAACGACGATAATAACGATGATAATACTACATTACGCGATGTTGGCGTGGCCTCAGTGTTGGGTGTGGGAGCGGCTACGGCAGCGACACCCGCAGCAGTAACGGCGTTGGGCTTCACCTCGTCGGGAATAGCGGCGGGTAGTACGGCTGCGAGTATGATGAGTGTTTTGGGCGGTGGATCTACAGCGGCGGGTTCTCTTGTTGCCGGATGCCAATCGGTCGGTGCTATAGGCTCACTCGCAGGAGCAACAGTTGGTTTACCATTGATCGGCTGTATCGCAGGCGTGGGTCTGGCTGGCGGTGCACTAGGCTACGGTGTTTATCGTGGCGCAAAAAAATTACATAAAACAATGACAACGAGAGATTTTTCATCACAATTTCCAGAATTGAAAATGGTGTGTTGGCATGATGTGGAAAAGAAATAAAGTATACTAATTACATTTTGTTAATGCATGTAATATTTCCCAATATAAATTATGGCAGCAAATAATATCATGTTCTCTATGTAACTAAAACAAAACATATCTGCCCACACAGAACAAATATTTCTAATGGATGTCCAGTAGACGTCCATCATGGAGATTCGAAACCTCTATTAGACGTCCATGTAATCTCCTATAGACGTTCAGTAGACATCCATAGTTCCGCATTTCTTACTTCCATTCGACATCCATTAGACGTATTCATAGATGTCATATGGATGTCATTTGGAGTAATCATAGATATTTCATGGAGCTTTGATGGATGAATGATAGACATTATCCATACAACACCAAAAGATTGCAAAAACATTGCATACACCTTACATTGAAATATTGTAATATTGCATGGAAGTTGCGTTATGTTTCTGCAATGTTATTGCAAGCTTGCAGCAACGTTGAAATGTTCGCCCTTAGAAATATTACAGTGTAAAAAAATATATATATATATATATATGTATAATTTTTACAGAAGCTGCACAAACGCACACACCTTCAGCGACAGATGACAACAAAAGCACTGCTATAGCTTCTTGGCTTGACAATTCATCATCGCGTTTAAATTTAACGAGTTTAAGTAAGTAAAAAAACAAAATTTTTTTTTAATAACTAGTTTTTTAAATTTATATTATAAATATAAAAGTAAATAATTAAGAATTATTTGTTTCAGCAAACGTGTTAAAGACATGAATAATCTAAGAATAGAATTCGAAGATTCTGATGAAGATGATTAGTAAGAACTTATTAAAATTATTTATAATAAGTTAAGTTTGAATTATATAAATTCTATATTAATATATCCTTTATTAATATATTATTTTAATCATATTATTAGTATTATATCTTTTACAAGCTTTAGATAAACATCCTGTATTAGTAATACATAATATATTATTAGTACATATATGTATGTATGTATATATTACTATACTACGACTAATATTACTTTAAAAATTTGTAAAAAGTGCATTGCATAACTTTGATAAAATAAAAAAATATTCTAAAATTTTGTGGTTTATTTTTAACTTCATTACCTTATTTTTGATATAAAAAATCTTTCATAAAAATTTACTAAGGAAAGTAAAAATATCTTTAAAAATCTTTATCATAATGAATTAATAAGTATTTTATATTTACCATAATATTTACGATAAATATTTTTATAATATTTATGATAAATTTTTATGATCTCTTCAATCTAAGATCACAAAAATATTTATAAAATATTTTGATAAATATTTACATAATATTCCAATAATTATTATAAATATTTCGTACATATTTTATAAATATTGTGTGCTGTCTGGGACATATTAGTTATAACTTAATGTAAATTTACCGATAAACCCGAAAAATATTTATTTTTAATAAAAAATTATATACATTTACAGGCAATAATGAAGAAAGGAAACAATTTGTTTAGAAATTGTTGGATATATTTTATTTATTCATTTTTATCTACTTGCGTAAATAATTATATTAAATACAACTAATATATTTTTGATTTTACAAAATACGAACCAATTATATAATAAATTCAGTTATCCCTAACTTTAATTTTTAAAAATTTTCTATGTTTATTAATAATAAATTGATGATATTGCATATTATAGATTGTGTAAAAAATTTTGACATCAATGAAAATTCTTTATCTTAGTATTAAAATTTTGTTAATTATATTTAATTTAGTAAAAATTTTAAATAAAAATTTGGATTGTATATAAATTAAAAATAGAATATACAAAAATAGAATTACAAATTTTTAAGTATACTCTCAAAACTTTAGCTTTGAGCGGAGGCCCAAACGATTGAATGCAGATCGATTTTGGAAGAGATACGGGGGGTGCTGGCAAATGTCATCAACGTTGGCGGAACTTAGAGAAAATGTATCGTGGACATTGCCGTTACATGAAATCTACTGGAACGGGAAAGGAAAAGCCTCCAAAATATTTTGATGAGATGCACGAACTTATTGGAGAGAAACACAGTAGTCAACCAATCAATTTACTAGATTCACTAGATAATTTTAATTCAACAACTTCTGACACTTGCAGCAGTGAAATAATAATTAGTAATGAAGTCACAGAAGATGACAATGAGAAACTTCTTGATATGGAAGTAATTGCGTCAAAGAAAAACAAAGATTCTAATTCAAGAATTTCGAATATTTTTGAAAATATTAAAAAATCAGTAAAGCCAAAGAAAGATAATTTAAGCATAGTTTTAAAAGAGCTACACGCACATGATGTACAAATTGAAAATGAGCGCTTTGGAAAATTTCAGACCTTGCTAACTACCTATACTTGCTCTACCTGCACATGGCGGGTGGGGCGCGAATTACCGGACACCCTGTATATATAAATATAATATATTAAAAAACGCTTTTTCTTCTACAAAATTTTTAATATGATATATTTCTATTCTAATTATTTTTTATGTTGTTTATGTTCAGCCTGTTTAAAAATAACAAAGATATTGAGAAAAATTATAAACCTAGGTGAATGTGAAAAAACTATATTTTATATGTTATATATACTTAACTATTTTTGTTAATTAAAATTTTTTTATTTTTTATTTGTATTAATTTTTAATTTTTGTATAAATTTTTAATTTTTTGTATTGATTTCTAATTTTTAATTTTTCTATTAATTTTTAATTTAATTTAATATTATTTTTTAATTAATATTTTTAAAAGTTTATATTTTCAATTGGCGCAATTATGTATGATATCATTATTTTTGTAGGTTAAAATAACACTATTTTGTAAATAAATATAACAATTTTTCTTAACTGGCGCGTGTACTTGGCGCGCCTTTTTTACTTTTTTTTGAAAAAGTATTTTCATAACAGCAATTAAGTGCTAATTTTTTTATGACTTGTGTGTATTATGACTTTCTGATTCGTATTTGCTTCATGTATATAATGCTTCAGAGAATTACGAAGCACAACGAAGTACATATATTCCGTTTAGCTAAATATCATTCGATTAACTGTGTGACGAGAGCAATATCTGTATTCTTATAAAATTGAATTACTATAGCCTTATATAGCAGTAAAAATTGATGCTAATGCTTTGTATAATATT
The DNA here is from genome assembly GCA_963971435.1 of Lasius platythorax. Taxonomy (NCBI): domain Eukaryota; kingdom Metazoa; phylum Arthropoda; class Insecta; order Hymenoptera; family Formicidae; genus Lasius; species Lasius platythorax. The sequence goes on from OZ020545.1 coordinate 12,932,199, forward strand.
TTGATAAATGGAATATAATAAATGTAATTTGAAATATCAAATATTGAATAAATTATAGCATGAACGGCGAAGAAATGCTACTTGTGACTGGAATAATAATAAATAATAAATAAATTCTTTTTATTTTCAAAGCAAATAAATTTCAATATTTAGATAATCTACATCTATGTGACTAAACAAAAACTATACGTAAGTAATATTTTCTTAAATGGAGCAATTAAATATATACCTCGGAAGTTCGAAGATAAAAAATATGCAGAACATAAATTAGACATGTGCAAAGTACTTATATTCAAGTTGTTAGTTATAGTTCCAGCATGTAAGCTAAACTGTGTTTACTTCTGTGTCCTGAAGTTGAAGAATCTATAAACAATTTTTATTTTTCACAAGTTTATTTTTCAAAATTATCCACGTTATGAGAGAGAGAGAATGTTTCTTCTTCTTATATTATTTTAATGCAATTATATATTTCTGTGTCATGTATATTATAATATCATATAAAACCAGTTTGACAAAAAGATACAGCGTATGAGAAATTACCAGTTGAAAAGACGTCGATTCAACGACTTCTCAACCGAGGAGATCGGTTGATATAGACGTCTAAAATTTGGTCGATTAGACGTTTTTGTGTCCTTCAAATTAGACCTTTATAAAACGTGAGAAATAGGATCGAAATAGACCTCTTTTTGTCTCTCATGTCGATCGCCTGTCGACTCGAACTGCGTAATGGTCAAGTCGATTTCTATCGAGCCAGATAAATTTCTACTTTATATCTTAAGTAGATAATAACGAAATATCTTCACTTATTAGGACAGAAATTGTCCGAATAAGTGAAAACCGGACATTTATCTGTCCGATTTTCCAAAAATCAGTTCAATATCTGAATTCCCCTGTACAGGAATTGTATCAGAAATTAAACTGGTAGAAATAATTACATATGTTATTAACCGCATTTTGCAGGCTTTATATACGCTCATGACAAGAACTCGAATACGGATATAGAAAGTGAATAATGCGCCGCATAGCGGTAAGCGAATAAACTACACTATTTTAATAAATTATATAAATGCTGCAGATTCTGCTCGCTTCCAGCTTTGTTTTGATGTAAAATTGACTGAAAGACAATAGAAATCTTATAGAAATATTCGCAATATTATTAATATTTCTGGCTGGGTAGAAACAAAATTTTCGATTAGTTGAAAAATGGTTTAAATAGATACTAATTTCAATCATAAACGACATAGTCGTCTAATAGTCGTCCTTCCGACCTGTCATTTCTCACTGGGTAGCTTCTTTGAAAAATCTTGAATTCAGAAATATATATAAATTTAAGCACAAAAATGTATAAATTAATTTCTTCTAATAACTGAGCTTCGTTAGTTGTAGTTTGACGTGTGTTTACGAATATGTTATTATCATCAGGTCTGTATGACACTTATAAGTCATGTATACACTCAAAAAACGGATAACAAAGAAGCAGCCGTTGCGAAATTAAGCTTATTTCAAATTTTGTCGATTATGTTTCATGAGCAAATTAAACTAAACGTGAATAAAAAACACGCAAAGAAATTTTCCATTATCATTTATCATTGTATATACATTTTTCTAAGAAAAAAAATTAACATCCATTGTTTGTTCCTATTTTTATATTTATTACATATTCAATTGAACATAGAAAGGAGATATTATTCTATATATCTATTAGCAGAAAAAGTGTATCAAACAAAGGATGATTCGTATTTGCTTCGTGCAAATAATTCTTCAGATAATTACGAAGCACAGTATTCTGAAGTACATATATTCCGTTTAGCTAAATATCATTTGATTAACTGCGTGATGAAAGCAATATTTTTATAAAATTGAATTACTATAGCCTTATATAGCGGTTATAAATTGATGTTAATGCCTTGTATATCATTGGATTCGACGATCAAGTTCTTTTCGTTCGAATTTTAAATATCCTAACCAATGCCAGATTAATTTATACTCTGTATTGTAAAGCAGCAATTAATTATAATAAATATAATTTAAGAACACAAAGGTATACAAAATATAATTTATATGTTGGAACTATAAATGATAAATCAAATTAATAAATGTAACTAATGAATGGAATATAATAAATGTAACTTGTTTGGAATATTGAATAAATTATAGCATAAACGATGAGGAACTGTTACTTGTGACAGGAACAATAAAAAATATGGCACGTAAATGTATAAAATAATTCCTTCTAATAACTGGATTTCGTCCGTTATAGTTTGACGTATGTTTACCAATATTATTATTAGGTTTATGTGTCACTTATAAGTCATGTACACTCAAGAAACGGATAACAAAGAAATAGCCGTTGAGAAATTAAACTTATTTAAAATTTTGTCGATTACGTTTTATGAGCAAATTAAACTAAACTTAAATAAAAAACGCAAAGAAATTTTCCATTAACATTTATCATTGTACACATTTTTCTAAGAACAAAAATTAACATCCATTATGTTTGTTCTTTTCTTTATATTTATTACATATTTAATTTAACATAATGTTAAAGAGAGAGAGGAGACATTGATTCTGGATATCCATTAGGGAAAAGAAATGTATCAAACAAAGTATACGCAATTTGTTTTTAATTTTTAGTTTGTTATGTATGTAATTTGTTATATATGTTAATTTGTTATGTTTAATTTGTTATATGTTAAAATAATCAAAAGGTGCTGTTATAATTTACGCCTAAATATTTTTATCTTAACTGCAATATGCAAAGAATACAAATAATAAGTTGAAATAAAAATATATATTTTTGTATGTTTCTTTTCGTATTTCTTCTAAGAAATTCTTTTATGTTTTTTTAAATAAAGTCTATATTATAAATAATACTGCCTAATTTTTCTGTTATATATATATAAATTTTCATTAATTTAAAAATTTTTTATCTCAGGAGACAGCTTTTCATTTGAAATTAATTCTTTTCTCTTTTATTCCTTTCTCCACTACACATATTTGCTGTACAACCATATTAAAGAGTGAAAAATCGAGTGAAAGACGGAAAATGTAACGGCTTCTTTATTCTTGTCATGTATGTACACATGGGGTCAGGATTGCTTATAATGTTTATTTGAAATTGCTCGAAGAATAAGATGCTTTTTTATTCATTTTTCTTCTTAAAGCATGTGCCAGAAACATCTCTTTTTCAATATCCAATGCAGTTTATTCGTAAAGAAATATATAAAGAATAAAAATCCGGTAGAAATAGAAAAAATGTGAAATGTGATACTTGTTTTATACAAAAAATCTAGTAAATTGTGGCAAGAAAAAAAAAATTCTGTATAAAAATCAGAAAAAAGTAAAGAATATATTTCTTTTTGCATAGAACATACAATTTTCTGATTGGATTTCTTAAATGCTTTTCGAGAAAAATGATTTTAAATTTAAAAGCAAAGTATCTCTTGAGAACTGTTTAAATATGTATTGACTTCCATCGATCTAGAAAGATCGAGTAACACACGTATAACCTTAAGAACATGTTTACAGGACATTATGTAGTTCATATATTATCATGCCGAAAACATCGTCAGTTTTCGATAGTCCTTCATAGTGGTAAGAGCAGTCGATTGAATGATAGACTTTTGCCTAAAGTAACGTGGTTAATTTAACAAACAAGACAGGGTGTTGGGCGATGTATGCGAGCCGAGCTCGCGCATGCGCCACGTGCAGAGACCGAAGGAAGCGCGCGCATTTCGGGTGTGAGATAGGATACGACGACACGCACGCGGCGAGAGATCACTAGAGTGACCGTATCGTTTGTACCTTGATCATTGAACGCTTTATTAAATAAAGGATTGTGATTCTCTTACATCTACTCCTCCCCGTCGGACGTTGACGTGTGGCCGCGTTCACACAGCTCTCGGACCACACGATAAAACCACAACAATTGGCGCTGCGTTTTTCTCGAACCTTCTACGATGTCGATGGACAAAATTTGCGCTGTTCTTGTACAGAATCAACAACAACTTGCTCAAGGTCAGCAATCGATTTTACATGAACTTGCCGAATCGCAAAAGCGAATAATGTATTTGTTATCCAAGGCAGCGCGGCCTTAATCTCAAATCTCCAATTCAAATACAAACCGACAGCAACGTCGCGACGCCTCCCGGCAAGTCGTCACAATTTTCAAATCTTGTTGATCGACTTGGGAAGTTCACCCATGATCCAACGAGTGGGAAAACTTTCACATTGTGGTACGAACGCCACAAGGGTACCTTCGCGGAGGGAGCAAACGTCTTAGGAGACGCCTTCGAGATTGATAATTTCAAAATTGATCAACTCAAGATCCTCTTGACGGCACTTATACACTCAGCGATCATGCTTACCAGACGGAACGAGCTGTTCTGTTCAAAATTGTGGCAGAAAAGGAAAAGTACACATTTGAAGACATACGACAAATCTGTTATGCGCACACGGAACAAACCGCGGATGTCTTGCGCGTTGAGGATAGTGATGCCAGAATTAAGACGCAAGCAACCTGCAACCGGAGTGGTGGGGCTAACGCACACAAGCGAAAACCGCGTACGTGTGAGCTCGGCGCTTTGGCTAGCTTCGGATAGCAGAAGAGAACAGATATACTGTTTTGTCTCCTTCTCTACCGAGTCGACAACGAAGGCGACAAGCGACGGGCGATGTTGCTCGATTCTTAATACGCGTGACAGCGTTAAATGTTTTCTTACAGCCTTTTTGTGTTATAAATAAATTTCTTTTTTTCACAATCTTCTAACATTATGTATTAAATGGCTTTTTACAGCCTTTTGATATAATTTTACTCAAATATTTTTTAACTTTGTTTAAGGAAATATTTATTAAAACGTAGATACTTATTATTTATAAAAAATTAAATTTTTTATTTTTAAAAGAATATTTTTAAATTAGTAGTATTAAATATTTTATAAAAACATTATTTAAATGCATGAAATATGAAATTCAATGTGTAATATAAATATTTACTCTTTTTCTTCTCTTTCTCTCTCTCTCTCTCTCTTAAAATAATGGTGTTTTTCCACACCACCCATGAGGTATCACCAATGGCGCGTTAGGTTTTTTAAAGTGGACCTTCGCCTGGAGCCCTATTATACCACATTATATAATATTATATTGTACTGCTATTCACAAGTGTGATGTCTTTTACAGACAAGATATTTTTTACACACTTGTCTTTTACAAGTATGAAGTCTTTTACAGACAAAATATTTTTTTATTTTATTTTGGACATTATTATTGTATATCATTAGCTGATGAGGTACTTGCAATGGCATTATTAGCTGCATATAATGTTAAACTGCTCTTTTTCTTACCCAGCCAGAACGCTGATGTCGATTCGACATCTAACCGACGTCGAAGAAATCTAGGTTACGTCTAATCTAAATGCACGTCTAGAAATATGACAATTTAGACGTCTCCTGCTCTGAGTATTTTTAGAATTTATTTGTGATATATTGGAAGAGAATTTTCCATAAAATTTCTGAATTTTATTTTGTGGACTGCTAGAGGAGTCTTCCTAGACATGTATTCAATGTTGAGTCGATGTCTAATGCCCATACAGCACAGAACATTGCAATTACATTGCAGCAATGTTACAAACTTGCAAGTTGTAATGTAATATTGTAGAGACATTATAGGAACATGTAACTGTAATATTTCATGAGAAATGTTATAGCAACATTTCAAAAACATTACAAAAAGCAGTATTCAGTATAGTCGCTAGTTCGTTCATTTACCGCTATGCGACGCGCGATCTATCTTGTATTTAATAGCGAATTCGGTCACTCACACTATACTGCATTGGTACACACTAAAAGCTGCTATACATGAAGTTATTTAAATGTAAAAGCATAATATAAACATTTTAAGTGTCCAATAATGATATTATTATTTAATAAGTAAAATATTTAATTAATAAAATAATCATTAATTATTTTATAGTCAAAGTGCTCGTATTTTGCATTAAGATGTTTCATGTATAGTGGCCTTCAATGTGCACTAGTGCAGTGTAACATGGGTGACCGAATTTGCTATAAGTTTCAGTCATGAGAATTATATAAAGCTTGCAAAAAGCGGATATTAAGATTACAGGTGTCATGACTATTTCTATCAATTTAATTTTTCTGATACGATCAGAAATTACGACAGGAAATTCAGATATTGAACTGATTGTTCAGAAATCGGACAGATAAATGTCCGAATGAGTAAAAATTGCCCGTTTATTGTACTACTTAGACTGTAAAGCACGGATGCCCAACGTCCAGCCTGCGGGCCCGCGACCGTATTCGAAAATATGAAATTTAGACTATAGTAGAACCTCGTAATAGTGCACAAAATCCTTTCCATACTGCTAGACCAGGCCTGTTCAAAACCCGGCTCGCGAGCTAAAGCTTCTATCTCTCCGTCACCTCGATGGCCTCGATAGAGCGAGACAGAGAGTAAATAAAAGAGGATAGACGCTAGTCATTGCCTCACCTCTACGTGATAGTCCCTGGGTAACGCAAAGAGGGCAATAACCATAAACATAGGCCCGTATTCATTGTCCGATCTTATATTTAAGATCGTCTTAAGTACGATCTTGAGATGCTATGCGGCCATTTGATTGGTTGAATGGGATCTTAAGATGACCGAAGACCTGACTTAAGACGATCTTAAATATAAGAACGGACTATGAATACGGGCCATAGTAAGTATTCTTACTATGTCTATGGCAATAACTTGATATTAATCTGGCCCGCGAGAAATGGTCAAAATTTGAAATCTGACCCCTCGAAGAAACTAGTTGGGCATCCGTGCTGTAAAGTCTAATTTCCATATAAATAAAATTTTAAATTTTATTAAATAAATTATTTAAATTTTATTATTTTATTATTTAAATTTATTATTTAATTACATTAAAATATGTGTTTTTGTCATATACATATATTATATATATGTATGTATGTATATATGTATATACATATGTGATATATGTATAAGTATTTGTGATTATAAATGTAAGTTAGTTTAATGAAAACGTATAAATGTTAAAATAAAAGTCAGCTGCTTTGCTATTGCATTATCATAAATATATTACATTGCATTGTTGCTATGTTTCATTGTAATATTACAAAAAGCGGACCGGTATTTATTGATCGGATCTTATATTTACGATCGTCTTAAATTTACCGTGAAACGTTCTGTAGCCAATAAAACTACCTGTACAACATCTGAAAATGAACTGAAGACGATATTAAATATAAGATCTGACTATGTATACCGGCCTTAGACGTTTAAAGCTAACATCGATAACATGTCGGTAAGACGTCGAAATCTAAGGTCGATTAGACATCTAAATATGGATCGTTTTTAGGTCGATATCGACTTTAATCTAGATTAGATGTAGATGGTAGATAGATGTTAACTTCAGATGTCTGTTAGACGTCGGATCGACGTGACTATTCTGCCTGGGTAGGACTAATGGAATATAATTTGTCCGATGACATGAGAGACAAATGCTTTTTCATTCATTTCCATGTATAGAATACTTTCTTTTCTTGCTTTTAACGCTGATTTTAATACACAACTAGCGTTTATACATGCGGACGAAAGTTTATTTCGTTTTTTTGTTTTTAAATCTGATAGCAAAGAAAACATTCTTTCTGGGTCGGCATTTGTAAGTGATCTAACAGCATTCAAAAGAGACTTCATATTGGGATACTTACGTTTTAAAATGTCTTTCCACATTTCATCAAAGTTTAATTTTGAAAAATATTTTTTTTTCTGCTATTGTAAAATCTAGATGTAAAGTATGCCACTCTTTTTTTAACGCATTTTCGTCAAAACCACCGAGAGTCTGAGCCACAAAAGAAACATCATTAAATGATGTTTCTCTGTCAATACTACATAATGCTATGTTAAATTGGAAAACTTTTAATTTCGATAAAAATTTATCTTTAATGGGTAGTGTTTTACTAATTTTTTCGGCAGCAGTCACGTAAAATTGCAGACAATTGTAGACAGTTAGTGAAGGAAAGACATGCAGATATTATAACAATTATTCGACAAAATTGCTTGCAGTTTTACATTTTTGTCAGTTATTATTGCTACCGAAGAAATTAGAAAGAGATTACCTGTCAATAACGCATTTTTGCATAAATTACAAGTCTTTCAACCACATAACTTCAACCATATAACTTTATTTGATAATAACAGAGAAACATCTTTTAACGATGTTTCTTTTATCGCACAAACCCTAAACGGCTTTGATGAAAACGGTTTAAAAGAAGAATGGCTTACGTTGGATTCTAATTTTACTATTGAAGAAAAACAAAATCTTGCAGAAATAAATTTTGACATGTGGAAAGAAATTTTGAAACGTCAATCCGTCAATAATCCGAAGTATCCTAATTTAAGATCACTTTTGAATGTGGTAAGATCACTTCCACACTCCAACGCGGAGAACATTTTTTCTTCCTGAGAGAACATTTTCTCTCTTATCCGACCTAAAAACAAAGAAAAGAAACAGACTTTTGTTGACCTCTATAAATGCAGCTTGCGTATTCAAATCAGCGTTGAAGACAAGGGGGGAAACAGCCTTAAATATGGTCATAAATGATAAACATCTACAACGTATGTCGACAGAAAATTTATATATTAGTCCTGTAAAAGAAATGAAAAGTAGCTTGACATTGTATGCTGCAGACGTTACAAATATTGCTGGTCCCTTCTCATCCAATGATACGCAATAATAATACGGTCTTGGATCACGACTCGGTTTAGTTTAGTTTATTATTATTATGGTTCGTTCCCCGTGTATATCGGACACCACGACTCGGTTTAGTTTCATTCGTTATTATTATGGTTTGTTCGTCATGTGTTTTGAACACCACGACTCGCATGTCAGATGATAATCTAATTTATCGTTGCTTAGTATACTGTGAAAGAAAAGAAAAGAATCGTGGAGTCCGCCGGATGTAACAATGCGATATATTTAAATCATTTCCGCGTTTATTAGTTGCATTATATAATATTTAAGCGATTGTCACTAATTATATAATTTAACATAAAGTTTTATAATTCCGTGTAACTTTTAACGCTAAATCAATTTTTTTTGCACGCAAGCTTTTATTTTAAAAAATATTCATTTAAAAAAATATAATCTTACCGTACGATTAACGTAAAGGTAAAAAAAAAGGCGCCAAGTACACGCGCCAGTTGGAAAAAACAATTATATGTATTTATAAAATAGTATTATTTTAATTGTAAAAAATATTTTATAAATTATTTTTATATTGTGTAAAATATATCCTACAAAAAAGTTGCGCCAACTAATAAAAACATATATCCTGAATAGATTAATAAAAACAAATATAATACATAACACAAAAAACAAAAATTAAAAATTAATAGAAAAATTAAAAATTAGAAATTAAAACAAAAGTTAACAATTTATACAAAAATTTAAAATTAATACAAATAAAAACAAGAAATTTTTTAATTAAAAAACGGCGCTGCTAAACTACACAATATGCTAAAATTAACGTATTCTTTAATGTATTTACATTGCAGTTAATGATGTAACTAAATTAAATATAATTCTAAATTAAATTAATTATATGTTGGTTTAATATATACAATACTTTAAAATATAGCAGCGCCGTTTTCTTAATTACAAAATTTGTTGTTTATATTTGTATTAATTTTTAATTCTTGAATTAATTGTTAACTTTTGTTTTAATTTCTAATTTTTAATTTTTCTATTAATTTTTAATTTTTTTTGTGTTTTGTATTATATATTTATACGCGATTAATTAATATATAAATACGATTAAATATTCATTTTTACATTTCTAAAATTAAATTCTTTTTAACATAATATAAAATATCTAACATCAAGCTATGTATTCGTAAACTATTATTAAAAATTGTTGAAATAAGACATTTGCAAAAATGTATACGTCTTAATGCGTAGCTGAAGCATACTAAACTTTTACATTTTATTTCAATATGAAGGCCATCTTATGCTACTGAGAATTTGCTGAGAATAAAACTTTCGTTTAAACTATATATACAGGGTGTCCGATAATTATTGACACAGCCGAAGTGTGAAGGTAAATTGGCTCAATCTGAAAAGAAAAGTCTTGTACCATTTTGCTAAATTCGCAATAGTTATTGAGTTATTAATTAAAATATCTGAGCTAATGAACGCGTGGGAAGCGGTAGGCCGGAATCGGTAGGCATGTAAGATGGCTTATTTGTTTACGTCTCTTAGCAATAAAAGCATCATCTGAGCGAGAGGTGGAGTCACGCAGCGAGCGGTGGGCGACGTCTGATATTTGTTGCTAAGAGATGCAAACAAATAAGTCATCTTACATGCCTACTGATTCCGGCCTACCGCTTCCCACGCGCTCATTAGCTCAGATATTTTAATTAATAACGCAATAACTATTGCGAATTTAGCAAAATGGTACAGGACTTTTTTTTCAGATTGAGCCAATCTACCTTCACACTTCAGCTGTGTCAATAATTATCGGACACCCTGTATATATATATATATATATATATATATATATATATATATAATGTATATGTATTATTTATAGAAACAAGATGGTACATTGGATTCAATGCAGGAGAGAGGTGTGGATGAGGATGAAATTCCTGAAAACGTCGCAGATTTAGTAGATTTAGTAGATGAAGAATCTGAGACAGAGGAAACAAATGAACCTGAGGTAAAGGAACTTGAGATCTTTAAATGTGCATATTGCAAAAAAAAGTTCACCGCAAAAAGAAATAAAAAGCGGCATGAAGATTCGATACATCATAAAAAAATAATTATATGCACAATATGTAACAGTAGTTTCTCCAGAAGTGACGCATTGAAGACCCACATGAGGGGAATTCATGGCATTAAATGATTACTATGGAGGAGGTGACACGAGGTGATCCAAAGTCGTCGTTGCTGCAGAAGCTACTGTCAGAGTGACTGCAGGCCACCATCGCGTGTATTTATATTTATATTGTTATGCGTCCGTGTTTTCTTTTTAATAAAAGTTTTCTCAGCGAAAGGAAAAGGGATTCGTGTGATTTAAGTTTCGAATTATTTACGATAGATAGCGCTCGGGAATATCGGGACTTTTTGAAATGTACATAATGATGTACATAATGAGAGAGAGAGGTGAAAGAAAAATGACTTTGTCGCGCGCGTTGTTATTTTCGTTGTTTTTTGATATTTCGTACAGCATGAATCCTCTCTCCTTTCCTTTAATTATTTTCGTATACGGCCAAACCGTATAACTCTATACTGTCGCCAGACCGTATCAAGCCATGGGTTAAACCCATCAGTACTGTATCATAATGTAAATATCGCGTTGTATTATATTCATTAGTCTTAAGATTTATTAGCCTTAAAACTCACAAAATGTGATATTCAGTGAAAAATGCGTCTGTTATACGCATCACGAATAATATTAATTAGTTATTTCTTACTATTTTTATATGTGCAATCTCTAACACACAGGCACTTGACAAATAGTGGGGGGACTACAAAGCGGTGAAAAGGTATTGTATACATATGTTTGCAAGTATTAAACTTTTGTAAAATATACAGAATCCCTAAAAAAATATTTGTGTTAAGTTAAGAAAAACAGTAGCTACTCCATTTTGAAACTGAATATTAATATCCCTTATTCAAAAACGGAGAGAGCGAGATACGTTTTACTTCTTTATGCCTTCGCCATCTTAATCTAATCTTCTTTTTATTTGCGCTCCTGACGATCACATACATAATAATTATTAATAATGTTCTAAAGCATGTCTAAATTCGAATAAAGAGAAAAAATAACTAAAAGATTAACTTACATACGTCTGCTACCTTTTTTACTTATTAATATTGTATTTATATGCTGAACGATGACTTGTGACATCGTTGCGAACTTTAATTGATGCTGTGAGCATCGTTTTCGATTTCTCTATGTGAAACTTTGGCTGCTATTAAGCTGCTGAGAACGTCGATCTAGAATATTTTGCTGCTATGTTGCCTTTTTACGCCGTTGATTTTTAGTGTGTTGAGCCGTCGTATACAGCTTTATCTCTCTCCCAATATTTGAAAATTTTGATCGTTATTTTCACTACCTTTGTTATATCCGGCTCGAAGGATCAATTGTTAAGTTAGAAAAAACAGTAGCTAATCTATATTGAACCTGAATATTAATATCCTTTATTCAGAAACGGAGAGCGAGATACAACGTTTTACTTCTTTATGCCTTCGCTATCTTGATCTAATCTTTTTTTTTTGCGCTTCTGACGATCACATACATAATTATTATATACGAGAAGAGCTTCGCGCTATACATTCATTACCATACTTCGCTCGATAACTTATCCTATGAATCTTATATTTAACGTTATAAAAAATAAATCGATAATTTATCGAATGAACAGCGAACGGCGCGTACACCGGCGGGCTTGAAAGACTTGACTTACAATAATAATAAACATTGAAACTCGTTTTAATACCACAATATCTTAAGCTACTCGATAGGTAGAACGCATATCTTTGGCAGTGTTCTATGGATCATTCCGGTTAGAGTTTTTATAGTAATCATACGGATCAATCCATCATTTCCAGGGTGAACTTCGGTTAATCTTCCCAAGCGCCATTGAAGCGGGAATGTAATATCACGTATTAATACCATAGCGCCAATCTTGACGTTTTCATTGATTTCTCAGATTTCCATTTTGTTCTCTGTTGTAATTGTGCAACATATTCCCGAGACCAACGATGCCAGAAATCTTGATGCATCTTGGTAAGAATTTCGTACCGATTCGAGCGATTAGAGGCTATATCCGAAATATCATCTACGGGAAATGCAGATAGAGAGAAACCAATTAAAAAATGTCCAGGAGTAAGTACCTCGAATTCGCTTGGATCAGACGATAGTAAAAAAAGAGAGCGAAAATTTAGGCATGCTTCGATTTGACAAAATACCGTGTACAATTCTTCGAAACTGAGACTAATATCTCCGATCACGGTTTTGGCGTGTGTTTTAGCAGATTTTACCGCAAACTCCCATAGCCCTCCTACATGTGGTGAGTGCGGTGAAATTAATTTCCAATCTATAGATTGATCTACGGCGAAATTTATTACCTTTTCCTGATGGAATATGGGATTTACTCGTTTTTAAATTACCGAATTGTTGCATAACGTTATTAGCACCTACAAAGTTTGTACCGTTATCGGAATAAATAGTCCTGCATCGACCTCGACGTGATATAAATCGCTTAAGTGAATTTAAAAATCCGGATGTAGTCATATCGGAGACTATTTAGAAGTGAACAGCCTTGCTAGACAAACAAATAAACATAGATAAACTTTTGAGATCTTATTTCGTGACACTTTGATATTACGGTCCTGCATAATCGACACCTACGCTCGAAAACGGTCTATTAGGTGTAATTCGTACCGCAGGTAAATTTCCCATTACCTGTGTCGGACTAATAGGTCGCATCCGAAAACAAGTAACGCATTTCGTAAGACGCTACGAATTGCACCTCTTGCAAAGATTATCCAGTATTGTTAACGTACTGAAGCTAATAGTAATGATGATCCGACGTGTAAATTTCGATGATGAAAATGTATTATAATCAATTTCGTTAAAGGATGTTTCGTAGGCAGAATAATCGGAAAACGCTATTTGTAGTGGAGCGTCTCCCAAACATTCACCGATTCTTATAATATCATCTTTGTCATGGGTGAAGGTCGAAGAGGCGACTCCTCGGGTTGATGGTTCGTTTGTTCTTCAAATCGTTAAATTCTTGCGTAATTGAATAGCGTTGTGCAAGTTTGACGAGAATGTCAATTGCGTGTTGTAATTTTTCGACACTTAAAGATCCTCTTTTATAGTCATCTTTCGCCTTGGAGGCCTTCGTATTGTTTTTAAAGCGAAATATATTCGCAATTACCCATTGTAACTTTCGCAAAGACGAGTAATTTGTGAAGAATTCTTCAATAGTTACAATGGTAGTAAATGCAAGTGATGACGTTTTCGATTCAGGTATTTCATGAACCGGCAAACATGGAAAAATTGACGTTCCTTCTTCATGCTTAAGCCACTCGGGACCATGCCAACAAATGTTGGCCTTGATTAGCTAATCGATATCAGTTCCACGTAAAATGATATCAGCAAGATTTTATTCTGACCTTACGTGCCTCCAATGATTCTTCTCAGTTATATCTTGAATTTCTGTTACTCTATTACGTACGAACTCCTTCCATTGATGTGGTTGTCCCTTTATCCGTGCGTGTGTCACGCTGAAGTCGCACCAGAAAAGCGTACAATTAATTTCAATTGTTGGCGCAGTTTTCGTTTTTTTAAATAGTTGAGACAGTAGCATAGCTCCACATAATCCTAAACGGGGCAAAGTAGTTGATTTCAGCGGGGCTACGCTTAATTTCGCACACAATAAGTGTACGTTGGTGACGTCTTAGTAATCTGTTGATCTCACGTATAAACATGCTCTATACGCTAAAGTAGAAGCCTCACAAAATCCGAGAATTTAACAGAAATGGGATCAATGCATAGTACATGTCGAGGCACGGTGATATTATTTATTCCTGCGAAATTTTTCTTGTATTACATCCAATTCGTATGAAGATACATTGGAAGCCTTTCGTCCAAACCCAAATGTAATTTCCACAAATGTTGGAGGAGAATCTTGGCCTCAATCGTTGCCGATCCAATAAGTCCAAGAAGGTCAAACAGTTGTGACACGAACAACAAAATTGCTCGTTTCGTTGGTCTTTGTTCTTCATCAGTTACAACTACCTTGTAGTACAGCTGATCGTGATCTGCTCTCCATCGTAAGCTGATAATTTTCGTTTCTTCATCGATGGTACAGGGCGTTGACGTGTCGTGGTCTTCTCGTTCTTCTAATATCGCTCGTGAGTTATATTTCCATTTTTGCGACGGAAATGATGCTAATTGTAAAATTTCTGTGATTTCTGTTTTTTTACGACAGAGTTCAACAACTGAAGATCTTCCTGTTATAAGATCGTCTAGATAAAAGTTTCGTTTAATAATTTCACTGGCTTCAAAAAATTTTGTTGCATTTTTCAATCGCTAACTGTGCCAGACATCGTGTTGCGAGGAATGAGGCAAATTTGTACCGTGCGTTAGTGTGTTTAACCGATAAATTGCTGGTAGTGCGTTGATATCTGTTCTCCACAAAATTTTCTGGAGGTCTCTATCCTCGGGATTAACCGGTATTTGTCGGTACAGTTTTGTGAAATCTGTTGTCACCCCATACGCGTGTTGTCAAAACCGTAACAATAAGATATTTACCAGCTCGTGTTGTATGACTGGCCCAACAATTAGTATGTCGTTTAATGGTTTTCTCGATGTTGTAGGACTTGAAGCGTCGAATACGACTCTAAGTTTTGTCGTGGTTCTCTCTTCATCAATTATAGCATAATGTAATAAATAACATTTTGTTACGGTCGGATCATTTTCTTCGATTCTATCCATGTGTCTCAATGTTCGTATTCTTCCATGAATGCTGTATAACTATCTTTGATGAGCGGATATTTTGTGAATTTACGTTCAATTGATCGCAAACGCTTGAGAGCATTATCGTAGAATTCTCCTAGTTTACTCGGTTCTTCTCGAAACGGAAGTCGTACCTCGAATCTTCCTGATGGCAATCTCTTATGAGATTGCTGGAAATGTTTTTCACATGCTAATTTTTCTTGTGATTGGTAAATAACTAATTGGGGTCGACTTGCCTGTACGTTTTCAATTTTCCAAAAGCGTTGTAACTGTTCTTGCAAATGACTAGCGTTTGAGAATTCACAGTATTCTCCTGTTGCTTGTTGATGTTTAGCGATGTAAGGACCTGCGATTATCCATCTTAATTTTGTTTCTTGTATGACAGGTTGATTTTTACCATTTCGGATTTGTTTCGCGCAAATTAAATCTTGTCAATTTTGATTTAATACCTCCACGAGTGCGCTTTAAAGATGTGATATTTGTCGCCATAATGGTTCTATATATTAAATTTGTAAGGATGTATTATTTTACATATGTAATAATGTTTTTAAGCATGTCTAAATTCGAATAAAGAGAAAAAAATAAAAATAACGAAAAGATGGACTTACATACGACTGCTACCTTCATTACTTAATAATATTGTATTTATACCCTGAACGATTACTTGCGACGTCGCCGTCCTTGCGACCTTTAATTGATGCTATGAGCTTTCCCATACAACACCATATCAAAAATCGGGACATAAGACGTCTTAAATACGTCATTAAGATGTCTCTTAGACATCATATCATAAAACGTCTTTAAGACATCTTTAAGACGTCTTATGTCCCAATTTTGGACGTGGTGTTGTCTGGGTCGTTTTCGATTTCTCTATGTGAGATTTTGGCTGAGAACGTCGATCTAGAATGTTGTGCTGCTATGTGGCCTTTATACACCGTTGATTTTTAGTGTGTTGAGCCGTCGTATATCGCTTTATCTCTCTCCGAAATTTAAAACCTTTGATCGTTATTTTCACTACCTTTGTTATATCCGGCTCGAAAGGCCATTTGTAAAGTTGGGAAAAACAGTAGCTAATCCACTTTAAACATGAATATTAATATCCTTTGTTCAAAAACGGAGAGAGCGAGATACACCGTTTTACTTTTTTATGTCTTCGCCATTTTAATCTAATCTTCTTCTTTTTGCGCTCCTGAGGATCACATATATAATTATTATATACGAGAGGAGCTTTGCGCTATACAATCACTACCATACTTCGCTCGATAACTTATCCTATGAATCTTACATTTAACGTTATAAAAAATAAATCAATAATTTATCGAATGAACAGCGAACGGCGCGTACACTGAACATTCACAATAGTTCCCTACTTTGTAGTCCCCCAACTATTATTCAGGTGCCTGTGGAGGGAATACCGAGAAGAATATAAGAGGCCTAAATTTCGAGCCACATTCTATAGTATGCTACGTTCGGGCTACATAGTAACGTTCTGTAGTATTAATTTCGTGCATTATTACCGTGTGCTATTATCAGAAAATATTGTAATATATATTAATTTATTTATACATGTGGTACTTTGTTCGATGAATAAAAATCCAAGAAGAAAATAATAATATATTATTGTGTTTAGTGTGTTTTTTAATTTTAGTTATTTAATTAATTAAAAACTATGGAATTCAATCCAGAATACACAGTGAAAGAAGTTAATGTTTCTTGGCATACTCATGGTTGAAATATTGTAGATGGAAAACTGATGCTACCTGGAAAATGCATGAAGATTAATTGTGCTTTTGGAAACACCACCATATATCACCTATTATCAGAACTAAATAAAAAATCTACAATAATAGTGTTACGTCCAGACTCGTAAGGGAGAGTCAACGGAAGGACGTAAACAAAACTTACCTCGAACAATGCCGGACCGTACGTGGTTTCGAGGCGAGCGAACGTGCGGAGGCCCCAAGCAGGTCAACGACCGAACAGGTCGCTTTTACGCTGTTAAAAGGCCCCGTTCGCTCGATGGTCCCTTTTTGGCAAGAAAATTTAATCTCTTTTGCGCGGATGTGACCCTGTGCGATTTCGGAGTTCAGGAGAGAGTGCGGGAAATAATAATTATCATTCAATTAAATAGGAAAATATCTAATTTATTCAAAATAAGTAAATGAAGCGAGATTTATTCATAATATTTAATTAATGCCTATGTATATATGCATGTGTGTATTGATTACAATATGATTTTTTATAATAAAAGAAAATTACATGAAGGTGTTGGTAAGTATATGTGCGCGTTACATGTGTACGGAGGTCATCGATCAGAGCAGAGTGGGGGAAATTATAATATTTAAAATGAGGCTCCTATCGGGTTACAATAAATTATACAAATATAAAATAAAAAAAAACCATCAACTAAGCATAAGCAGGAGGTCAGGAATCGGGGATTTCTTCGAATTCAATGGTGGAAGGTTTATAAATCCGCCAAAAGAATTCGATGGGAACGGCCACTGGATATCTGCGGCAGGGATGGAAACATGGAATTGCGGTGTCAGGGGGAGATTCAATTAAGATTTTCTTCAGGTCGGCAAGATTTACAGGACCTGGTCCGATGGTGAAGGCATCCTCGGGGAGAGGATCCGTGTATGGAGGGAGAATTCTTAAGCAATAATCCAGTAGATTTTGATAGGTGCGAGGAGAAGGATCATTTTCAGAAGGAGGTGGCGAGGGTGATGGAAGGGGGGAATCTCCGAGTTCTATGACGGGAGGCGAGGGCGATCTCGGGGACTCGTGGACAGGAGGTTGTGAGGGAGAAAGGGGGGGAGAGTCTTCTAAATCAATTAAAAGCGGTGAAGGAGATCTTGAGGGAGTGCACGAGGATTGCGGAGAGGGAGGAGGGGGAGTAGGAACTCTCGGAGACGGAGAATCTTCGGGAGAAGGAGGAGGGGGAGTCGGGACTCTCGGACACGGAGAGTCTTCGGGAGAAGGAGGAGGGGGAGTCGGGACTCTCGGAGACGGAGAGTCTTCGCGAAAGAAAAAGGGGGGTACAGAGGGGGAGCAAGACCGTTCCTGGGACGAGATGGGAGAAAGCCGGGGGTGGTAAGATACGTGCGGGTGATTGGTTAAGGTATCACTACTTATGCTAGACGGCTGGTCATTATTAAGTGTAATTACTATGTCGTTTATAGAAAAGATCGAAATAGGCGGGGAATCTATGCTAGTTGCGGAATTTTCCGGATGGTTTTCCGCCGAACCCCGAGCCAGTGCCTTTCGTAGGCGACGGTTGCGCCGATTTCGCGAACGTTTGGCGACGTTTCGCGAATTTCGCCAAACGGGCTTCGCTATCAGGAAGACAATTTAAGATTGTTAGAGGAAGCCAAATATTATATATATATATAGAACAGCTCTTGGATATAAATAAATAACAATTTTTCTAATTGATTAATGTTAGTATGACTATATATATATATATATATATATATATATATATATATATATATATAAAACAATGTCTATAGTTCAAAGAGGGTGGAGCAGTTAAGATGATTATTCTAAATGGAAAGGAAGGGAGGTCGTGAGTCCGCGCAGCTATAGAGCTGGAGGCTCGAAAACGATGGACAAGGAATGTGATTGAATCGAGAGTCTTAACCGCTATAGCGGAGGAGACTCGATGATATATATATATATCGCGAGTTCTCGCTGCAATAAGCAGGAAACTCGTCAACGATATGTGTGTGTATATCGCGAGTTCTCGCTGCAATAAGCAGGAAACTCGTCAACGATACGTGTATGTATATCGCGAGTTCTCGCTGCAATAAGCAGGAAACTCGTCAACGATGTGTGTGTGTGTATCGCGAGTTCTCGCTGCAATAAGCAGGAAACTCATCAACGATATGTGTGTGTATATCGCGAGTTCTCGCTGCAATAAGCAGGAAACTCGTCAACGATATGTGTGAGTGTGAGGAGGAAATTTTAAAGCTTAATGGAGATCAAGGATGATTGTGAGGTGGGAATTTGATTTGAAAGGGGAAGGTTGAGACTTGAAGATAGACAATTAAATGATAATAATTTAAGTTAGATATCCAAGAGCTACTCTGATAGAATGAATATGAAAGCTATCTGGTTTCGGACGACTTACTCCTTATAGCGTGCGTTGACGAAAGGGATGAATTTTACAGTTGAGCTCGGTCTCTGCGGTGATGTTCCCTGTGAGAGCCTCAGTGCCGCTGATGGATAGATTTGAGGTTGATCGTGATGAAGCTCTGAACTGTTCTTGGAACACCACAGCACTCACTCGCGAACGATTGATACGGAGAAACTCTAAGTCTTTTAAAGATTGAATCGCGGAACTGACTTCAGAATTTGTTGCGCGATCAGCCGTACTATCGTACGTGGTTATATAGTAAACTGAAGCGGAAGTCAAGAGAAGAAGTGTTGTAGATGATGATGATGATAATAATAATGCTAGTGCTGGTAATAATGATGAGCTCCGAAAAAAGATCTCGGTTTATATTGCATTTTTGGTACACGCCCTCCGCTTAGTCACCGGAAAATCTTGACGAATTAGGATTCTTAATTATTCTTCCCACGATTTTTAGTTACCCCCTCCGTGGGGTAAGTTGTAACGTGCCTCTTTTCGAGCACGGCTCGGATTCGCTCAGGCGGGATCAGGGCTCGGAAAGGGCTACGAGACAATTAACACGGAAGTGCGTTAAAGATTTGTTTTATTAATTTAATTGTGTTTGCATGTACAGTGTGATTAAATTATGTATGTGTGTGTGTGTATAAAGGTAAAGTGTGTTGACAGTAGATGCGTGTATGTAGTATTGCGTGTATACGTGTATGTGATACGGCGATGTATGCGTGTACAATGTGTGTTTGAAATGTGTTCCGCGTGTTAAACATACGGGCCGGATCGGATCGAACGGTGAAGCCTTTATTTAATTATCCGATCGTACATTAATGCGGTCGACTTTCCGTGGTTTAAAGTTCTTGGAATTAAATGACGGATCGGTTTATTGCCGTCGCGTTTTTCGTCTGTTCCTTGGCTCTTTAAATGCCGGGCGTGCGAGTTGTTTACGTGTGAGCGTAGGCGCGGGGCGCGCGGGCACGCGGGAGCGCGAGAGCGCTAGGCGTGAGAGCGCTCGTCGCGAGAGCGCTCGTCGCGAGAGCGCTCGTCGCGAGAGCGCGGGGAACGCGAGAGCGCGTGGCGCGTGAGAGAGCACGCGCTTATTATGATTGCGGTATATCGGGCTTTAGTCGTTATGGCGTTGCAGGACGGGATTACTGCATACGGGATGCAACGATTCGACGGGAACGCCCGTCATCGGCAGGTGTCTCCCTACCGGTAGAATCTCGTCGTTGCGAGGTATGCGGGGATGGTTTTGAATATTGCTGAGAACTCTGTAAATTAAAAATAATATGCAATAATATATTAATATTTTTAATTTGCATATTATTTAATATTAATGTTAAATAATATGCAAATTAAAAATATTAATAATAAATAAATAAATCTAATAGTATTATTATATGAAATATCATCTTACCTAATATGTATGAGATAAAAACAATAATTCCAAACAAATGCATCATAGTGCATACTCGTGATGTGCTGATTATAAAACGTTTATGTTTCGTTTATTAACGAGTGTGCACTACAATGGATTTGTTTGTAATTATTGTTTTTATCTCATACATATTAGGTAAGATGATACTTCATATAATAATACTCGTAGATTTATGTATTTATTATTAATATTTTTAATTTGCATATTATTTAATATTAATATAAAATAATATGCAAATTAAAAGTATTAATAATAAATAAATAAATCTAATAGTATTATTATATGAAATATCATCTTACCTAATATGTATGAGATAAAAACGATAATTACAAACAAATGCATCATAGTGCACACTCGTTAATAAACGAAACATAAACGTTTTATAATCAGCACATCACGAGTATGCACTATGATGCATTTGTTTGTAATTATTGTTCTTATCTTATTCATATTAGGTAAGATGATATTTCATATAATAATACTATTAGATTTATTTATTTATTATTAATACTTTTAATTTGCATATTATTTAATATTAATATTAAACAATATGCAAATTAAAAGTATTAATAATAAATAAATAAATCTAATAGTATTATTATATGAAATATCATGTTACCTAATATGTATGAGATAAGAACAATAATTACAAACAAGTGCATCATGATGCACACTCGTTAATAAACGAAACATAAACGTTGGATAATGATTCAGCACATCAAAAAATATAAGAAAACATGCATAAGAAATGTTCCATCGCCAGGGCCAAAATCAGGTTACTTTACCCATCGTCCTTTGAAGGGCTGTAACTTTGCGAAAAAAAATCGTAGCGGCTTCGCTTTTTTTTTAAATTAAAGTGGAAGATTTGAACTTTATCAAGATAAACGGCGTCCCCGAAAAAATTTTTTCCACGTCCGTGCATTCCGTCGAACTTTGCAATTTTCAGTATGCCAAACATGCCCTCAGATATCAAGGGTTACAGGGGTAAGGGTGCATTGCATGCAAAAAATGGAGACATTCTTAAAGTAGAGACTTCAAGCTTTATTTTGAAAAAAAAAAATCATTCGTCTACGATAATTTTTCGCGAAGTGATCGGCAGTCAAAGTTGGCCAATTTTCGGCAAATATTTTCTATGCCATAATTTTTATTAGCAGTATATGTATATTTGTATATGACATATACTATATAGTGAAAGTATTTTGTTCGTTTTTTACAGACATACCTATCACCGTAAAGAAAAGTAAAGAATCTACGACTAGTTCAAAAATACCAGAAGAATCATCAAATATATCAAAAAGTGGAAAAATGCATATAGCAATGCATATACACAATGCATATAGCATGAAACGAAACAAGAAAGAAACATTAGAATTATTAGATATGGAAGAAAAATTAAAGATAGAACGCATAAAACGGATAATAAATCGAAGAAGAATTAGCACATATTAAAGGAATACATGAAGAAAAATAGCTAAGATGAAAAAAGAACATTTAAAAGAGATAAATTATATACAACTACAACATTTGAAAGAAATGCAAAAGATAGAAATACAGATTAATAAAGCAAAACTCAGGATTATAGAATGTCAATCTATAAATAAAGAAAATATTGATCCACATTTATAATGTTTACGTTTATTATTTGTTTGTTTATTATTTATGTTTATTATTTTTTTTTATATTTTAATAAGTGTTAAAATATAATATTTTATTATGTTAAAGTTAAAATAATTTCAGTTTGAATATGATAAAAATACTTTTTTTTTTAACGTTTCTTATTCCATAATAATTATAATGGTGTTATTTGTTGGTTATTTTATATTTATTTTTATTACCAGGTTTCCAATTCAAATGTTACTTGATTAAACTAATTTAAGCAATGTAATACATTATATTTCAGTTAAAAATAAATTATACAGGTTTATTGACGAATTTAGAATTTTGTTAAAAAATCTATTTTCCTATATCCTATCCTAATTCTAATATGATCCTGTCTATTAATAAAAACGATATATATCGAAGAAAATAGATATATATATATTTATTTTCAACGTACAAAAACTAATGTGCTAAACTAAACAATATGCTAAAATCAACGTATTCTTTAATATACTTACATTGCAGTTAATGATGTAACTAAATTAAATATAATTCTAAATTAAATTTAGATCTAAATTAAATTAATTATTTGCTGGTTTAATATATATAATACATTGAAATTTAGCAGCGCCAGTTTTTTTAATTAAAAAATTTTTTGTTTTTATTCTAATTAATTTTTAATTTTTGAATAAATTGTTAACTTTTGTTTTGATTTCAAATTTCTTATTTTTCTATTAATTTTTAATTTTTGTTACTTCTGTTTTGTATTATGTATTTATACGCGATTAATATATCTGTAAATACGATTAAATATTCATTTCCACATTTCTAAAATTTGATTCTTTTTTAACATAATATAAATTATTTAACATCAAACTATGTATTCGTAAACTATTATTAAAAATTGTTGAAATAAGACATTTGCAAAAATGTATACGTCTTAATGCGTAGCCGAAGCATACTAAACATTCACATTTTATTTTAATATAAAGGCCATCTTATGCTACTGAGAATTTGCTGAGAATAAAACTTTCGTTTTGTTAGGTAACAAGAGGTTCTGGAACGGAGGTGTAGCTGCAGAGTACTCGAACAAACTGTTTATTTAATTACGGCACTGGTTGCGTTAAGTACAAAAAGTAAAATGAATTGAATAAAGAACTTGCGTGCTCACACAGGAGCGCGTGGAGAGACTTCTTCTTCTTCTTCTTCTATTTTGGCTGTTGGTGCTTCCAAAAGGAATTTGCACATACGCCAGTAATTGTTTGCTTTATATGGAAGCACCAGTAGATTAGATATTCAAGTACTACAGGACTTGATACTGCGCAAAAATAGGGTCACAAAGGACACGCGGAAGAACGCGTTTAAACACGTCCGTTCACGTTCACGAACGACAACGGACTGCGTGGAGAGACGAGAGAGTAACACAGAACATAAAAAAGCATTAGATGGCAAACTACGTAAAGAAAACTGCTCGCCATCTGGCGTTACAAAATTGTATCTATAATAACTAGATAACTAGGACCTAGGAACAAGCACACATAGATCTACTATTCCAACACCCCCTCTATCGATGTGTGCTACGCAAAAAAAAAACGTATCTCATTCTCTCATTCTAGCTGTAACATAGAAGTACATTTGAAATGTTTATCTTTCGACAAAGATTTTGTTAAAACATCAGCAATCATTGACTCTGTTCTTAGATACTGAATCGTTATTACTTTCTTTTCTACAAGTTCTCTAGTAATGTGAAAGCTGATATCTATGTGCTTGCTTCGTTTGTGGAATACCGCATTTTAGATAATTCAATGGCACTTTGATTGTCACAATATACGTTAATTGGGTTTTTTACTTCTCGAAACCCATGTATGTTAAGAGTCTTTTTATATATATTATTCACGCGATATTTCTGTTAGTGCTGCATACTCTGCTTCCATCGTTGAAAGAGCTGAAGCTTGCTTCTTGGACTTCCAACTAACTGGACCATTAGCTACTATGATAACGTTTCCGGTACATGATTTTCTGTCATCTACATCTCCTGCCCAATCCGAATCAGTGTAGGCTGCGAGAGCATTCTGGCTTTTAATATACTTGATACTATAATGTGACGTTCCCTTCAGGTATCTTAATACTCGCTTTGCCAAAGACCAATGTAGTTCTCCTGGATCGGCACAAAATCGACTTAAGGTGCTAGCTGCGAAGGCTATATCGGGACGCGTTGCGTTCGCTAAATAAATGAGCCCGCCAACTAGCTCCCTATATGGTCGGTTCTTCATTTCTGCTCGTTCATCTTCGGATCTCGGACTCAACTCCTTTGTAATCCGTGTGTTTATTTCTATCAGCGTTAACACTGTCTTCGCATCCTCCACGTCCATTTGATGGACATGCATTTCTTCGTTTACGGATGCGGCAAGAAGGGTTCTGATGGTTTCACCTCTAGAAACCGGCGCAAATGTTTCTTCGTAGTCCACTCCTTCTTGCTGCATGTGTCCTTGTACGACCAACCTGGCCTTAAACTTTTCGACTTCGCCTTTTTGGTTAAATTTGGTTTTAAAGACCCAACGATTTGATAGAACCTTTTTGTTCTTTGGTCTAGGCACTAATATCCAAGTCTTGTTTTCTAATAAACTTTTATATTCACTATCCATGGCGGCTAGTCATGCTTCATTGTCGTTACGACTTAATGCGTCTGGGACAGATTCAGGGTCTGGAACCTTTGTGTTGCGTGTTTGATATATTTTTCTCGGTCTACCTGGTTGACCTGTCTTCAATAATTTTGGACGTCCCGGTCCACGGTGAATTACATCATTCTCTTTGTTAGATGTATCTTGTGATCTAATTTCAGTTGCAGATTCTTTTGGGTCTGAATCTCTGTTCTCTTCTTCGTATTCTTGATGTTCCTCATCTTGAGAATCTAATTGTTCCAATGGAATGTTGTTCGAATTGTTAATCGTATTCGCTTCTGTATCCTCTGACATAACCAAAAGATCCTTCGTTGATGTGTTTATTAAATCTTGCTTCTCAAAGAATCTTACATCCCGTGCCTTGATTACGGTTTTCGTTCCAGGTTTCCAAAGTCGATACGCTTTAGATTCTTCCAAATAACCGACTAAAACGTATTCATCACCCTTCGGTTGAAACTTTCCTCGTCTTCGCGCCTTATCTAATACAATCGCCTTGGATCCTATGACTTTAAAAAAACCAACGTAAGGTTTGCGCTTCGACCACGCTTCAAAAGGCGTTTTTCCATTCAATGTTTTCGTTGCACATCTATTTCGAATGTACGTTGCCGCATTAACAGCCTCTGCCCATAATGATTGAGGGAGGTTACCTTGTAATGTTATGCATCTTGCCATCTCAACAAGTGTGCGATTCTTGCGTTCCGCAACTCCGTTTTGCTGCGGCGTGTATTCAACGCTCAGCTGGTGCAAAATTCCTTCATTCTTCAAAAAATTCTTGAAAGCGTTCGATAAATATTTTTTTCCATTGTCCGTTCTCAGTTTCTTGATTTGATGACCAGTTTGTTTCTCTGCCTTCAGCTTATAATTTTTAAATGCTTCAAGAATGTCTGATCGATTACGTAACACTGTAGTTTCGGTATAACGTGTGCAATCGTCTGTAAAAGTTACAAAGTATCTAGCACCACCAAGAGATTCGGTATTTATCGGACCGCATATATCCGAATGAACCAATCCCAATGTATCTTTTTCGCGATATGTGGAACTTTTAAATGGCTGAACGTGTACCTTACATTTGGCGCATACTTCACAGTTAAGTTGATTTAGGTTCATTGTAAAGTTCATGCCATCCACCATCCCTTCCGCTTTCATCTTCTTGAGGTCATTAATGTTCACGTGTCCATACCTTTGATGCCATTTCAATAAGTTTTTATCCTGCTCATTCTCCAACATTGCTCGGTCTATCTTCTCATCGACGACGTATAGTTGATTTCGTTTAGTGGCTGCCAGGATCGTTGAACCATCCTTCCGCTTTATAAGTGCGTGATTCCTCTCAAATATTACTGAATATCCTTTATCTGTAATGCGCGGCACCGATAATAAATTATTTCGTAGTTCCGGTGCATATAACGCGTTTTGTATTTTTACCGAATTATTCTCACGTCGATTTGCTCTTAAATGTAGGTTTATATTACCTGATCCGATCGACTTAACGAAATGTTCTCCCGCTGCATATACTTTCAATTGATCGTCTTTATTAATAGTTTCGAATTTCTGCTTGTTATTGCACATGTGCCTGGTTGCACCGCTATCGAGGCACCATACTCCCGATTTCGTAGTGAGCTCCGCATTACACGCGATCGCAGTTAGAGCATTGTCTGTATTGCTTGATTTACTTTGTTCTTGTTTAGCCCAGCAATCACGACTTCTGTGCCCAATTTTATCACAGTTAAAACACTTACCATCGAATTTTTGCGTACTTGTTTTCGTGCTGCCATCTCTCGGGTTCGCGCGCGACTGTTTTCCGCGATTGGCGCTTCCTCTCGCCAACAACGCGTCGCCCTTCTTGTCACTGTCGCTCGTTTTTGCATCTCGGTCGTTCTGTCTCGCTTCTTCTTCTTTAAGCTTTGCCTTGAGGACTTCCAGCGTTGGTATATCGTCACGTGATTCCATGGCTACGCTGAAATTTTTATACTCATCCGGTAGTGAATTTAACAGCATTATGGATAATAATTCATCTGGAATTTGAATGCCTGCCTCTTCCAGCTGTCCTGCCTTGCTCGTGAAATCATTCACATGTTGCGTTATCGTCGCGTTCGACTCCTTTTCCATCCTTAACAATTGCTTGTATAAAGTAGCCTTTCTCACCGGGCCTTTGGATTCGAAAATGCCCTTGAGACAATCCCAGGCTTCTTTTGCAGTCTCAGCTTTCTTTACGTAATTCAGCTGACTGTGTGAAATGCTCAGATTTATTAACGCTAGAGCCTTCGAGTCCTTCCTTATCCAGTTCTGTGCATTTTCTGGCGGCTTAACCTCTGTGCCGTCAACATATTGCCACAGATCATTATATACGAGTACACTTTTCATTTGTACTTTTCACAGCTCGTAATTACTCTCTGTTAATTTTTCAATGTTTGAGAAACCACTCGCGGACGCCATGTTTTCTTTTACACGTGCGATTAATGAAACGTTCCTGGGCCCATAACCTGTTAGAGAACGAGAGGTTCTGGAACGGAGGTGTAGCTGCAGAGTACTCGAACAAACTGTTTATTTAATTACGGCACTGGTTGCGTTCAGTACAAAAAGTAAAATGAATTGAATAAAGAACTTGCGTGCTCACACAGGAGTGCGTGGAGAGACGAGAGAGTAACACAGAACATAAAAAAGCATTAGATGGCAAACTACGTAAAGAAAACTGCTCGCCATCTGGCGTTACAAAATTGTATCCATAATAACTAGATAACTAAGACCTAAAAACAAGCACAAATAGATCTACTATTCCAACACGTTTAAACTATATATATTATATATATATATATATATATTATTTATATCCCACACACAGGCACCAGACAAATAGTGGGGGGACTACAAAGTGGTGAAAAGCCATTGTATACATATGTTCAATGCAAGTATTAAACTTTTGTAAAATATACGGTATCCCTAAAAAAATATTTGTGTCAAGTTAGGAGAAACAGTAGCTAATCCACTTTGAATCTGAATATTAATATCCTTTCTTCAAAAAAGGAGGGAGGGAGATACAACGTTTTACTTCTTTATGCCTTCGCTATCTTAATCTAATCTTCTTTTTTTGCGCTCCAAATGATCACATACATAATTATTATACATATACGAGAGGAGCATCGCGCTATATATTCATTACCATACTTCGCTCGATAACTTATTCTATGAATCTTATATTTAACGTTATGAAAAATAAATCGATACTTTATCGAATGAACAGCGAACGACGCGTACACCGGCGGGCTCGAAAGACTTTACTTTCAATAATAATAAACATTGAAACTCGTTTTTATACAACAATATCCTAAGACTCTTCGATAGGTAGGACGCATATCTTTGGCAGTGTTCTTTGGATCATTGCGGTTTGAGTTTTTATAGTAACCGTACAAATCAATCCATCCTTTTCAGGGTGAATTTCGGTTATTCTTCTCAAGCGCCTTTGAAGCAGGGGTGTAATATCACGTATTAATACCATAGCGCCAATCTTGACCTTTTCATTGGATTTTTCAAATTTCCATTTTGTTCTTTGTTATAATTGTGCAACATATTCCCGAGATCAACGATGTCAGAAATCTTGATGCATCTTGGTAAGAAGTTCGTAAGCGATCAGATGTTACATTCGAAATGTCATCTTCGGGAAAAGCAGATAGAGAGGAACCAATTAAAAAATGTGCGGGAGTAAGTACCTCGAATTCGCTTGGATCAGACAATAGTGTAAAAAGAGGGCGAGAATTTAGACATGCTTCAATTTGACAAAATACCATGTACAGTTCTTTGAAACTGAGACTAATATCTCCGATCACGGTTTTGGCGTGTGTTTTAGCAGATTTTACCGCAGACTCCCATAGCCCTCCTAAATGTGGTCAGTGCGGTGGAATTAATTTCCATTCTATTTATCTACGGCGAAATTTATTACCTTTCCCTGATGGGATTTAAAGATGTTCCAAATATTCCTATTCGTATTCGTTTTTGCGGATATTCGCCTTACTTTCCTGTGTTCGTATTCGTATTCGTAACCGTATTCGCCAAATTTAACACAAATACACGAATACTATACGAATAATGAACAAGTCATTGTCGGTTGAAAAAGATTTTATTGAACAATTAAATCTATTAAAAATAAAAATAAAAAATCGTTCTCCTTATTTCAACAAAAACTTTAACATTATATGTTTAATTATAATCGAAATAATCATTGAAAATCAACAAAATACTTTTTCATTTCAATAAATCTTTTGTCATTCCTTGTTTATTAATTAAATTTAAATTCAAAGTTAACATCACATTAAACCAAATTATTATGGCAACAACTTAATTATAGCCTATTATAATATTAAAAAATCAGTCAAATATAATCAGTCACAATGAATAATTACTTATAAAGAAAGATATTTCCTTAATATTACTTAGTCTAAGGGCGACCTGCTGTCACTGTCTATCGTTTATTATTTGACCGTGACAGCATGCTACTAAATCGAGTTTAAGAATTAAATCACAATAGTGCAAATTGCCCTTAGAATAAGTAATAATAACAATAATATTTCTCCGGACGGAGAACACGGGTCAAGATCAAAGTATTCGTATTCATATTCATATTCGAGAATATTTAAAAAAATATTCGCATCCGTATTTGTATTTGCGAATACAGACTTTTGTATATTCGGAACATCCCTAATGGAATTTACTCGATATTGAATTACCGAATTGTTGCATAACATTATTAGCACCTACAAAGTTTGTACCCTTATCGGAATAAATAGTTCCGCATCGACCTCGACGTGATATAAATCGCTTAAGTGAATTTAAAAATCCGGATGTAGTCATATCGGAGACTGTTTCCAAGTGAATAACCTTAGTTGCTAGACAAACAAATAAAAATAGATAAGCTTTCGAGGTCTTATTTCGTGACACTTTGATAATACGGTCCTGCATAATCGACACCTACGCTCGAAAACGGTCTATTAGGTGTAATTCGTACCGCAGGTAAATTTCTCATTAACTGTGTCGGATTAATAGGCAGCAGCCCAAAACAAGTAACGCATTTTCGTAAGACGCTACGAATTGCACCTCTTGCAGAGATTATCCAGTATTGTTTACGTATTGAAGCTAATAGTGATGATGGTCCAGCGTATAAATTTCGATGATAAAAATGTAATATAATCAATTTTATTAAAGGATGTTTTGTAGGTAGAATGATCGGAAAACGCTTTTTGTACAGTAGTGGAACGTTTCTCAAACATTCACCGACTCTTACAATTTCATCTTCGACAATAAACGGGTGAAGGTCAAAGACAAAATCGGTCGGCGATTCCTTAGCTTCATGGTTCGTTTGCTCTTAAAATCGTTGAATTCTTGCAAAAAATGAATAGCGTTGTGCAAGTTTGACGAGAATGTCAATTGCGTGTTGTAAACCTTCGAAACTTAAAGATCATCTTTTATAGTCATTTTTCGCCATGGAGGCCTTCGTTTTGTTTTTAAAGCAAAATTTAAACGCGATGACCCATTGTAACTTTCGCAGAAACGAGAAATTTGTGAAGAATTCTTCAATATTTATAATGGTAGGAAATGCGAGTAATGACCTTTTTGATTCAGATATTTCATGAACCGGCGGGCATGGAAAAATTGGCCGTTTCTTCTTCATTCTTAAGCCACTCGGGACCATGCCACCAAATATTGGCCTTGATTAACTGATCGGGATCAGTTCCACGTAAAATGATATCAGCAAGATTTTGTTCTGACCTTACGTGCCTCCAATGATTCTTCTCAGTTATATCTTGAATTTCTGTTACTCTATTACGTACGAACTCCATCCATTGATGTGGTTGTCCTATTATCTTTGCGAGTGTCACGCTAGAGTCGCACCAGAAAAGCGTACGATTAATTTCAATTGTTAGCACAGTTTTCGTCCTCTTATATAGTCGAGATATAGTAGCATAGCTCAACATAATTCTAAACGGGGCAAAGTATTTGGTTTCAGCGGGGCTACGCGTGATGTCGCACACAATAAGTGTACCTGATAAGGTCTAAGTAATCTGTTGATCACACGTATAAACATGCTCCATAACTTAAAGTAGAAGCGTCACAGAATCCGTGCAATTCAACAGAAATCGAATCAATGCATAGTACATGTCGAGGTACGGTGATATTATTTATTCCTACGAAATTTTTCTTGTATATGAACCACTTCGTATGAAGATACATTGGAAGACCTTTGTGCCACTCCAACTGTAACTTTTACAAGTGTTGGAGAAGAATCTTGGCCTTAATAGTTGCCGGTCCAATAAGTGCAAGAGGGTCAAACAGTTGTGAAACGAATTGCAAAATTGCTCGTTTCGTATGTCTTTGTTCTTGATCAGTTACAACTACCTTGTAGTGCAGCTGATCATAATCTGCGCTCCATAGTAAGCCGAAAATTTTCGTTTTTTTACCGATGATACAGGGCGTTGACGTGTCGTTGTCTTCTCGTTGTTTTTTCGTTCTTTTAATATCGCTTGTAAGTTAGATTTCCACTTTTGCAACGGAAATGATGCTGATTGTAGACTTTCTGTGATTTCTGTTTTTTTTCGACGGAGTTCAACAACTAAAGATCATCCTGTTATAAGACCGTCTAGATGAAAGTCTCGCTTGATAATTACACTAGCTTCAGAAAAATTTGTTCCATTTTCGACCGCTAATTGTGCCAAACATTGTGGAAATCCGTACCGTGCGTTAGTGTATTTAACTGATAAATTGCTGGTCGTACGTTAATATCCGTTCTCCACAAAATTCTCCGGAATTCTCTATCCTTGGGATTAATCGATATTTGTCGTTACATTTTTGTGATATCTGCTGTCACCACATACGCGTGTTGTCGAAACCGTGCTAAGATATTTACCAGTTCGTGTTGTATGACTGGCCCGACCATTAATATGTCGTTTAATGATTTTCCCGATGTTGTACGACTAGAAGCGTCGAATACGACTCTAAGTTTTGTTGAGATTCTCTCTTCATCAATTACCGCATGATGTGGTAAATAATATTTTGTTACGGTCGGATCATTTTCTTCGATTCTATCCATGTGTCTTAGTGTTTTGTATTCTTTCATGAATGCTGTATAACTATCTTTGATGAGCGGATATTTCGTGAATTTACGTTCAATTGATCGCAAACGCTTGAGAGCATTATCATAGAATTCTCCTAGTTGACTCGGTTCTTCTCGAAACGGAAGTCGTACCTCGAATCTTCCTGATGGCAATCTCTTATGAGATTGCTGGAAATGTTTTTCACATGCTAATTTTTCTTGTGATTGGTAAATAACTAATTGGGGTCGACTTGCCTGTACGTTTTCAATTTTCCAAAAGCGTTGTAACTGTTCTTGCAAATGACTAGCGTTTGAGAATCCACAGTATTCTCCTGTTGCTTGTTGATGTTTAGCGATGTAAGGACCTGCGATTATCCATCTTAATTTTGTTTCTTGTATGACAGGTTGATTTTTACCATTTCGGATTTGTTCCGCGCAAATTAAATCTTGTCAATTTTGATTTAATACCTCCACGAGTGCGCTTTAAAGATGTGATATTTGTCGCCATAATGGTTCTATATATTAAATTTGTAAGGATGTATTATTTTACATATGTAATAATGTTTTTAAGCATGTCTAAATTCGAATAAAGAGAAAAAAATAAAAATAACGAAAAGATGGACTTACATACGACTGCTACCTTCTTTACTTAATAATATTGTATTTATACCCTGAACGATTACTTGCGACGTCGCCGTCCTTGCGACCTTTAATTGATGCTATGAGCTTCCCCATACAACACCATATCAAAAATCGGGACATAAGACGTCTTAAATACGTCATTAAGATGTCTCTTAGACATCATATCATAAAACGTCTTTAAGACATCTTTAAGACGTCTTATGTCTCGATTTTGGACGTGGTGTTGTCTGGGTCGTTTTCGATTTCTCTATGTGAGATTTTGGCTGAGAACGTCGATCTAGAATGTTGTGCTGCTATGTGGCCTTTTTACACCGTTGATTTTTAGTGTGTTGAGCCGTCGTATATCGCTTTATCTCTCTCCGATATTTGAAACCTTTGATCGTTATTTTCACTATCTTTGTTATATCTGGCTCGAAGGATTATTTGTTATGTTGGAAAAAACAGTAGCTAATCTATTTTAAACTTGAATATTTATATCCTTTATTCAAAAATGGAGAGAGCGAGATACAACGTTTTATTTCTTTATGCCTTCGCCATCTTAATCTAATCTTCTTTTTTTTGCACTCCTGACGATCACATACATAATTATAATATACGAGAAGAACTTCGCTCTATACATTCATTACCATACTTCGCTCGATAACTTATCCTATGAATCTTACATTTATAAAAAATGAATCGATAATTTATTGAATGAACAGAGCGCACGGCACGTACACTGAACATACACAATAACTCCCCACTTTGTAGTCCCCTCACTATTTGTCAGGTGCCTGGAAGGAATACCGAGAATGATATGAAAGGCCTAAATTTCGGGCCACATTCTATAGTATGCTACGTTCGGTCTACATAGTAAACGTTCTGTCATATAAATTCCTTGCATTATTACCGTGTGCTATTATCAGAAAATATTGTAATATATACTAATTTATTTATTCACGTGGTACTTTGTTCGATGAATGGAAATCCAAGAAGAAAATAATAATATGTTAGTTTGTTTAGTGTGTTCTTTTAATTTTAGTTATTTCATTAATTAAAAACTATGGAATTCAATCCAGAACAGACAGTGAAAAAAATTAATGTTTTTTGGCATACTCATGATTGGAATTTAGTAGATGAAAAACTGATGCTACCTGGAAAATGCATGGAGATTAATTGTGCTTTCGGAAACACCACCAGATATCACCTATTACCAGAACTGAATAAAAAATCTACAATAATAGGTAAGAATATGAAGATCAAATTATAAGAGAATATATAATAATAAATTAAGACAACATTTTTTCTTAATACTTAATTATTGCGTACTATTAGCAGGTACCTATTAGCAGGTACTATTAGCAGGTATTATTAGCAGATTTTCTTACAGTTAGTTCGAAAATAATGATAGAATATGCAAAGGGAAAATATAAAAACGACGAAAGAATCGATTTTGTTATACTGAATATACAAACAAAAAATTAACCGGAGAAGTATATTGCTGAGTTTGATCACATATTTTCCTATCCGACAGTGCATTCGCGTAATGATATTCAGTAAGTAAAATTTAAATTTTTATTCTATAAAAGAGAGAAACACAACGAGAGAGAAAGATAATCAATCCTATGAAACGTATGTTTCACAAAAGTTGGTTTAAATAAATAATATTTTTATACAATTCTTTTAAACATTCTCACGCAGCTGCTCTTTTGAATTTCTTGTCGACATTTTTGCGACAAACAATTTTGTTAAAATAGTAACATTATGAAAACAAAAATGCTTTATGTTAATTGGTTTTGATACAATATTAAAATAATATTAGCTTAAAATAAATGTTGTAGTCCAAAACTGTTCTAATACATACATAATTTTTAGAAATTGATTATAAAATTTTTCGTTTTTATATAACAGAGTTTCAAAACGTTTTTGACATGTTAAAACCTGAAGGGTGCTTCCACATGAAAATTACAACAAAGCATGATGCATTCAGATTGTATAACCATATGGAACGTGACCCAATTTGCGTCAAATATTTTAAGGTATAGATATGTTAATATTTTAGATATGTGTTAATATTTTAGATATTATTTTCTAATTTTAAGTTTTCTACTGTATATTATTAATTATACTATTCTTATATTTACATGATACATGAAGAAATACTCTTTGCCGTTCTTCTACTAAATTCATTCCGAAGAAAATGTATAGCAATTACTTTAAAATGTCGGAGTTACTATTAAGTACTGCAATATTAAATCTGATATGATATACAGATCAGATTATCTCTTAAGTAAGTACTTTTACTTTTCACCGTACGTATATTGATCATATAAATGTTGAAATCTTATTTAAAAAATCGAATTCTTCTCTTTTAATAAAGCTATTTAATGATGCGAATCACATCAATAACTCAACTAACTTTTTATGTATGTATGTAACAGTTTTACATGAGAATTATTATTTATATATAAATGATATTAT
The DNA here is from genome assembly GCA_963971435.1 of Lasius platythorax. Lineage (NCBI taxonomy): Eukaryota > Metazoa > Arthropoda > Insecta > Hymenoptera > Formicidae > Lasius > Lasius platythorax. The sequence continues at coordinate 12,967,777 of OZ020545.1, forward strand.
ATATAAATGACACTGCAATGACTGTGACAATTGTATGGCTTTTGCAAAATATATAAAACAGGTATAGAAAAGGTGCTAGTTAAACCATTCGTCTGATTCCTATTGGTTCTTACATTGACGTTGTACAGTAAAATTTCTTATCTTTAGGCGTCATGAGTTATCATGAGTCATCATGAGTTATCATGAGTTATCATGAGTCATCTTGGCATGTTGAAACTTCCTCCCTTTATTTACTATCAAGAAGATCAAGAATATCAAGAAAGATATCAGAATTATTCTAAAAACAGCTCTAGAATAAACGGCACTAGAAGCCAGCGCGGTAATTGAGGCGCAACAAATATTTATTAATCAATACAATCTAAATTTAATTTAGAACTATATTCAATTTAATTACATCAATAACTGCAATTTAAATATATTAAGGAATACGTTATTTTAAGCAAATTATTTAGTTTAGCAGCACCAAGAATTTTTAATTAAAATTTTTTAATTTTTGTAGGATTAAAACAACTATTTTGTACAACTTTTTTGGTTAAAATATTTTAAAAGTTTTTATTTTAGATGGCGCTATTGCTTGATATCACATTATTTTTGTAAAATATATTATACACAATTAAAATAATTTGTAGAACAGTTTTTAAACGGTGTCAAGAACACTATTTTGTGGAGATAAAGATAATTTTGTAGATTAAAATAACACTATTTTGTAAATACATAACAGTTTTTCACAATTGGCGCGTGTACTTGGCACCTTTTTTTACCATTTTTAAAAAGATAAGTTTTTATAGATTATATCATTCTTTTTTGTAGTATATATGTATAACACATATATATTCATGATTTCAAGCTATTAATTAATAAATTTGCATACGTGCGAGTCGAGTTAAAAATATCTTAGATTATAGGATCTTAATAACACGTAAATTCTAATATTATTTAAAAGACGAGAAAGAACGAAAACGAAAGAGGGAAGGGATGTGTGTGAGAGAGAGAGAGAAAGAGAGAGAGGGGGAAGAGAAAGAGGGAGGGAGAGAAATCTTTCAACGGTTACAGAGCGTTTATCGCTTCTCGAAATTTTCTATTATTGCTTAAGATAACATTTGCGACTGCTTAGAAACGATGTAGCTAGCAAAATAATGAGATTGACTTTATATTAAACTGTTTTGTGTACTCTCTCTCTCTCTCTCTCTCTCTCTCTCTCTCTCTCTCTCTCTCTCTCTCTCTCTCTCTCTCTCTCTCTCTCTCCCTCTCCCTCTCCCTCTCCCTCTCCCTCTCCCTCTCCCTCTCCATCTCCCTCTCCCTCTCCCTCTCCCTCTCCCTCTCCCTCTCCCTCTCCCTCTCCCTCTCCCTCTCCCTCTCCCTCTCCCTCTCCCTCTCCCTCTCCCTCTCCCTCTCCCTCTCCCTCTCCCTCTCCCTCTCCCTCTCCCTCTCCCTCTCCCTCTCCCTCTCCCTCTCCCTCTCCCTCTCCCTCTCCCTCTCCCTCTCCCTCTTCCTCTCCCCCTCTCTCCCCCCCTCTCTCTCTCTCTCCCTCTCTCTCCCTCTCTCTCTCTCTCTCTCTCTCTCTCTCCCTCTCTCTCTCTCTCTCTCTCTCTCTCTCTCTCTCTCTTTCTCTTTCTCTTTCTTTTCTTGATAATGAAATTTATATTTATATTTTTCTTGTTGTTGACAGATATTATTTTAGATTTAATTTTTATTTTCTTGAATTTGTAAAGTTATATTATTGTCATAATTTTTTGTGATTCGAATTTATTTTGATAACGTTTTATATATACATCTTCTTGCAACTTATTAATAGATTTTGGGATTATGAGAAAAACTCTTACCGACATCATTTCTCACAGTCACGTTGTTAGAATAATTCTGGACAAATACGTTATAAACGATTTGTGGCTATGTAGTGATAGGTGAAGGTTGAGATGATATCCTATTGATAAATATACATTGTATATTTTGTAAGTGTAGTATCCCATTAAATCGCTTGATGAAAAATAAATGTGCGATTAGATAGAAATTTACTTCGCAGATGATCGGGCAAATATAAGTCATTGAAGTAATGAAATCAGAATTTTAAATAGTGAAATTAATAAATATGCGATAGATTTCTACTATTAACGTTTCAAAGCAACTTTCAGCTTTGTTAGAAATAGATTGCTTTAAATTTGTAAATGATTCAGCTAAAACCGGATTGTTTTGCTTAGTCAATTCGTTCATTACTCGCATTTGTGTTTAACAGATTATGTATTTAACAAATTATTACACACACACAAACACACAAACCCAAACAAAACTTACTTATGCGAGTTATTTCGCTCTTTCAATGTTGCGATAAAATAAGGTTTATATCTCCGAAACTATGAGTGACAGCGACTTTTACCACTCTCGAATTTTTGTTCCAAATTGTCCATTTATGAGGAATCCATAGTCACATCTGGGCGCCACAGAAATCGTCCCGTGTTTTGCATTATCTTTAATGAAAAAAATGACAGTAGTACAACCATAAAAAATTCAGTCGTAAAACTTTTGGACCGCACCGTGTATACAGGCATGTACGAATCCCTTCTAAATATTATCTTTTATTATTTATTATTTAAATTTTGAAAACTTACGACGGCTGAGACGTCACACCTCGATGACGAATTATCCATTGAGTCAATTGAGTCGATTGGAAAATAGTGAAACTACCAGTGTAGAAACTTGGGACAATATTTTCTGACACATGAACTGTTACAATAAAAAATGATTAAAAAATGTAAAAAATTGTTTTGAATAATGAGGATATAACAAAAACAAAACATTCGACATTGCAATTAGTAATTATTACAATAAGGTAAATATAAAATTCAATATATTATATTTATCTTAATATTTTCCAGAACTTTTATGATAAAACAACATGGCATTGCATTACAAAAATATAAGATTGTTTTGATTTTATTATCATCGAAAAAATGAGCAATGTGGGTTTATTCTTATTAATAATTTAAATCAAAAAAGAAAAATTCATTTGTTACTTAGAACGTTTCCAGAATTATCTTGCAATGAAAAATATAACAGATGACAAAAAACGAGCTCAAATGCTTTTGCATTCAATTGGATCGACTCATTACAATACAGTGTCCGCTTTAGTAAAACCAAGGATACTGAGTGAGTTCTCATACAAAGAACTCGTCAAAGCATTCACAGCTAAATTGTCTCCTAAGCGAAGTATAGTAGTATCACAACATTATTTTCTATCGACATATCAATCAGAAAAACAATCAATTGCAGATTTTGTTGCAACGCTTCAACGGGACATGACTGAATGCCAATTTGAAATTGAATACACCTGTGAATGTCGCAAGGAAGCCCAGGTATCCATTGCAGAAGTCTTTCTACGAGCCCAATTCATTCGAGGAATAAAAGACAACGATATACGGGAACAGCTTCTACAATCAAATCTAACTACCTTTGAAGATATCGTAACAAAAGCAATCAGTTTAGAAGTATCTAAAATGGAAAGTCAAGAACTCACGAAACGTCAAGCAACTTCATTGAAGATAGCTAACAACTCAGAAGAAACAAATAAAATGGATTCGCGTGTTGAACGTCGTAGAGGTAAGACGTGTTTATAAGCACAGCTCCGCGTGTGTGCTAAATTCGAATGAGTGTGTTGTCTAATATCCAGATATTGGTATATGGTGAAATAGACAAATAAAGTGCTCGTGAGTTCTTTTTTTTTTGAGTGCAAATTTTGCCCACCCCATCGAGGTGCAGCACTCCGTCTCTGACTACAGGGACAAGTGCATCCCATCTTTAAAGATGGATCCAACAACAACGAACTCCACTACAACCGTTTCATTTGCAAGAATGGTTCAACAAGGACAGTTTCCAACAAAAGAACAGGCTATCGTTCTAGACTCTATCGAAGGTCATACTGTGCAAGAATATACCGTGACAATAGGAAATCTAATCAATCCAAGAAATATTCGTTACGCTTCACGTATTTCTCACGGAAGAATTTGCTTCTACTTGAGTAGCAAGGAACTTGTAGAGCAACTCACCGACAATAACACAAAGGTAATCATTGGCAATAACACACTTGTGATCCGTCCGCTTATATCGAAAGCTAAGAGAATTATAATTTCTAACGTGTGTCCAATTATTCCTCACTCAACAATAGAAGACGAATTAAAAAAAAAATTGGATATCACGCCTATTTCACAATTAACATCAATTAGAGCTGGTATAACGCTCCCAGAATATGGACATATATTAAGCTTTCGCAGACAGATGTATGTACGGCCACAAGACGTCCAAAAAATTCCTGAAAACATGCAAATTAATTACGACAACACCACTTATTGGATTTACTTATCTACCGAGAAACTGTCATGCTTCCTTTGCAAAGAAGAAGGGCACCTCGCGAAATACTGCAAAAATATTGAACTAAATCTGCAAAATTCTCCACCAATTAACGACTCAAAGCAGCAATCAACAAACATAACAACAGAAAGCAATCAAATGGAAACCAATGTTTTATTAAAGCCAAAAGAAAGTGACCCTCCATCTATCATCGGAATTAAAAGACCTCTCTCAAGCGATGCATCTACAGCCTCTAATCAAGAAGAATCTAAAGACACAAATACACAAAGCGACAATATTGACAAAATAAGGAAGACGAAAAAAAAAGCCAAAAGGCAACAGATAGCAAGTAAAATGGATATCACGCAACAGTTGCAACCAGCCAAGGAATATTTAACTACCAATGAAAAAAAATACTCACTAAACTTCAATGACTTTGCAGAATTCTTGTTAAATACGTACGGAAACTCCAATATCACAGAAATTGCTCATAAATACACAAACGATCTAACGGCTTTAAATAACATGTTAACAGACACATATGGTCTTATTAGTGAACGGAATCTTAAAAGTAGAATTACACGAATTAAAAAATATCTACGACAACCTACAGACGACAATATAGAGGAAGTATCCAGTGATGCCGGGAGTTCAGTAAATGACAATGTCACACAATCTTACTAATCTTCTTACGCAAAAGAAGAAAGTTCATTCACAATCACAGCCAAACCGATTTTCTGACCTACGTATACTCTTCTGGAATGCAAGAAGTATATCAAAACACAAAGAAGAATTAGAAGTTATATTGAGAAAGATAGACATTTTTGTGTGTGTAGAGTCGTGGCTAAAACCTGAAAAAAACTTTCAATTAGCAGGTTTCAATGTATATAGAAAAGATAGAACACACTCATCTGGAGGCGGCATAATAATTTTAATACGTAAAAATTTGGCGTTCACAGAACTAACTAACCTAAACACTCCCGATGACTCAGTAGAAATTTGTGGTATAAACATCAATAATGTAAATCCTTTTTTAAAAATTATAGTATGTTACAGAACTCCAGGTCTCATTCTTTCGCAAACACAATGGGAACAAATAGTTAACAACATTGAAAAAGATAAAAACAGCATACTTATGGGAGACTTTAATGCTCATCATAAGGTATGGAACTGCTCGTGCAACGATAGTAATGGCGAAAGATTTCTACACGCTATCGACAATCATGATCTATTTCTTCATAACCCAAATACATCCACACACATAGATTTTCATAGAAATAAAAAATCAAACCTTGATCTCATATTATCAACAATGAATTATGCAGACAAAATTCACGTAAGAATTCATGATGAAACCTGGGGTTCTGATCATTATCCTATCTTTATAAATATTAATACTGAAAAAAGCTATTATCATAAAAAATCTTTTAAATTACAATCTATTCGTACCAATTGGAAAGAAGCCTTAATATCCCTAAAAAATTCTTACGCGGAATTTTTTTCAACGGATTACGACTCATTATCAGCGAGTAAAAAATATAAAATCTTTGTCAATATAGTAACAAATAGCATCAAACTCAATACCCCCCCAAAAAAACTGTTAAACTTTTTATGCATAGAAATCCGGTTCCGTGGTGGGACTCCGATTGCGACAAAATTAAAAGATTAAGAAGAGCTGCCTACAAAAAATGGGAATTCACAAAAAACTTAAATGATCTGATAAATTACAAAAAAATAGTAGCTCAAGCTAAAAAATTATACAAAAAGAAAAAAAAAGAAAGTTTCAAAGAGTTTGCAAAACGCATTAATTTTCGTACTGATACAAAATTTACTTGGAACAGAAGTAAAATCTTAAAAAATAAATGGATTAAAACAAATTTAACACACGTAACAGAAAACCTACAAATCGAAAATCAAATTGCAACCGCACTTAGTAAAATAAGTCCTCCATGGGCCCCAACCGATCCAAATTACTTACCCAAAAGCAAACCCAATGAGTTTTTTGACAAACACTTTGAACTAACAGAATTCAACTTAGCCTTAGGCTCGCGTAATGCTAAATCAGCTCCAGGACTAGACGGAATCAATTACGAAATTCTTCAAAATCTATCCATAAAATATAAACTAATTCTGTTAGATATCTACAATCAAATACACACAACAAACAATTATCCATCGGATTGGAAACAATCCTATATTCATTTCATAAAAAAATCGGATGGAAAAAATGTTCGTCCGATTGCTCTTTCTTCATGCTTATGTAAACTCTTTGAAACTCTTGTTAAAAACAGATTACAATACTGGATTGAACATAATAACTTACTTCCTATCAACCAAACCGGCTTCCGTAAAGGTCAATCTTGTATAGATAATCTTGTAAACTTAAGCTTATATGTAGAAGAAGGATTGGCTAACAAAAAAGACACCTTAGCAGCATTTTTAGATGTTCAAGGCGCTTTCGATAATGTCAATAGTGATATTCTGATAAATAAATTAGCTTCCATCGGCTGCTCAAACCACATAATTAAGTTTGTTAAATTTCTCACATACCAACGAGAAATTCATACGGATATAATAAGTAATAAAACTAGATTAGTTTATAAAGGCGTTCCTCAAGGAGACGTTCTCAGCCCCCTTCTCTACTTATTATATGTTTCAGATATAACAAACAATTTACCTAAACACATTTCCGTCTCTCAATTCGCAGATGATATTGCAATTTATTCTAAAATTTCTCCTTTAAGAAAATGTAAAAATTCTATTGAAAAAACAATAATAACTATTAAAAACAATCTTCGCTCCTTAGGACTTGAGCTCTGCCCACAAAAAACAACACTACTTCATTTTAATAACAAACACATCTCTCCGGGTCAGACCGAAATTAAAATTGAGGAACACACTATTAAATCTAGTGACTCTACTCGCTTCCTGGGCATAATTTTTGACTATAAAATGACTTTCACACCTCACCTACTCTATATTAAAAAAAAATGTATGAAAGCCTTAAATATTATAAAATTTCTATGCGGAACATGGTGGGGCTCAGATCCAGAAACTCTAATAATTTTATATAAGAGTCTTGTACGCTCACATATTGATTATGGATGTTTTGTATACTTTCCGACACGAAAAAATTCAAGAGAAAAATTAGAAAAAATACAATATTCAGCAATAAGATCTGCTTTAGGCTATCGTATTAGCACACCGACTAACATTCTATTAGCAGAATCAAAGCTTCCACTCATTGGTGACCGTATAAAACTGTTATGCAATAGCTATTTAAGTAAAGTTTTGTCAAACACGGGTACCCAAGTTAACAAGATGATAAATCAGTATTACATAAAGAATAAAAAGAAAAAACACAAAAGGAAAAGACTCTTAAAACAATGTCTAGAAGATTTTATCAGCACAACGAAAAGCTTACGCATTCGCAATCATTATGATATCTATCGTCTTGATTACAATACAATTATTACCTCAATCCCGATTAACACTAAAATTGGAAATTCACTTAAACAAGATAAAAATCCTAATTCTACACTGAACAACTTTTATCAAAATATAACTCATACACAATATATACTGATGGAAGCAAAATCCCCGGATCAAACTCTGTAGGATCAGCTTGTATTTGTCAGGAATTAAACATCTATATTAAAAAGAGCATTCCAAACATTTCCTCCGTCTTCACTGCAGAATGTATCGCATTGAATGACGCCCTAAACATTGCCCTTCTAAACACAGACCACAATTTCAAAATTTTTACCGACTCCCTCAGTGCGCTTTTATGCCTTCAAAACCCAAAAATAAATATAAAAACCAATTTTTACATTTTTGAAATTAAAAAAAAATACAATGAATTCAAGCTAAAATCTACAAATAATAGTAAAATAGAACTGTTTTGGATCCCATCGCACATAGGCATACAAGGTAATGAACAGGCTGACACTTTAGCAAAAACAGCGACAGAAGCGCAAACGGATAATTGTATTTTTATCCCCTTTACCGATTTCCGCGAATTATTCAAACACAAATGTAAGTCAGATACTAAAAAGTACATTGAAGAACAAGGCCAAATAAAAGGCAAGGAATATTTCCAATCTTACTATCAAAATAACAGTAAACCGTGGTTTGCAGATAAAGGTCTCATACGAGAGATTACGGTCACTATTAATCGCTGCAGATCAAATCATTATAACCTCGCCGCGTCACTATCACGGGTAGGTATTACAAAAGAAACAAAATGTAATTGTAAGTATGAAAAACAAGATTTAAATCACATAGTTTGGCAATGCCCTTTGTTCGATACTCAAAGATTAGAACTAATTAAAAAAATTAAAAATGTAAACTATATCTACCTTTAGATATTAGATCACTACTCAGTCAACCAAATATTGAAGCATGTTCACATGTATACTACTTCTTAAGAAAATGTGAATTACAGATATAAACACGCATAATGTATATTTAATGTTACAACGTATGTAAAGGAAACCATGTAAAAATCCATGTACAGCTGTATAACTCTCTACTGAGAGTTCTTTTGAGCTTAAATAAAAAAAAAACAAATAAAATAGTGCACAGACAACAAACACCTCGACGAGACCGATCTCGTGCTCCACACAGGACTTCCAGGAATACACAATTAGCTCGGAATAAATCGAAAAGTCGCATAGATTATCATCAGCTAGGAATAGAAGGACTTTGTCTACGATGCGGCAGGAATAATCATAATTCAAGAGAATGTAAAATTGATCGAACAAAATTAAAATGTTCATCATGCGACAAAATAGGACATATCGCAAAAGTCTGTATTTCAACATTGTTAATAGATAAAGGGAAAATTAATCAACCAGGATCTTTAGCAAAACAAATGGAAGAATCGCACTCTGACTACGGAATTGGACAATTAGAAATGAATAATCAAGAGATCGTCGACATTTATGATCAATTAAACGAAACAGTAAAGGACGTAGTTAAATATTTCGTAAGTGTCTAGATTAATGGAAAATCACAGACATTTGAAGTTGATTCAGGAGCCGGATACACTCTCATTCCAAAAGACAACTTTAATCAACTTAATCTCGGCATAAAATTATCACCTCCAAAAATTGTATTTTTATATATCATATACATTCGGAATTGTAAATGTATCGTGTACGAAAAATTTCAAGTTAAATTGTATACGTTTGATTTACGTTTTGAAATAATTATTCAATAACTTGTGCATTACAAGTGGGGGAGACTGTTATATCCCTAGATGTCTCTATAATTTTTACCTACATTACCGACTTGACGAGAGACAGATTAGACGGATGTATTCAGAGAGTATACTAATAAATCAGATAATTATTTACATAGTGAGTATAAAAGTCGCGTGTTATTCTAATCATTTATACCCTGGCCACGATACAACAATTGGCGACGAGAAGAAAATACAGGACTGTGAGTTATCGTTGAAATACAGGGAACAAGAGGAAAAAAAATAAATAAAAAGGTAACCTAACCTCATTCTACATATACATCTCGAATCAAAATGAACACAGAACAATTTCAACAATTTATGAAGACCTTCCAAGAAAATCAACAACTGATGTTCCAGCATTTACAAGACCAGTTGCAACAGCCCGAAAGAGATGCTATAAGTAATCAAACCAACGCATCTTCGAATATACATCCGTTTGAAAATTTCGATATGAAAAAAGAAAAATTCATTTGTTACTTAGAACGTTTCCAGAATTATCTTGCAATGAAAAATATAACAGATGACAAAAAACGAGCTCAAATGCTTTTGCATTCAATTGGATCGACTCATTACAATACAGTGTCCGCTTTAGTAAAACCAAGGATACTGAGTGAGTTCTCATACAAAGAACTCGTCAAAGCATTCACAGCTAAATTGTCTCCTAAGCGAAGTATAGTAGTATCACAACATTATTTTCTATCGACATATCAATCAGAAAAACAATCAATTGCAGATTTTGTTGCAACGCTTCAACGGGACATGACTGAATGCCAATTTGAAATTGAATACACCTGTGAATGTCGCAAGGAAGCCCAGGTATCCATTGCAGAAGTATTTCTACGAGCCCAATTCATTCGAGGAATAAAAGACAACGATATACGGGAACAGCTTCTACAATTAAATCTAACTACCTTTGAAGATATCGTAACAAAAGCAATCAGTTTAGAAGTATCTAAAATGGAAAGTCAAGAACTCACGAAACGTCAAGCAACTTCATTGAAGATAGCTAACAACTCAGAAGAAACAAATAAAATAGTGCACAGACAACAAACACCTCGACGAGACCGATCTCGTGCTCCACACAGGACTTCCAGGAATACACAATTAGCTCGGAATAAATCGAAAAGTCGCATAGATTATCATCAGCTAGGAATAGAAGGACTTTGTCTACGATTCGGCAGGAATAATCATAATTCAAAAGAATGTATAATTGATCGAACAAAATTAAAATGTTCATCATGCGACAAAATAGGACATATCGCAAAAGTCTGTATTTCAACATTGTTAATAGATAAAGGGAAAATTAATCAACCAGGATCTTCAGCAAAACAAATGGAAGAATCGCACTCTGACTACGGAATTGGACAATTAGAAACGAATAATCAAGAGATCGTCGACATTTATGATCAATTAAACGAAACAGTAAAGGACGCAGTTAAATATTTCGTAAGTGTCCAAATTAATGGAAAATCACAGACATTTGAAGTTGATTCAGGAGCCGGATACACTCTCATTCCAAAAGACAACTTCAATCAACTTAATCTCGGCATAAAATTATCACCTCCAAAAATTGTATTTTTATATATCATATACATTCGGAATTGTAAATGTATCGTGTACGAAAAATTTCAAGTTAAATTGTATACGTTTGATTTACGTTTTGAAATAATTATTCAATAACTTGTGCATTACAAGTGGGGGAGATTGTTATATCCCTAGATGTCTCTATAATTCTTACCTACATTACCGACTTGACGAGAGACAGATTAGACGGATGTATTCAGAGAGTATACTAATAAATCAGATAATTATTTACATAGTGAGTATAAATGTCGCGTGTTATTCTAATCATTTATACCCTGGCCACGATACAACAATTTGATAATTATATTGGTCATTATGACGGCTGTATATTTCTTGTCGTTTTTATATAAAGTTGTGTATCCTTTATGCAGGTAAGCCAATATTACAAATTAATGTTTATAATTTTACACTTACTAAATTTATATAAATAAGCATTTTTTGTATGGAATTTAGTATGTGTCTCAGTAATTGGTACTAATGCCATACCAAAAAGATAATTCTTATTAGTATTCCAATATACATATTGATAACTACATAAGGCAGATGTGAATGAAGAATTTCTCTCTAAATTGATAATTATATTGGTCATTATGGCGGTTGTATATTTCTTGTCGTTTTTATATAAAGTTGTTTATTCTTTATGCAGGTAAGCCAATATTCCAAATTAATGCTTATAATTTTACACTTACTAAATTTATATAAATAAAGATTTTTTGTATGGAATTTAGTATGTGTCTCACAAGTAACACTACCCAACTGATACTCACCGATTTGAATAAAACTTAACATACTTATTAAAGGGCGAAAAATATTAAATACGTGTTTTTTTGTTTCGGCTAAATACGCTTTTTAGGGGTAGAAAGCACCCCTCAACCCCTGGAGGTGGAAACAGTTATGGCTAATTATTTCTGAAACGATACATTTTCTGAAAAAAGTGCTTAGGACCAAAGTTGTAGAGTTCAAAGTGATGCACTTAATGGCGACCTTGAAGTCGACCTTGAGGTCGATTTTCAAATGACCTTGAAAGGAAAGGTTGGAAGTGTAAAACCTACGTTTTACAGATCTCGAATTTTATTAAAGTTTAGAAAATTACTAAACGAGTGTGAACTACAATGGATTTGTTTGTAATAATTGTTTTTATCCCATACACATTAGGTAAGATAATATTTCATATAATTATACTATATATTAGATTGATTTATTTATTATTAATATTTTTAATTTGCATATTATTTAATCACATATTATTTAATCACAAATTAATATTGTTGTTGAATTTTTTAATGAAAAACATCTCAGCAATCTCTCTTTTCCTTCTATGTTTTTCACAGTGTAAAATTTTTGGTTCCTTCCAATTAAAATCATGTCCGTATGTGGACCGATGGTTGCTAATTACGCTGTGGTTACTGGGATGTTTTTTAATGTCTTTGCAATGTTCGTTTACCCGTGTAGCAAGTTGTCTTTTAGTTTGACCAGTATAAGTCGCATCGCAATCATTACATTTAATCATATAAACGACATCAGTTTTTTGATTAGCATCAATCTTGTCTTTACCTTTCCTAATTAAATTATTAAGTTTTTTTGGAATTGTATATATTGTTTCGAGGCCACATTTGTTAAGTGTGATATTCAAATTTTCGCTTAGGTTTTTTATGTAAGGTAAAGGCAAAACAGATGAAGTGTCAAACTTTTTATAAACGATGTCAGTATTGTGGGTAGAGTCCTTGCGAAATTTTAACGTTTTAATTCTCTTACGGATATGTGACTTTATAAAAGGTTTTGGGAAGCAATTGTTGACCAAGATATCGGTTATTATTTTAATATTATTATCATGATAGCGATCGTCAGAGAGTAAAAAAGCACGGTCAACTAAACCTTTTATGGTATTGATCTTATATTTTAGTGGATAGCTCGAATAAAAATTCAAATATCTGCCTGAAAAAGTAGGTTTTCGATACCAATTAGTCAGCAAAATTCCTTCAACATTAATTACAGTAGTGTCTAGAAAACAAATAGAACTATTGGTTTCGATCTCATGTGTAAATTTTAGGCGCTGGTGGTAACCATTAAAGACATTAAGTATTTCAACAATTTCGGACTTCGTCGCTATTGCAAAAATATCATCAACATATCTGTAATAAACCAGTAGAGTAAAATCTAATAAGTTTAGACAATGAGTTTCTAGGTCATCCATGACCATGTCAGCCAAGATTGGAGATAAGGGGGACCCCATAGGACATCCAAAGATTTGTTCGTAGTAATTTCCGTTAAAACTAAAGCTCGTTAAGTCAAGGACAACTGTGAGTGCGTGTAAGAATTGTTGTAAAGACATATCAGTATTATGTGTTATATGAATCCACCTATTTTCCACTGCTTTCAAAGCCAAATCTTTCGGAATGTTCGTAAATAACGAAGTAACATCTAACGAGAATAAGACCTGATTATCATTAATCCTAATGTGTCTAATACTATTGACGAAGGTCCAACTGTCCTTGATGTACGAACCCCGCTTAGGAATAGATTTATGTAGAATTTCGTGTAAATAAACAGCTAAGTTATAAGTCGGGCTGCCAATCGACGAGACAATAATACGTAAAGGATGGTCTTTTTTATGTATCTTTGGTAGGGGAGTGACAGTATTATGGGTTCCATCGCCAGGGCCAAAATCAAGTTACTTTACCCATCGTCCTTTGAAGGGCTGTAACTTTGCGAAAAAAAATCGTAGCGACTTCACTTTTTTTTCAAATTGAAGTGGAAGATTTGAACTTTATGATGATGCATACGACGTTCCCGAAAAAAATTTTTCCACGTCCGTGCATTCCGTCGAACTTTGCAATTTTCAATATGCCAAACATGCCCTCAGATTTCAGGAGTTACAGGGGTAAGGGATGCATTGCATGCAAAACATGGTGATACATTCTTAAAGTAAAGACTTCAAGCTTCATTTTGAAAAAAAATCATTCGTCTACGATAATTTTTCGCGAAGTGATCGGCAGTCAAAGTTGGCCAATTTTCGGCAAATATTTTCTATGCCATAATTTTTTTTAGCAGTATATGTATATTTGTATATGACATATACTATATAGTGAAAGTATTTTGTTCGTTTTTTACAGACATACCTATCACAGTAAAGAAAAGTAAAGAATCTATGACGAGTTTAAAAATACCAGAAGAATCATCAAATATATCAAAAAGTGGAAAAATAGACAATGCATATAGCATGAAACGAAAGAAGAAAGAAACATTAGAATTATTAGATATGGAAGAAAAATTAAAGATAGAACGCATAAAACGGATAATAAATCAAGAAGAAGAATTAGCACATATTAAAGGAATACATGAAGAAAAAATAGCTAAGATGAAAAAAGAACATTTAAAAGAGATAAATTATATACAACTACAACATTTAAAAGAAATGCAAAAGATAGAAATACAGATTAATAAAGCAAAACTCAGGATTATAGAATGTCAATCTATAGATAAAGAAAATATTGATCCACATTTATAATGTTTACGTTTATTATTTGTTTGTTTATTATTTATGTTTATTATTTCTTTTTTATATTTTAATAAGTGTTAAAATATAATATTTTTTTATGTTAAAGTTAAAATATTTTCAGTTTGAATATGATAAAAATACTTTTTTTTTTTGGACTTTTCTTATTCCATAATACTTATAATGATGTTATTTGTTGGTTATTTTATATTTAATTTTATTACTAGGTTTCCAATTCAAATGTTACTTGATTAAACTAATTTAAGCAATGTAATACATTATATTTCAGTTAAAAATAAATTATACAGGTTTATTGACGAATTTAGAATTTTGTTAAAAAATCTATTTTCCTATATCCTATCCTAATTTTAATATGATCCTGTCTATTAATAAAAACGATATATATCGAAAAAAATAGATATATATATTTATTTTCAACGTACAAAAAATAAAGTGCTAAACTAAACAATATGCTAAAATCAACGTATTCTTTAATATACTTACATTGCTGTTAATGATGTAACTAAATTAAATATAATTCTAAATTAAATTTAGATCTAAATTAAATTAATTATTCGTTGGTTTAATATATATAATACTTTGAAATTTAGCAGCGTTAGTTTTTTTAATTAAAAATTTTTTTGTTTTCATTCTTATTAATTTTTAATTTTTGAATAAATTGTTAACTTTTGTTTTAATTCCAAATTTCTTATTTTTCTATTAATTTTTAATTTTTGTTTTTTCTGTTTTGTTTTATCTTTGATCTTATTAATCTTTTCAGGATATATGTATCAGTTTATATTAGTTGGCGCAACTTTTTTGTGGGATATATTTTTATAGGATTTATTTAACACAATATTAAAATAATTCATAAAATATTTTTTCCAATTAAAATAATAATATTTTATAAATACATATAATAGTTTCTCTCAACTGACGCGTGAACTTGACGCCTCTTTCTTACCTTTTTTAAAAAGGTAAGTTTTTAAGGATTATATTAATTGTTTGTTAGTTTAATATATATAATACTTTGAAATTTAGCAACGCCAAGGTTTAAAAAAAAATTTTTTTGTTTTTATTCTTTTTTTTTAATTTTTTAATTTTTTTATTTTTTTTTTTTTTTTTATTAAATTATTAACTTTTGTTTTAATTTCTAATTTTTAATTTTTTTATTAATTTTTAATTTTTGTTACTTTTGTTTTGTATTATGTATTTATACGCGATTAATATATATATAAATACAATTAAATATTCATTTTTACATTTCTAAAATTTAATTCTTTTTTAACATAATATAAAATACACAATAATTAATTCATTTAATACTGGCGACTCCTGTGAAATTTATTCCTGTTTATAATATAAAATATTTAACATCAAGCTATGTATTCGTAAACTATTATTAAAAATTGTTGAAATAAGACATTTGCAAAAATGTATACGTCTTAATGCGTAGCTGAAGCATACTAAACTTTCACATTTTGTTTCAATATAAAAGCCATCTTATGCTACTGAGAATTTGCTGAGAACAAAACTTTTGTTTAAACTATATATATATGTGTGTGTGTTATTTATATCCCACACACAGGCACCTGACAAATAGTAGGGGGACCACAAAGTAGTGAACAGCTATTGTAAATGTTCAGCGCAAGCATTATACTATTGTGAAATATACGGAATCCCTAAAAAAATATTTGTATTAAGTTAGGAAAAACAGTAGCTAATCCACTTTAAACCTCAATATTAATATCCATTCTCCAAAAAAGGAAAGAGGGAGATACAACGTTTTACTTCCTTATGCCTTTGCTATCTTAATATAATCTTCTTTTTTTGCGATCTTGATGATCACATAATTATTATATAGGAGAAGAGCTTCGCGCTATACATTTATTACCAAACTTCGCTCGATAACTTATCCTATGAATCTTATATTTAACGTTATAAAAAATAAATCTATAATTTATCGAATGATCAGCGAACGACGCGTACACCGGCGGGCTTGAAAGACTTTACTTTCAATAATAATAAACATTGAAACTCGTTTTAATACAACAATATCCTAAGACTTTTCGATAGGTAGGACGCATATCTTTGGCAGTGTTCTTTGGATCATTCCGATTTGAGTTTTTATAGTAACCGTACGAATCAATCCATCCTTTCCAGGGTGAAATTCGGTTATTCTTCCCAAGCGCCATTGAAGCGGGGGTGTAATATCACGTATTAATACCATATCGCCAATCTTGACGTATTCATTAGATTTTTCAGATTTCCATTTTGCTATTTGTTGTAATTGTGCAATAATCCAGAGACCAACGATGCCAGGAATCTTGATGCATTTTGGAAAGAAGTTCGTACCGATTCAAGCGATTAGAGGCTACATCCGAAATGTCATTTTCGGGAAATGCAGATATAGAGGAACCAATTAAAAAATCTCCGGGAGTAAGTGCCTCCAATTCGCTTGGATCAGACGATAGTGGAAAAAGAGGGCGAGAATTTTTACATGCTTCAATTTGACAAAATATCGTGTACAGTTCTTTGAAACTAAGACTAATATCTCCGATCACGGTTTTGACGTGTGTATTAGCAGATTTTACCGCAGATTCCCATAGCCATCCTAAATGTGGTGAGTGCGGTGGAATTAATTTCCATTCTATAGATTGATTTACGGCGAAATTTATTACCTTTTCCTGATGAGATTTACTCGTTTTTAAATTACCGAATTGTTGCATAACGTTATTAGCCTACAAAGTTTGTACCGTTATCGGAGTAAATAGTCCTGCATCGGCCTTGACGTGATATAAATCGCTTAAGTGAATCAAAATCCGGATGTAGTCATATCGGAGACTATTTCCAAGTGTGTGTGTGTGAACAGCCTTAGTTGCTAGACAAACAAATAAACATAGATTAACTTTCGAGATCTTATTTCGTGATACTTTGATAGTATACGGTCCTGCATAATCGACGCCTACACTCGAAAACGGTCTATTAGGTATAATTCGTTCCGCAGGTAAATTTTCCATTAACTGTGTCGGACTAATAGGTCGTAGCCGAAAACATGTAACGCATTTTCGTATGACGCTACGAATTGCACCTCTTGCAGAAATTATCCAGTATTGTTCACGTATTGAAGCTAATAGTGATGATGGTCCGACGTGTAAATTTCGATGATGAAAATGTAATATAATCAATTTCGTTAAAAGATGTATCATAGGTAGAATAATCGGAAAACGCTTTTTGTACGGTAGTGGAGCGGTTCTCAAACGTCCACCGACTCTTATAATTTCATCTTCGTAAATAATCGGGTGAAGGTCAAAGAGGAGACTCCTTAGGTTGATGGTTCGTTTGTTCTTCAAGTCGTTGAATTCTTGCGTAAATGAATAGCGTTGTGCAAGTTTGACGAGAATGTCAAATGCGTGTTGTATTTATTCGAAACTTAATGATCCTTTTTTATAGTTATTATTCGCCATCGACGCCTTCGTATTGTTTTTAAAGCGAAATATATACGCGATTACCCGTTGTAACTTTTGCAGAGACGAGTAATTTGTGAAGAATTCTTCAATATTTACAATGGTAGTAAATGCGAGTGATGACGTTTTTGATTGAGGTATTACATGAACCGGCGGGCATGGAGAAATTAGCCGTTTCTTCTTCATTCTTAAGCCACTCGGGACCATGCCACCAAATGTTGGCCTTGATTAGCTGATCGAGAACAGTTCCACGTGAAATGATATCAGCAGAATTGTGTTCTGATATTATGTACCTCCAATGATTCTTCTCAGTTATATTTTGAATTTCTGTTACTCTATTACGTACGAACTCATTCCATTGATGTGGTTGTCCCTTTATCCATGCGGGTGTCACGCTGGAGTCGCACCAGAAAAGCGTACGATTAATTTCAAATTTTAGCGCAGTTTTCGTCCTATTATATAGTTGAGAAAGTAGCATAGCTCCACATAATTCTAAACGGGGCGAAGTAGTTGGTCTCAGCGGAGCTACGCGTGATTTCGCACACAATAAGTGTACGTTGATGACGCCTAAGTGATCTGTTGATCTCACGAATAAACATGCTCCATACGCTAAAATAGAAGCGTCACAGAATCCGTGCAATTCAACAGAAATCGGATCAATGCATAGTACATGTCGAGGTACGGAATAATAATTTATTCCTGCGAATACATAATTTTTCTTGTATATCATCGACTTTATATGAAGAAACATTGGAAGACCTTCGTCCCACCCCAACTGTAATTTTCATAAGTGTTGAAGGAGAATCTTGACCTTAATCGTTGCCGGTCCAATAAGTCCAAGAGGATCAAACAATTGTGACACAAATGACAAAATTGCTCGTTTCGTATGTCTTTGTTCTTGATCAGTTACAACTACCTTTTAGTGCAGCTGATCGGGATCCGCGCTCCATCGTAAGCTGAAAATTTTCGTTTCTTCACCGATGGTACAGTGCGTTTATGTGTTTTTGTTTCCTCGTTCTTCTAATATCGCTCGTGAGTTAGATTTCCATTTTTGCAACGGAAATGATGCTTATTGTAGAATTTCTGTGATTTCTATTTCTTTTCGACGGAGTTCAAAAACTGAAGATTCTTCTGTTATAAGATCATCTACATAAAAGTCTCACTTGATAATTTCACTGGCTTCAGGAAATTTTGTTACATTTTCGATCGCTAATTGTGCCAGACATCGTGTTGCGAGGAATGAGGCAGATCCCGTACCGTACGTTAGTGTGTTGAACCGACAAATTGCTGGTAGTGCATTAATATCTGTTCTTCACAAAATTCTCTGCAGGTCTCTATTTTCGAGATTAACCGATATTTGTCGATAAATTTTTGTGATATCTGCTGTCACCACATACGCGTGTTGTGGAAACCGTGCAAAGATATTTATCAGCTCTTGTTGTATGACTGGCCCGACCATTAATATGTCGTTTAATAATTTTCCCGATGTTGTATGACTTGAAGCGTCGAATACGACTCTAAGTATTCTCGTAGTTCTCTCTTCATCAATTACCGCATGATGTGATAAATTACATTTTGTTACGGTCGAATCATTTTCTTCGATTCTATCCATGTGTCTCAGTGTTTCGTATTCTTCCATGAATGCTGTGTAAATATCTTTGATGAGCGGATATTTCGTGAATTTACGTTCAATTAATCGCAAACGCTTTAGAGCATTATCGTAGGATTCTCCTAGTTGACTCGGATATTCTCGAAACGGAAGTCGTACCTCGAATCTTCCTGATGACAATCTCTTATGAGTTTGCTGGAAATGTTTTTCACATGCTAATTTTTCTTGTGATTAGGGTCGACTTGCCTGTACCTCTTCAATTTTCCAAAAGCGTTGTAACTGTTCTTGCAAAGGACTAGCGTTGGAGAATCCACAGTATTCTCCTGTTGCTGGTTGATGTTTAGTCATGTAAGGACCTGCAATTATCCATCCCAACTTTGTTTTTTGTATGACAGGTTGATTTTTACCATTTCAAATTTGTTCCGCGTAAATTAAATCTTGTCTATTTTGATTTAATACCTGCACGAGTGCGCTATAAAGATGTGATATTTGCCGCCATAATGGTTCTATATATTAAATTTGTAAAGATGTTCTATTTTACTTATGCAATAATGTTTTTAAGCATGTCCAAATTCGAATAAAGAGAAAAAGATAGAAATAACGAAAAGATGGACTTACATACGACTGCTACCTTTTTTACTTAATAATATTGCATTTATACGCTGAACAAAAACTTGCGACGTCGCCGTCGTTGCGACTTTTAATTGATGCTGTGAGCTTCCCCAGACAACACCACATCCACACAAAATCGGGACATGAGACATCTTAAATACGTCATTAAGATGTCTTTTAGACATCATATCATAAACCGTCTTTAAGACATCTTTAGACGTCTTATGTCTCGATTTTGGACGTGGTGTTGTTTGGGTCGTTTTCGATTTCTCTATGTGAGGTTTTGGCTGAGAACGTCGATCTAGAATGTTGTGCTGCTATGTGGCTTTTATACACCGTTGATTTTTAGTGTGTTGAGCCGTCGTATATCGCCTTATCTCGCTCCGATATTTAAAACCTTTGATCGTTATTCTCACTACTCCGGCTCAAAAGGCCATTTGTAAAGTTGGGAAAAACAGTAGCTAATCCACTTTGAACATGAAGATTAATATCCTTTGTTCAAAAACGGAGAGAGCGAGATACAACGTTTTACTTCTTTATGTCTTCGCCATCTTAATCTAATCTTCTTTTCTTTTGCGCTCCTGATGATCACATATATAATTATTATATACGAGAGAAGCTTCGCGCTATACAATCACTACCATACTTCGCTCGATAACTTATCCTATGAATCTTACATAATGTTATAAAAAATAAATCGATAATTTATCGAATAAACAGCGAACGGCACGTACACTGAACATACACAATAGTTCCCTACTTTGTTGTCCCCCAACTATTAGTCAGGTGCCTGTGGAGAGAATACCGAGGAGAATATAAGAGGCCTAAATTTCGAGCCACATTTTATAGTATGCTACGTTCGGGCTACATAGTAACGTTCTGTAGTATTAATTTCGTGCATTATTACCGTGTGCTATTATCAGAAAATATTGTAACATATATTAATTTATTTTTTCACGTGGCACTTTGTTCGATAAATGGAAATCCAAGAAGAAAATAATAATATATTAATGTGTTTAGTGTGTTCTTTTAATTTTAGTTATTTCATTAATTAAAAACTATGGAATTCAATCCAGAAGAGACAGTGAAAGAAATTAATGTTTCTTGGTATACTCATGGTTGGAATTTAGTAGATGAAAAACTGATGCTACCTGGAAAATGCATGGAGATTAATTGTGCTTTTGGAAACACTACCAGATATCACTTATTACCAGAACTGAATAAAAAATCTACAATAATAGGTAAGAATATGAAGAACAAATTATAAGAGAGTATATAATAATAAATTAAGACAAAATTTTTCTTAATACTCAATTATTGCGTACTATTAGCAGGTACCGATAGTTCGGAAATGATGATAGAATATGCAAAGAGAAAATATAAAAACGACGAAAGATTCGATTTTGATATACTGGACATACAAACAAAAAATTTACCAGAGAAATATATTGCCGAATTCGATCATATATTTTCCTATCCGACGGTGCAATATAGATAATTTAGACAAAACGTCAAATATTATTGAAGCTGAAAATTAGAATTTGGAAGCAATGCAGACCTTTTTGAATGGTAATTGAACATATGCTTATAATAATAGTTATAATAATTTTGTTGAAAAAAAGTATTTTTATTATTAATTATTTAACAATTTATAAGATGTATTAATATAATATTATAATTTATAAGGTACCAAGAATACACAACACAAGTCTAAAGAAAGTAGTCAAGTTTTTGATCAACAATCTGTTGATAAGGAGGAATCAATTGTCAGCGAGGAAAATAATCAGAATTTACAGATGAAAAGCCCATACAACATTAATTCGTTCACAAACGATAAGGATTTAAGATCCTCATATACTCTCAATCGGGAAGAGAATTTTGAAAATGATCAATTTGCTACATTAATAACTGAAATAAATGGATTAAGGTACGTATTAAAATTTTACAAAAAAAAAATAAAAATTTTATTACATTACTTTGTTAAATTTTTGACTTTTTTATGTTGATACAACTTAATCGGTCCAAATAATGTTTGTAAAGTAGTAGTTTGTAAAGTAGTTCTAAAACAGCTTAACAATATTGTTTTAAAAAAATTAAAATTGTTAAAAACTTTTTCAGGTATTTATGCAACACTATAAATAAGGGACAATTAGCCCTTGTGGAAAAACTGGAGTAAGTGTACACGTAAATCTTGAGTATTTCATCCAAAATACAAATATTTAACTTTTGTTTTTTCTACAATTTATTAATAAGTTTTTAACAAGAGTTATTAATGTAATATGTAATAATGTGTAATATGTAAAATAATGTAGTATGTTTAATTAAAGTATTTCACTACTTTAACATTAATTTTTTAATAATGATCTTGTTTTTATTAAAAATCAGAAAGTTTCATAGAATTTTTATTTTACAATAATTTTATCGTGGAAATGCGACAATTAAAAAAACTAAAAAAAAACCTTCTAAGCCATCATTTTTACCTATAAATAATATGGAACAACTTACGAATCTGGAAGAAATTTTAAATGAAAAATATAATGAACTTGTGAGTTTGTAATTTTATTATTAATGAACAAATTAATTAATTATTGATATATATTATTTTGATTAATAAAAATGTGATTCTAGGTGGACTGCTTCCGTTTCTTGGGCGGAGTAAATCCATTTGAATCTATGAATTTTTTAATGCAGGAAGCATTGACTAATTTCTGTATGTATAATAATTTCTGTATGAATTTAACTTGGTCAAAACAAGTAGTTGGAAATGTTAGAACAATTCTTATACATTATACAAATTTATATGAGGCATTTTATGGTAAGATATAATATCATTATTTGTGATAGAGTTTTAACATTATTTAACATTGTGTTTTTAATAAATAAATTTGTTACAGAAGCATTGTCAGAAAATGCATATTACCCAGCACTAAATAAGCGAGAGCTTCAAAATTGTGTGACAGCAGCATTAAATAATGGAAAACAAAGATATAGAAATGCTCGTCTTCAGAACCAGCGGAATTCTCCCAATACATATACATATATTGGACAACATATGGATAAAAATGAAATTCCTCATACTTCGCCAAAGAAAGTGCAAAAACACGTATTACAAAATGTTTCTAAAAACAAAACGAGTTTTTCGTCAAAATTGAAAAATAATCATAATTACCGACTGGATGTTGTGATATAAAATAAAAATTCCAACTCCAAATTAATGTAATGAATTAATGTAATCCGTAATGCGAGTCTAAATTCATGTAAAAGTTTTTATTAATAAATAAAAGTTTTATTAATAAATTTTATAAAAGGCATATAACTATTTTTTAAAAAATATTTTTAATTATTTAATTATAGAGGGCAAATATATATATATATATATATATTTTTTAAATTTGTTTTTCCATTTAAATATCCTATAATTAATACAGAATTGAGATATTTTAATATCATATTGCATTGATTATGGAGCTACAATTGATTTAAGGATTCCAATTAAAAAAATATTAAACTTAATTGATGTGGAATTGGGCAATAATTGAGAAAATTTATGTTCAACTTGATCTAAAATTGCTTTATTTTAGGGACATACATATTTAGACCAATAGTTTAACAATATTCTCAATTGTATTAATCAGTTTTGCAGGAATTTTTGAGATATTTTGCTATCTGGATAATTAACTAATTAACTTGTAACTGATTAATTGTTCTCCTTTATTCTTCTTATTACTTCTATTCATTTTTCTTACGCTACTTTCAGGATTTAGTTGCTTATACAACTATTAAACTTTAGCAAGAACACTTCATTGAAAAAAAAATTAATTTCTTAGGACTGTCAATTTCTTTTTGCTAACCTCTTGTTGCTTAAATCTATCGATTTAAAACCTTTAGATTTTTATTTATAAGGATTTTTTTACAGAATTTTTACTTATGCTCCTATTAACTACTGAAAAGACATGGATAATTCCAAAAAAATAATTATTTGCTGCACCTTTTTTTAAACGAAGTGTTGCCAAAACTCTAAACAAACGTATTTATAACTTAAAAAAGAAACATTTTTATATTCATAATTATACAAAATTATTTTCATTTTTACGATGAGTAAAATATGCTTCTAAAATTTGGCCATTTATTTCTGAAATATTTTGTGTTTATAGCGGACTCGGGTGTATGCTTATACATATAATGCTTATGTTTAGTATCTCAGAACAAATGTACTTATACCGAATTGAAGCAGAAACTCTGTGTATAATTTACTATCCATATTTGCTTACTTCTGGTAATTCATGCTCATCCGAATCAAAATTATAAAATGTTTTGTTTATTGTTAATTTGTTATAAGTTTTCTTACACATTATTAAAGACAATTTTTTACATTTTTTCACAATTTTTGATTGTAACAGATTATATTGAAACAAATTCATCAGAAAATTATGGCAGAATTATTTGACTATATAAACCGGTTAAACTTGCGTACTATGTTATTAAATCGGCGATTAAACTTTTTCGCGCGCTTCCTGCCAAGCCAGCTGTCTATTATCGAGACGACGCGACGGATCTATACGCCATTATATTAACAGCGATGCGTGACTTTTTAGACGATTTCCATTCATTACTTTTATTTTACATTACATTTTTATTTTCATTTTATTTATAACTTGCGCTGAAGAGGGTTCAAAAAAGGGACCAAAACGTACACCTTTATTTTTTGAATATTTATACTCGTGTTTCTTTTATAATTTTATAATAAATTCGTGTTGCGCGTCAAATCTTGTGTTGGCTCTCATTGCCTTATTTTAACCCCCCTTTTTAGTATAAATAATAATATTAAATAATTGATATATTCAAATATTAAATAAATGATAACCATATAATTAATAATATTGAACAATATTATTTAATATTATATTCTTTCTTCTATTTTCCTTCTTTCTCTCTCTCTTTCTTTCACGCTTATTTTGCGTTTTCTTTAATTTTAAAAAAGTCTTCTTTAATTATTACAGTTTCTTTCTCTTCCTTTTCTTTTTTTCCCCAATTCTCTCTATTTCTATCTTTTCTCTCTATCTCTCTCTATTTCTTTCTTTTCTTTCTATCTCTCTCTCTCTCTCTTTTTATTCTTCGTCTCTTCTTTAACTTTAAATTAAACATTTAAGTGATTATTAACTATAATAATATTCAAACATTAATAAAATTTAATATATTATATTATAAAGAGAATATACAAAATTAATATTTATATTAAGAAATAAATAAATACAAATAAAAAAACAAATATAATATAAATAATATATATATAATAAAAATAGGGTGATAAGTGGTGTCGACTGGTAAGTCGCGGACTGACAGTCTTGACAATTGACGGGTCCCGGGTTCGAATCCGGTCGGACCCAATCCCCACATGCCTTTATTTAGAGGTTGAAGGGATAGATAAGGAAGGAATGGCGAAAGGGGAAGGAAGATGGAGGAGGGAATAGGATAAAAAAATTGTGAAAAACCCCATTGGGGACAATTTAAAAAAATATATATATAATAAAAATATATGTACATATATATATAATAATATATATATACATATATATACTATACAGGATGTATCAGAGCGCCCGTATTAAGCATTTTTTAGGAAAACTACGCATTTTCGAGAAAAATGGTTCAGACAAAAGTTGTAGGGTTTCAAGTAACGCATTACATAGCAATATTATTATAATCTTGAATAGCGTTGCCAAGGTCACATGAAGGTCACCTTTAATTTATTAAATACAACTGCCTATTTTTCATTACATATTCTTGTAGATTATCTCGAGAGCTTTCCAAAACTCTATAATTAAATTATTTTTCATTAAGTACTTTTCGAGTTATAAGGCATGAAGTTTACAGTATTTTGACAAAATACAAAATATCTTGTAAAACTTTGATGCGTAGAATCATGAGACAAATCAATTAGGATAAAGAAACACATAGTTGCTACTAAGAAAAAGTATGTAATCTGCAACATGCAGCTGTATACTTTTTTTTTAAAGCAATTATGTGTTGTCTTTACACCAATTGATTGGTCTTATTATTCTATGCATAAAAGTATTAAAGTAAGATTACCGAAAATTGAATATTTTACAAGATATTTTGTATTACATGTCAAAATACTGTACACTTCAAGCCTTATAACTCGAAAAATACTTAATGAAAAAATAACTCATAGTGTTTTGGAAAGCTCTCGAGACAAGCTACAAGAATATGCACTGAAAAATAAAAATTTCTGTTTAAGGAATTAGTCGCCTTTAAAATTTCTTAAAAACGACGACATCTACCACATGATTCACACCGAAATCATGTGTCCCCTTTAAAACCATACAACTTTTGTCTAAAACATTTGTTTTTACAATCAAAAATAAAAAAGTTATTGGGGTGGATAACTTAAAATGACTCACCCTGTATATCATAAAATATACATAGATACATATATATGCATATAAAAATATATACATATATATACATACACACACAAATAAATTTCTTTGCAGTTTTTTTTTATTATAAAAGGAGATGCCAAAAGCTAATAGAAACGCGTTGCAAAACGGTTCGTACCTACTTTCTTTTTTTTAAACTGGGCGTTTAACATTCAATAATTTTAATAATTTTTTAAATTTTATTTTACAGCTACACGCCGGAGCAGGCGTATTGCCGATCGGCAAGTGAATAATGCGGCCGCTGCAGTTGCGGAACTACAAAATTTAATGGCGGCACCGGTTGCCGCTGCAGCGCCGGCGCCGGATGCGCCGGTAGAGGTAGCGGCACCGGTTGCCGCTGCAGCGCCGGCGCCGGATGCGCCGGTAGAGGTAGCGGCACCGGTTGCCGCTGTAGCGCCGGTGCCGGATGCGCCAGTAGAGGTAGCGGCACCGGTTGCCGCTGCGGCGCCGAATGCAATGACATTAGAAGATATAACGCGTTTGATAACGGACAACAGAAATCAGTTAATAGCGGAGGTTCGTGCCATGGAGAAACGAGCCGAAGCGCGAGCGGAGGCTCAAATGAGGAAAAATAGGGCGGCTTTTGAGGAGATACGGGTTTAGGTGGCGGCGCTGGCGGCGGCGCTACCGCCGTCGCCGCCCGCACCGGCGCTTGAGGCTCCTGAAAGAGTAATTTTAAAATTTAGTTATAAATAAATAAATGTATATTTATGGTAATTCAATAATTCTTCTCTAGTCTTCAACATAATCCTCTCCTAGTGGAATGTCCTGTGGAACGTGGCCACAAGGCCGCGGATTGTTTCAAGAAGAAGAAGGACGCCCAAAACGCAAATGCTGCAGACGATGTCTTTTACGCAAAGGAGATCTCCAATGTTTCGATAAGTGAAATGTGCAATTACGCGACAAGTCAAAGATGGTGTCTCAACAGCGGATGTACGTCGCATCTTGGCAAGGATTCCAAGTTATTTTTCGAAATCATACAAGGCTGATAGCAATATAAAGTTGGCAAATGAAAAGACGGCGCGCGCGACGGCCAAAGGTGCCGTGAACATAACCGTCTCGAACGGTAAACAAAACAAAAAGGTTACACTCGCAAACGCGCTATACGTACCGGACCTTCGGACAAATCTCTTATCGATCGCAAAAATAATCGATAAAAATCACGAAATCTTATTCACGGGAAAGCACGCGTACGTAAAAGACGCCAACGGAACCGTAAAAACGGTGGTCGATCGCGAAGGTACTTAATCTGTTTTATTTACGCGAGGGACACGATACGGCGTGCATCGCTACAAATGTTGCAAGTAGTTCGGCAGAATGGCATCGACGGCTTGGCCATCTGAATTGGAAAAGTAAATACATTTGCAAAAATATATACGTCTTAATGCGTAGCTAAAGCATACTAAACTTTCACATTTTATTTCAATATGAAGGCCATCTTATGCTACTGAGAATTTGCTAAGAATAAAAGTTTAAACTATATATATGTATATACATATATATATATACATATAATATATATGTATTATTTATACCCCACACACAGGCACCTGACAAATAGTGGGGGGGGGGCCTCAAAGTGATGAACAGCTATTGTATATGTTCAGTGTAAGTATTACAGTTTTGTAAAATATACGGAATCCTTAAAAAAATATTTATGTTAAGTTAGGAAAAACAGTAGCTAATCCACTTTGAACCTGAATATTAATATCCCTTATTCAAAAACGGAGAGAGCGAGATACAACGTTTTACTTCTTTATGCCTTCGCCATCTTAATCAAATCTTCCTTCTATTTGCGCTCCTGACGATCACATTAATAATAATTATTAATAATGTTTTTAATCATGTCTAAATTCGAATAAAGAGAAAAAAATGGAAATAACGAAAAGATGGACTTATATACTACTGCTACCTTTTTTACTTAATAATATTGTATTTATACGCTGAACGATGACGTGTGACGTCGTCGCGACCATTAATTGATGCTGTGAGCTTCGTTTTCGATTTCTCTATGTGAGATTTTGGCTGCTATTATGCTGCTGAGAACGTCGATCTAGAATGTTCTGCTGCTATGTCTTTTTACGCCGCTGATTTTTAGTGTGTTGAGCCGTCGTATAAAGCTTTATCTCTCTTCGATATTTGAAACCTTTGATCGTTATTTTCACTACCTTTGTTATATCTGGCTCGAAGGACCATTTGTTATGTTGGGAAAAACAATAGCTAATCTACTTTAAACTTGAATATTAATATCCTTTATTCAAAAACGGAGAGAGCGAAATACAACGTTTTATTTCTTTATACCTTCGCCATTTTAATCTAATCTTCTTTTTTTACGCTCTTAACAATCACATACATAATTATAATATACGAGAGGAAAGCTTTGCGCTTTACATTCATTACCATACTTCGCTCGATAACTTATTCTATGAATCTTATATTTAACGTTATACAAAATAAATCGATAATTTATCGAATGAACAGAGCGAACGGCGCGTACACTGAACATACACAATAGTTCCCCACTTTAGTCATCCAACTATTTGTCAGGTGCCTGTGAAGGGAATACCGAGGATGATATAAAGGGCCTAAATTTCGGGCCACATTCTATAGTATGCTACGTTCGGGCTACATAGTAAACGTTCTGTCATATAAATTCCGTGCATTATTACAGTGTGCTATTATCAGAAAATATTGTAACATATATTAATTTATTTTTTCACGTGGCACTTTGTTCGATAAATGGAAATCCAAGAAGAAAATAATAATATATTAATGTGTTTAGTGTGTTCTTTTAATTTTAGTTATTTCATTAATTAAAAACTATGGAATTCAATCCAGAAGAGACAGTGAAAGAAATTAATGTTTCTTGGTATACTCATGGTTGGAATTTAGTAGATGAAAAACTGATGCTACCTGGAAAATGCATGGAGATTAATTGTGCTTTTGGAAACACTACCAG
The DNA here is from genome assembly GCA_963971435.1 of Lasius platythorax. NCBI lineage: Eukaryota > Metazoa > Arthropoda > Insecta > Hymenoptera > Formicidae > Lasius > Lasius platythorax. Next base: position 12,997,551 of record OZ020545.1, read on the forward strand.
ATATCACTTATTACCAGAACTGAATAAAAAATCTACAATAATAGGTAAGAATATGAAGAACAAATTATAAGAGAGTATATAATAATAAATTAAGACAAAATTTTTCTTAATACTCAATTATTGCGTACTATTAGCAGGTACCGATAGTTCGGAAATGATGATAGAATATGCAAAGAGAAAATATAAAAACGACGAAAGAATCGATTTTGATATACTGGACATACAAACAAAAAATTTACCAGAGAAATATATTGCCGAATTCGATCACATATTTTCCTATCCGACGGTGCAATATAGATAATTTAGACAAAACGTCAAATATTATTGAAGCTGAAAATTAGAATTTGGAAGCAATGCAGACCTTTTTGAATGGTAATTGAACATATGCTTATAATAATAGTTATAATAATTTTGTTGAAAAAAAGTATTTTTATTATTAATTATTTAACAATTTATAAGATGTATTAATATAATATTATAATTTATAAGGTACCAAGAATACACAACACAAGTCTAATGAAAGTAATCAAGTTTTTGATCAACAATCTGTTGATAAGGAGGAATCAATTGTCAGCGAGGAAAATAATCAGAATTTACAGATGAAAAGCCCATACAACATAAATTCGTTCACAAACGATAAGGATTTAAGATCCTCATATACTCTCAGTCGGAAAGAGAATTTTGAAAATGATCAATTTGCTACATTAATAACTGAAATAAATGGATTAAGGTACGTATTAGAATTTTACAAAATAAAAAATGAAAATTTTATTACATTACTTTGTTAAATTTTTGACTTTTTTATGTTGATACAACTTAATCGGTTCAAATAATGTTTGTAAAGTAGTAGTTTGTAAAGTAGTTCTTAAACAGCTTAACAATATTGTTTTAAAGAAATTAAAATTGTTAAAAATTTTTTCAGGCATTTATGCAACAACATAAATAAGGGACAATTAGCCCTTGTGGAAAAACTGGAGTAAGTGTACACGTAAATCTTGAGTATTTTATCCAAAATACAAATATTTAACTTTTGTTTTTTCTACAATTTTTTAATAAGTTTTTAACAAAATTTATTAATGTAATATGTAATATGTAAAATAATGTAGTACGTTTAATTAAGGTATTTCACTTCTTTAACATTAATTGTTTATTAATGAGCTTGTTTTTATTAATAATCAGAAAGTTTCATAGAATTTTTATTTTACAATAATTTTATCGTAAAAATGCGACAATTAAAAAAACTAAAACTAAAAAAAGCCTTTTAAGCCATCATATTTACCTATAAATATTATTGAACACTTTACGAATTTGGAAGAAATTTCAAATGAAAAATATAATGAACTTGTGAGTTCGTAATTTTTTTATTGATATATATTATTTTGATTAATAAAAATGTGATTCTAGGTGGACTGCTTTCGTTTCTTGGGCAGAGTAAATCCATTTGAATCCATTAATTATATAATGCGGGAAGTATTGACTAATTTCTGTATGGATAATAATTTCTGTATGGATTTAACTTTGTCAAAACAAGTAGTTGGAAATGTTAGAACAATACTTTTACGTTATACAAAATTATGTGAGGCATTTTATGGTAAGTTATAATATCATTACTTGTGATAGAGTTTTAACATTATTTAACATTGTTTTTTTAATAAATAAATTTGTTACAGAAGCATTGTCAGAAAATGCATATTACCCAGCTCTAAATAAGCGAGAGCTTCAAAATTGTGTGACAGCAGCATTAAATAATGGAAAACAAAGATATAGAAATGCTCGTCTTCAGAACCAGCGAAATTCTCCCGATACATATACTGGAAAACATATGGATAAAAATGAAATTCTTCATACTTCGCCAAGAAAAGTGCAAAAACAAGTGTTACAAATGTTTCTAAAAACAAAACAAATCTTTCGTCAAAATTGAAAAATTATTATAATTACCGACTGGTTGTTGTGTTATAAAATAAAAATTTTAACTCCAAATTAATGTAATAAATTAAAGTAATCTGTATGCTTATATTATGCTTATTTTTAGTATCTCAGAACGAATGTACTTATACCGAATTGAAGCAGAAACTCTGTGTATAATTTACTGTCCATATTTGCTTACTTCTGGTAATTCATGCTCAACCAAATCAAAATTATAAAATGTTTTGTTTATTGCTAATTTGTTATAAGTTTTCTTACACATTATTAAAGACAATTTTTTACATTTTTTCACAATTTTTGATTGTAACAGATTATATTGGAAGGAATTCATTAGAAGATTATAGCAGAATTATTTGACTATATAAACCGGTTCAACTTGCGTACTATCCACTTAAATCGGCGGTTAAACTTTTTACGCGCGCTTCCTGCCGAGCCAGCTGTCCATTATCGAGACGACGCGACGGATCTATACGCCATTATATTAACAGCGATGCGTGACTTTTTAGACGATTTCCATTCCTTACTTTTATTTTACATTACATTTTTATTTTCATTTTATTCATAACTTGCGCTGAAGAGAATTCAAAAAAGGGATCAAAACGTACACCTTTATTTTTCAAATATTTACTCGTGTTTCTTTTATAATTTTATAATAAATTCGTGTTGCGCGTCAAATCATATGTTGGCTCTCATTGCCTTATTTTAACCCCTCTTTTTAGTATAAATAATAATATTAAATAATTGATATATTTAAATATTAAATAAATGATAACAATATAATTAATAATATTGAACAATATTACTTAATATTATATTCTTTCTTCTATTTTCCTTTTTTCTCTCTCTCTTTCTCTCACGCTTATTTTGCGTTTTCTTTAATTTTAAAAAAGTCTTCTTTAATTATTACAGTTTCTTTCTCTTTCTTTTCTTTCTTTCCCTACTTCTCTCTATTTCTATCTTTTCTCTTTATCTCTTTTTGTTTCTTTCATTTCTCTCTATCTCTTTCTCTCTTTCTATTCTTCGTCTTTTCTTTAACTTTAAATTAAACATTTAAGTGATTATTAACTATAATAATATTCAAACATTAATAGAATTTAATATATTATATTATAGAGGGAATACAAAATTAATATTTATATTAATAAATAAATAAATACAAGTAAAAAAACAAATATAATATAAATTATATATATATAATAAAAATATATGTACATATATATATATATATATACATATATGTACATATCAAGAGACACGGTAGTGTCTCGCGCCAAGTACCGCGCAGTAGCAGCAAGGCACTCCGGGTATCTTTACGGGAGCCGGCCAGATGAAAGTACTCGAGATTATCAGACCTTTTTTTAGCTATACGCCTTACTACTTTAATTATATTGCAATGTATTAAATATTATTTTTCTTAATATTGGAAATAATAAAATAAATAAATTTTATAACATTAGTTTTTACTCAGTTGGCGCAATTTTTTGATATCATTATTTTTGTAGGAAATTAAAACAACTACAAATTTTGTACAACTTTTTTTGGTTAAAATATTTTTATATGCTTTTATTTTTAGTTGGCGCAATTTTTTTTGTAGGATGTATACTATACAGGATGTATCAGAGCGCCCGTATTAAGCATTTTTTAGGAAAACAACGCATTTTCGAGAAAAATGTTTCAGACAAAAGTTGTAGGGTTTCAAGTAATGCATTACATAGCAATATTATTATGACCTTGAATAGCATTGTCAAGGTCACGTGAAGATCACTTTTAATTTATTAAATGGAACTGCCTATCTTTTATTAAATTTTCTTGTAGATTATCTCGAGAGCTTTCCAAAACTCTATAATTAAATTATTTTTTATTCAGTACTTTTCGAGTTATAAGGCTTGAAGTTTACAGTATTTTGATATAAAATACAAAATATCTTGTAAAACTTTTATGCATAGAATCATGAAACCAATCAATTGAATAAAGAAACACAGTTGCTACTAAGAAAAAGTATGTAATCTGCAACATGCAGCTGTATACTTTTTTTTTAAAGCAATTATGTGTTGTCTTTACACCAATTGATTGGTCTTATTATTCTATGCATAAAAGTATTAAAGTAAGATTACCGAAAACTGAATTTTTTACAAGAGATTTTGTATTTTATGTCTAAATACTGTAAACTTCAAGCCTCATAACTCGAAAAATACTTAATGAAAAAATAACTCATAATGTTTTGGAAAGCTCTCGAGACAAGCTACAAGAATATGCATTGAAAAATAGGGGTTTCTGTTTAAGAAATTAGTCGCCTTTAAAATTTCTTGAAAACGACATCTACCACATGACTCACATCAAAATCATGTGTCCCCCTTCAAACCATACAACTTTTGTCTGAAACATTTGTTTTTACAATCAAAAATAAAAAAGTTATTGGGGTGGGTAACTTAAAATAACTCACCCTGTATATCATAAAGAATACATACATACATACATACATACATATATACATATATATATATATATATATATATACATCTATATACATATATACACACACACACACAAATAAATTTTTTTGCAGTTTTTTTTTAATATAAAAAAAGATGCCGAAGGCTAATAGGAACGCGTTGCAAAATGGTTCGTACCTACTTTCCTATTTTTAAACTGGGCGTTCAACGTTCAGTTAATTTTAATAATTTATAAATTTTATTTTACAGCTACACGCCGGAGCAGGCGTATTGCCGATCGGCAAGTGAATAATGCGGCCGCTGCAGTTGCGGAATTACAAAATTTAATGGCGGCACCGGTTGCCGCTGCAGCGCCGGCGCCGGATGCGCCGGTAGAGATAGCGGCACCGGTTGCCGCTGCAGCGCCGGATGCGGTAACGATGGCAGACATAACGCGTTTAATAACGCAGAGCAGAAATGAAATAATAGCGGAAGTTCATGCAATGGAGGAGCGAGCCGAAGCGCGGGCGGAGGCCCATACAATGGAGTGTAGGGCGACCTTAGAACAAATACGAGTGGCGGTGGCGGCGCTGGCGGCGGCGCCAGAGGCGCAAGATATGATGATGCGCTTTATTACGCACCAAATAAATCAATTTAAAAGAAGAATAGTGGCATCTAGAACAAAAAAATACTGACAAGGAACAGGCATTGACCTCTGTGAAGTTGGCCCCTCATTTTTTAAATTTAAAAAAACTGACTACAGTTCTGGGTGCCCCCCGAAGAGTTCTAGAGTTCTCTATCGGTTTTAGAAATAGTTCCGTTGTTTAAAGTATCGAAAATAGCACTTGAAGATACGGGGGGGCCAACTTCACATTTTTTGCAACTTTGAGGCCGTATAATTTTTTTGTCATTAACTTTAGCACTTTGGTTGATTAAGGACAATTGATAGAACTCTTCGGGGGGCTATTAGAACTCTCAAGAAAATTATCGGTTATTGACAAAAATTTTTGTCCCATAGTAAAAATTATTTTCGGAAATCGGCAGTTCTTTTAACAGTTCTGGTAGCCCCCCGAAGAGTTCTGAAGAAAACTATTGGCATTCGAAGCGCTACGATGCGAAATAAAAAAGTTCTCGTCGATCAAAGTCGCGGAATCGAAAATTTTCTAAGTTTCATCGGGGTAAAAATTTTTTTCGAGAGAGACGAATATCGTCTTTTCAGCAATCGTGTAACTTATGCTATCGGTATACGGTTTTTCGTATTCTTCTTCTTAGGTTTACATTTTTTAGCTTTAAGTTCTTTATATTTTACTTTAGATTTTATTTTAGCTGTAGATTATTTTAGCTTTAAGAATTCTTTTTAATTTAATAATTTTTTCTATTGTTAATTTATAACCATATATATATATATATAATATATATTTTATTTCATTAAAATTTTAAATATTTTCTTTCAATATGTATGACAAAGAGAAACTGCGTGATGTCATAACAAATGACGAATATAGAACCGTAGATAGTGATGGTAGAATTTTTCCACCATCTCATGATGTTTATCAAATAATATCCGAAACGCTTATGAATAATGGGTCACACATCACCCCTAAACATATATATATACAATTTTTAAAAACGATAGAAGCTGTATGTATAGCGCCGTATTGAAAGCGTTCGGCATAGATAAAATAGCTATATATGACAATTCAAATGATAGTACCTTTAACATGACCGATAACACTTCCGATAACATTTTTGAAACATCGAAAACTTTAAACTTTTAATTTCGGAGGAAAAGTGGGCGCAAATAAAACCTACGCGTCAAACATGCGGACGTGACAAACGAAGATATATGGCATTACAACCAGGCAAATGGACAAATATTATTGCTAATAAAATATGGGAGCAAACGAAATTAGCATGCGCATTTACGTTTAAACGCGCTAAAGTTAATATTAATAGTGATGCTAAGTATTATGCGCGATTTAAAGGTACATGCAATGAATGTGGCGCGCATCTTGTAGGTGTATTATACAATAAACCTATGAAAACCAATGATGCCATATTTGAATGTACTCTTGCCGGATTTTGTACGGAAGTTGTACATAAGAAAAAAAGGCCATTAAAAGGATTTCTGCTAGAAAAAATTGCGACCGAATTATTAGACGGAAATAAAAGTGCTAATGTTTGGCGCAATGAAGAAGCGAAAAAATTAATGTCATTTGGTGATGATATTCCATCAACTTTATATAATTCGACAGTTTTACGCAAGGCAAAACAAGAAAAATCAGACCAGCGTCTGCAATTACAATCTAATACTGATCCCTTGCATAATTTAAATATCGCCAAGTGTACTAGATTCTTGCGAACAATACATAATATCGGATTAAATCCGTTTTATTGTATGTATTGGTCGTTAGAACAACTACTTATGTATAAAAAAGCTCACAAGCAAGATGTTAATTGCTTTCTTACTATAGATGCCACAGGAAGCATAGGAAAAAAATTACGCCTTCCCAATGGAGAAAAGTCGCCACACTTATTTTTATATCAGTGTGTGTGCGTTTCTGAATTTAGTAATTTTCCTGCTTTTCAGATGATTTCTGCAAAACAGGATGCATCAATAATAAGTTATTTTTTATCTGAAATTGTAAGAAATGGTGCACCGATACCTAAAATTGTAGTGACAGATTTTGGGAAGGCGATTCTTATCGCAGTTGCCCGTATATTCGGGAATTGCATAGATCTGAACCATTATATGCAAATCTATTACAAGATTCTTCATAATATATATTCTGATAACATTCCACAATGTTATATAAGATTGGACATTAGCCATTTTATTGGGATGATTGCTAGATGGGAATGTCTAAGAGGAAAAGCGCCTAAAATTCGTCAATTTTATTTAAGATCTTTAGGACGGGCTTATCAAATAGAAAATTTTACCGAACTGCATAATTTTCTAAGATCGGTATTAGTAATAGCTTTGGGCGAGGAGATAGGTCTGGACGAAAGTGGAGCATTAACATTGTCAGAAATACATTTGAAAGACGTAAATAATTGCTATTAAAGGCATAATTATTGATGATTCTGAAAAAGATACATTTCATTATGACGACGAAAATACTGGACAAAAAGACTGGTTAACTTGGACCGAAAATGTATTTCTTGATGCTAAAAAAATTTCTTGTAACTCGCAAAATGGAAATGTTGTTAATGTTATTAATTATTAATTATTTATATATATAAATATATATATATTATATATATATAATTTATATATGTATATAAATATATATATTTATTATTTATTTATTGTTTACCGTGATTAAAATTATTTAAATTACGCATGCCGTGTTAACCTTTTTCTTTATTATTTTATTTACTCTTGTCACTTTGTTGTCAAATTGTCAAATCTCAGAGCGCTGTTAGCGCGATCTTCCGTCAAACAAGTCAACCGTACAAGATGCATACATTGCTATTTATTGCATGTGTTGTGTACGTGTATATACGTGTAGCGCGATACTACTATATATCTATGCATGTGTTGTGTACGTGTAGTATACGTGTTAGCGATGACGGTGACGGTGACGGTGACCACGGTGACGTTTCTTAAATGAAAATTTCCACATTTCGACTTTGCGTCGTAATACCTCTGCTTATAGAATATGTAGAGCAAAAATAAAGACACTTTCCTTATATAATTTAAACCCAAGCTATCGATTGAGCCTAGTAAGAACTCAATCCGTTCAGCAGGCTTTTATTAACGGCTGGTACGTTTGATAAAAAAACGCCGCCCAGGCAAAATAGTCACGTCGATCCGACGTCTAACAAACTGAAGCTAACATCTATCTACCATCTACATCTAATCTAGATTAAGGTCGATATCGACCTAAAAATGCAATAGCAGAAAAAATACATTTTTCAAAATTAAACTTTGATGAGATGTGAAAAGACATTTTAAAACGTAAGTATCCCAATATGAAGTCTCTTTTGAATGCTGTTAGATCACTTACAAATGCCGACCCAGAAAGAATGTTTTCTTTGCTATCAGATTTAAAAACAAAAAAACGAAATAAACTTTCGTCCGCATGTATAAACGCTAGTTGTGTATTAAAATCCGCATGTATAAACGCTTGTGTATTAATTTTACCGAAGCAGTGTAAATTTTCACAATTCCAATGCATTTACGACAAAAGATAACAAAGATGAGACTACATCGTCAGCTCATAACAACATTATCTTTTCACCTGCAAAAACGTCATCCTGTGTCATAATGTCTTCTACCGCTGAAGTAAATTTTGATCATCAACTAGATGACATATTAACTGAAAATAATAAAGATAACATTTCGAATCGTTCATCAACTATTAAAGAAGATGATTCTGATGCTAATAAAAAATTTTATGATAATATCTGTACATCAAGTGTAACTAGTAGTTCTTCACAAAATCTACGTAATAAATTACAATCGTGGGTGAATGAAGAAAAAATGCCTCACAAGTCAGTTAATTCGTTGTTAAAAATTTTTCGTGAATTTGGTCACGAAACGTTACCTCAATATGTTCGTACGTTGATGCACACACCAAAGAAAGCTACTCAAAAAATAGAGAAAATAGGAGGCGGATCATATGTGCACTTCGGACTTACTGTCAGTCTTTCACGTTTATTTGAAAGATATTTTGAAGAATGTCCCGACTCTGTTGCACTGTTAATTAATTGTGACGGAATGTCTCTGTCCAAAAGCTCGGGAAGCCAGTTTTGGCCTATTTTAATTTCCTTGAAAACACATACGTATTTGGAGCCATTTGCTGTAGGGATATATCATGGTTTTTCGAAAACAAACGATGCAAACACTTATTTATCTCATTTTGTGAACGAGTTGAAAGAAGTTCTTGTGAATGATATATTTTATCGTAATAAAATGTGTAAAGTATCGATAGCAGGTTTCGTTTGTAATGCTCCTGCAACAGCTTTCATAACATACACCAAAAACCATTCTGGTTATTTTGCTTGTCACAAGTGCGTTCAAGAAGGAGAATATATCAATTCTGTAATTTATCCACTATTAAATTCTCCATTAAGAACTGATCAATCTTTTTGTTTAAAGGAACAAAAAGAGCTCCATATTGAAGTATCCATTTTAGAGCAATTACCAATAGATATGGTATCTCAAATCGCTATAGATTACATGCATTTGATATGCCTAGGAATTATGAAAAGACTTCTTCTTTTTTGGACTAAAGGCTTCAAAAATGTTCGTTTGAGCAGGGAGCAGCAAGATCATGTATCAAGTACATTATTAGCTTTCAAGTCTTCGATTCCAATAGAATTTTCACAATTGCCACGAAGTTTGTGTGAAGTTGACAAATGGAAAGCAACTGAATTTAGATTGTTTTTATTGTACATAGGACCCGTTATATTAAAAGAAGTTATGTCTGATGAATATTACATTCATTTTCTTACTCTAAGTATTGCCATTCGAATACTCTGTGACCCAAGATTATGTTTTGAAATGAATGATTATGCTTCTAATTTGTTACTTTATTTTGTTGATCATTATAAACATCTGTATGGTCGTCAATACATGTCATATAATGTCCACAATTTACTACATTTAGCAGGCGAGGTCAAGAATTTTGGTTGCTTAGATACGTTCAGTTGTTTTCAATTTGAAAATTATTTGAAAAAATTAAAGCACAAACTTCGAAATTCACCCAAACCTTTACAGCAGATAACTAATAGAATAAATGAAGAAAATCAAATTTCTATTATAAAGCAATCATCTAAATCATATCCTGTAATATATTATTCAAAGTTCAAGAAGATTAATGCTATAGAATTTTATGAATTTACTATTTCATCCAAGAGTCCCAATAATTGTTGTATATTAAAAAATAATGAAATTATGTTGGTATTGGAAATTATTTCTTAAACAAAAAAATTGTTCATTATTGGTAACAAATTCGTGAAAATTCTTAAAATGTTTGAAAAACCTTGTGCGATTCATTAAAATTTAATATGTGTATAATTGACAAACATTCGTCTAAAGAAAATGTTAGAGTTCCTATTTCAGAAATTAAAATGAAATGTATAAATTTTGCGTTGCAAGCAAGTAAAAAATGTGCCATTGTACCACTGATACATTATATTCATTAATTTAAACATGTGACATTAAAATGTTTGTAGTATAATAACATATAAATATTACATATTTTTATTTTTCTAAATTTTTCTATTTTTATATTGTGTGTATGTAGATAAATAATAAATATATAAACGTTATGTTAAACTTGTCTCACTTATTTCAAATTAACCGCTATTGTAAAATCTTTTTGTCATTGCAATTGAGCGATAAGTCGATAAGTTGAAAATCCGCCATGTTGTAACTGATGTTTTCTCTAGTGTTTGTTTCTGTAAATGAATATCCATATCTTTTCTATTTCCAAAATTATTTTTTCTGTTCTATAGTGACTAATTATTTACCGAGTTTGTTAAATTGGTAACAGTACTTTGATAATTATATATTGATCAACCAAAAATAAATATAAAATTTTTAATTATCTAATAAAAATTAGTCACATAACTTCACTTATTTTTATCATATTTTAAATGTATCATTATACACTGATTATATTCCGTGACAAAATTACGTAAAAAATATCTAATTATAATTCACTCCTAAATAATCAAAAGAATAATTTTAACTTGAAACTTTTCTTTTTTAAGAAAGTATGGGTTACGTGGTTGTAACATTTCTCGGCGATAATAGCATATCTGAAGTGCCAACTAGTTGGTTCCACTTGGAGAATAATGAGACTTTGTGCTGGTGGCCACCGAATTCAACCAAAAATATTTCTGCTTTGATTGCAAAACAAACTGAGCCAAATAAAAAGGATTGGATGTTGTTGGCTGTAAAAATTGAAAAATTTTGCGGTAAAAATATGTCGGATTGGTAAACATACATAAGAAATTTATTGTTTACATTTCATTTTATTATTTAACAGATTCATTACAAAAAGCCCGTAAAATCGCTGCTGATTTATATTGCTCTTCTACGGACGAAGATAACTTGGGCAAAGGTCAACGAAAAAAATTTCTTCGCCGTTTTTCAGAAAATGATGATAGTGATATTGAAAAAATGATAACAATATTAATGCCAATAAAAACCAAGCTCAAAGAGTTAAAATAAAGGAAACTGGATCTCAGCGGTCACGCAAGCATCAGAATAAGTTACCTTTGACATCAATCACTCGTATTGATGATACAGATGATGAAAATGTTAATGAAAATAAAAATCTTGAGAGGAAACAGCTACCTGAATGGCCAGAACATCAAAATTGTGATGAAAGTGACGAAAATATTTATTCGGACACATCGACTAACGATAAAGGTGCACCTGACAACGAACGTAAGTAATATATATTCTAAATAATATATATTCTAACAATAAGTAATGTAATTCGTAAGTAATATACATATATATATCTTTTTTATGAATTTGTGCATATATAAAAATTAAACTATAATTATAATACATTAGTTTGTAGAAAGACTCATCATGAAGATGATTTAAGAGCGGTTTCAATCCAGTTACAGACTACAGCAAATCAAACACAAGATATAAATGATGTGAACAATAATAGGAAATTCATATTTGATGCTGTACACCGGATCGACGGTAAGATTGATTTTTTCAAATTATTTTCATAAAAAGAATTAAAGTCTACTTTTCTAAAATATTCAATAAGCAAAGCTTTTTTGTTTAAATTTATTAGAAAATGTGAATATTTTAATTCGAATAATGGCACAATGCGAACAAAAAATAATTGATGTGTCTCAACGAGTGGATAGAATTACTCCTCACCTTCAAATAAGTGCACGTACGGATAAAATTAAAAAATATTTTCCACTGAAAAGTATCAGTGAAATTAGAGCTGTAGAAACGATTTTAAAGAACGACGAGCAGCTTAGAGATCAACTTGTACATATGAAAAATGAATAATATTAAAAATTTATTTTAATACATAAAAAGTATAATTAAACTTTGATTTCAGAAAGCATTCGTGCAGAAAATTGGTGGTGGCACGACTAAAGAAAATATAAGAAACGTCCTGGCAAAAATATTTTCTAATAAATGTGCCATGCAATGTTCTTGGAAGTGTTAAAATAGATGATTTTGACTAACTGTGCCCATCCGGTACATTAGCGCTCTCATACGGTCACTTTACTTACTAACTTTTATACTCTCTCTAAAACGTGATTCAATAAAGTCAACACGTGTGCAATCTACTCCGATATCAATCCTTTTATTCTCACTAAATCCATCAGGTTATGGGCCCAGGAGATAACGCAAATAAAAGGTTGATAAGTAGAATAATTAAGTAGAATATAATTTCCACGGGAAATTATAGTTTCGTCTTTAAAATCGCAGCGATAAATCGGAGCACGTGCGTGTGAATTACTCCGAAACAAAAATGTCGCATAGCGCCGGGAATTATAGTTCCACGCTACAGTTAGAAAAATTGCAAGGCCGTGAAAACTATAGCACGTGGAAGTTTGCTATGGAAGCACATCTGCAACATGAAGATCTTTGGGACTGCATAGAAGCTCCACCGGGAGGGTCGATATCTACCGATCATAAACGAGTGGCACGTGCTCGAGCCAAGATAATACTTTTTCTGGACCCGCTTAATTACGTACATGTACAAGACACAAAAACTGCAGCTGAAGCATGGGAAAAATTGAAGAAAGCATTTGAAGACACTGGACTCACTAGAAGAGTAGGACTTCTCCGTACCCTCATCACCACGCAGCTAACAAATTGTGCTTCTGTAAACGATTATGTGAATACTGTAATTACAACGGCGCATAAACTTAACGGAATAGGTTTCGAAATAAAGGATGTATGGATAGGAACGCTGCTCCTTGCGGGCCTGCCCGAAGAGTACAAACCCATGATAATGGGACTCGAGAACTCTGGAACTCCCATCGCAGGAGATGCTATTAAAACAAAACTACTACAAGATGTAAAATGGGAAAGAAACGTCCACAATGAAGGTAAAGAATTAGCTTTCTATTCAAAATCTAATAATCAACAATTTCAGCGAATGAAAAGAACCAAAAAGGGTCCACGCTGTTACAATTGCAACAAATCAGGCCATTTAGCAGCAGATTGCTGGAAGCGAAGAGAAAAGACGTCAAAAGCAAATACAGCTGAGACAGAAGACCTCAGAGCATTCTACGCACTACACTCCACTGGAATCATCGATCAAGGTGAATGGATTATCGACTCAGGAGCATCAGCTCACATGTCCATAAATCGCAGCTGGTTCTGTGATCTGCAAAAGTCATCGCTTCAACAAAATATAGTTGTGGCAAATCAAGAACGCCTACCGGTTAAAGGAAGTGGAAACATCATACTGAAAACATGTGATGGTAAGGATAAAAAAGATATTTGCGCTAAAGAAGTGCTATACGTTCCAGGTTTATCAGCTAATCTGCTCTCTGTGAGCAAAATAGCGAAGCAAGGTAATAAAATTATATTTGATAGTGATGGCTGTAAAATTCTAGACAAGAATTCTGAAATATTGGCCACCGGAACTCTACAAAACGATACTTACAGATTAGTTAAACCAAAGGAACATGCACACGCACTACATTCCACACAAAGCATTGATGCCAGAATTTGGCATAGGCGTCTCGGTCACATGAATCCAGAATATATGGTCCAATTGAGGGACCACAGACCAACTGGAATTAACTTCAAAGGAAGCAAACAACAAGTATGCGTAGCCTGCGCTAAAGGAAAACAAGCAAAACAAAAATTTGATAAACAAGGTAAACGAGCTGAAGGCTTATTGGACCTGATACACTCAGACTTGTGTGGACCGATGGAGAACAAATCCATAGGAGGAACCCGCTACATGCTCACATTCATAGATGACCACTCAAGAAAAGTGTTTGTATATTTTCTAGTTTCCAAAGATGAAGTACCAAATAGATTTGAGGAATTCAAGACATATATCGAAAGGCAAATGAATCGACCGATCAAGTGTCTCAGAACGGATAATGGGACCGAGTATGTAAATCAACGAATGGAGCAAATTTTACGCAAAAATGGAATACGCCATCAGACATCAATCCCATATAATCCACAGCAAAATGGTACAGCAGAGAGGATGAACAGGACTTTAGTTGAAAAAGCCAAATGCATGCTAGCAGACGCTGGACTAGAAAAGAAGTTTTGGGCAGAAGCCATAGCCACAGCCGCCTATATAATAAATCGTGCACCGAATAAAAATTTGAATAATTGCACGCCGGAAGAAATTTGGTCTGGAAGAAAACCGAACCTGAGTCATCTACATATTTTTGGATGCAAAGCATTTTCACTCATTCCAACACAGCAACGCAAGAAATGGGATGTGAAGACTAAAGAGTGCATTCTATTAGGTTATTGTCAGGATTCTAAAGGATACCGACTGTGGGATAGTCAGGCTCAGGAGGTAATCAGAAGTCGTGATGTTAATTTTGTTGAACTTCCTGATTTACAGTTTATACCGGATGTTGAGCTGACAAAACCAACAATATCCATACCAATTCTAAGCGACCTTGACACAGAAGACACACCATCAAGTGAGGGATCACACCAGCTGTAGTTTGTTGTATCTCACAGAGTATCATTAATATACACGTGATATTTATTTTAAGATTGATTGCTTGATTTATTATACGAACGTACAGATTATAAGTATATATGACTCGAGGTAACTATACATGTTTACTGTCAAAGGTATCGTAACGAAGTGAAGAGCGAGAGTCAAATCCTTTGTACGCGACCGAAATCATCGATGATCATCGGGTCAAAACGGTTAACGCTCGGCAAAGCTACGGATAATCGCGATAAATAAGAACGACGCGCGCTATTCAAAACAGAGATTAAACTTTATCGAACACCAGCAGACAGTACAAACTGAACAAAACAGCTCCGAAGAAGAACAAAGCTCTGAAGAAGAAGAAGAACAACCAAGATACAACCTTCGAAGATCAAATAGGCCAAGAAAGCCCAGAAATTTAGATGACTACGTCGTTTATTCAGCAATAAAAGAAGCAGCTGATCCATCGACATTTGAAGATGCCCTGGACCGTGAAGATGCATCAAATTGGATGATTGCGATGGAAGAAGAGATCAGATCATTAAATAAAAATGACACATGGACTCTACAAGCATTACCCACTGGAAAACGAGCCATAAAAAGTAAATGGGTATTTAAAACAAAAATTAATTTAAATAATAACTCTAAAAAATATAAAGCCATGCTGGTTGCAAAAGGATACGCACAGAAGAGAGGACTAGACTATGAAGAAACATACGCACCTGTAGTCCGTTACAGTTTCATTCGACTCTTATTCGCACTAGCTGCACTAAAGGACCTCAACGTATATCACATGGATGTGGTCACCGCTTTTCTCCATGGAGAACTCCAAGAAGAGATCTACCTCCAACAACCCGAAGGATTTGTGGATGAAAGCAAAGGAGATCAAGTCTATCGCTTGAATAAGGCGATCTATGGACTGAAGCAAAGCAGCCGAGCCTGGAATATGAAGCTTGACAAAGCTCTTCAAGAAATTGGACTCTTACGCTCTAATTATGATCAATGCGTATATTATTTCTTTGACAAAAATAATATAATCATAATAGCAGCTTATGTAGATGATTTACTAATGTTTACCAATAATGATAGTCACAGGAAAAACTTGAGCAGAAGACTGTCAGAAAAATTCGAAATAAAAGATCTCGGTGAAGCTACAAATTGCCTGGGAATTAAAATTACCAGAGACAAGTTACGTGGAAAGATCTGGCTGGACCAATCTCAATACATTTCACAGATCCTCGAGAGATTCAACATGAGCGACAGTAATCCAGTTGTAACACCACTAGAGGCAGGACATATTCTAACCAAAGACATGTCACCAATTTCGCAGCAAGAGATAGATGAGATGCGTAACATTCCATATCAAAACGCAGTTGGATCAATAATCTACGCATGTCAAGGCACAAGACCTGATCTAGCCCACGCAGTAGAGATGATCAGTAGATTCAACTCCAATCCTGGAAAAGAACATTGGAAAGCAGTCAAGAGAATATTCAGATACCTGAAGGGAACCATCAACCTTGTTCTGGAATACAGCAAAAAGGCAGAGCAGGACATCATCGGATTTGCAGAAGCAATTTGGGCATCTGATTTAGACCTACGAAGATCTACGACTGGATATGCATTCATACCACAAAGCGCCGCAATCAGCTGGAGCAGTAAGCGACAACCCACCGTCGCTTTATCAACAACGGAGGCCGAATATATGGCCTTAACTAGCGCAACCCAGGAGACAGTGTGGTTACGTGGCTTGGCCAAAGAAATAGGCTTAAACGCAAATAAGCCTACAACAATATACTGTGATAACCGTAGTGCAATTGATCTAAGTCAAAACGCGAATTATAGTGCGCGTACTAAACACATAGACACGAAACATCATTTTATTAAAGACAAAATTAAAGAAGGTCAAATCAAATTAATTCATATTCCTACTGCTGAAATGCCTGCAGATATATTAACAAAGGCATTAACAAATGTAAAATTACAAAAATGTAATGAAAAATTAGGCTTAAGATTCGTAAATAAGTCAATATCAAGTGAGGGTGTTAAAATAGATGATTTTGACTAACTATGTGCCCATCCGGTACATCAGCGCTCTCATACGGTCACTTTACTTACTAACTTTTATACTCTCTCTAAAACGTGATTCAATAAAGTCAACACGTGTGCAATCTACTCCGATATCAATCCTTTTATTCTCACTAAATCCATCAGGAAGGGTCGCCGTGAAAATTTTGGTATAGCCGACTTATTGTTAATAAAAATAGTAAAAGGTACATAATAAATAAAAAAAATAAAAAAGCAAAAAACATTAATAACTTATTAACTTAACTATTATTCAATTAAAAATTCTCATTTTAATTATTTTAATGACTCAAAAAAAGGGTCAAAACGTTCACTAATATTGTTATCGTTTGAAGAATAAATATATTGTCTTTTGCGCCCCAATAACTGCGCGTGGTTCTTTATGCCTTTCTTCCTTTATTAATTTTGTTTCTACTCACAGAGCCATTATATCTTCTATTATTTAATTATTTTATTTATAGAAATGATGCTGGATTTAAAAGAGATATTGACACAATATGATTTTAACAAAATAGGAGCTGAATGGTTTAGATTTGCAAAGCAAAGACATGATCGAGAAGAAAAAAATCAATAATAGGAATAGACAGATGAGTGAAACTGTGGTACTTATTATCTTAAGTAATGTTATATAAACTTAATAAGTTAAGTAAAGTTAGATAAAGTTTATATGAGGTTAAAAGATTTCATTCTTAAATTTTAATTTTATAGTTCAGTCAAATAGTTTCTTATAATGTTTATTTTATTAATACTTATTTGTTTAACTTAAAAAATGAAAATGTTAAGTACTGAGAAAAAAGACATAACTTTTGATATAGATCAGTTATTGATCTATTTATAATTAAGGCAGTTACAGCTAATGTAGATTAGCCATATAGGATATATGGAAAAGTTTACCCTACTTTTATTTTAGTTGCCTTATTTATAACTAAAAAAATTTTTTGTTTTTAAAACAAAGTTGATAAATAGAATCAAAATAATAAATAATTAAGTATAACTTGTAGAATTAATAAGTTGTCATTATTACCTGTGCAAAGATTTAAAGTGATATGATATAAGAAAAGCGATTTTATGTTGCAAGTTTTATAATTTATTAGATTCATTTAGCAATAATTTATAATTTAAAAAGGCGTATTTGAAATTATGAATATATAATGATTATTCATTAACATTACAAAATTTTATTCAAAAAAAGTTTGAGAGAATATAAGTTAGTTTTAAGTATAAAAATATGTATTATATTTCCCGCCTCGTTCTCGGGATAATAATGTAGTACCGCTACTTTCCGCTTCAGCGTCACAAGTTTTAGAGTTAAAAAAGCGGAAGTTCTCTCTATGTCACTTCCGCGCCTCGTTCTCCATCTTAACCTCATAACGTTCTTTGTGCTTGACAGTGTCGCACGTTTTCAGAGTTGTATTAGTGTTATATTAGTAATAAAAGAAGTCTCGTATTCCCGTTTGAAATGGGCCATTCCCGAAAAAGGAAGCATAAATCAAGAGAACACAGCCTCGAAAGATTGGCTAGAAAAGTTGAAAAGATCCAAAGGAAACTTAAGCGTCAAAGAACGCTCACCAACAACGAGAACTCGAACGACGAGAGCTCGGAATTTGCTTTCAGACATGCGAGCGAGGAAGGTAAATACGTTAGGGCTCACACTAGGGGTGAGACAATCCTCACATCATATAAAATACGCGAGCTCACACGCGGGGTGAGACATGACGTATTTACTTTGGCGATGGGACTCAAACTTGGGTTGAGGCATAAATCGCGCAAAAAATGGCGACTTACTACCATAAAGAACGACATGTTAATGAAGTCCGCATAACGAACGATAGGTTAACGGACAATTTATTTCTCGTTTTTTGTTTACAGACGTTACCTCGGATAAAGAAAATGCGTCAATACAGATTGAACCACGGGATAACCGGGAGGTTATAAAACAACAATCATCAGAATCTCAAGGAACGATGAACGCTAATAAAGATTTACCCTTAGCGGAAATAGAAATTATACCTTTAGATGAAAACAAATTAAAAATACTGGGGGAAGATTTAACAGTAACAAAAGCAAAAACCGTCGAACTTCACCCAGATCTCGCTGCTCGATGGAAAGTTTGGTTAAGTTGTGGATTACCAGACGAAATAAAAAAAGAGATTCTAGGTAAATATGCGCGCAATGGTAATTGCCTTCTTGAATCCCCAGAATTAAATCTAGAGGTTTCGGCCACATTTAATGATTCTGCAAAGAAACGAGACGAATATTTTCGTATAGAGCAAAATTTGGTAGGCACAGCTTTAGCTGCGTTAGGGGCAGCAATAACGCAACTTCTATCAGAATCAGAAGGAGGTATAGATGAGCTCGTCTTATTAGAATCACTGTCGGATGCAGGAAAAATTCTGACAGAATTACATCATACGTTATCGGAAGCCAGGAAGAAATATATACTTCCAAGCTTAGATAAGGATATGCGAGAGACGTTACAGAAAGCCGACACAGACACCTTACTCTTTGGCGAAAAATTAGGCGATAAAATTCGCAATATAAAAGCGTGTGTGAAGATTGGGAAAGAATTAAAGACTCAACCTATAAAGAAAGCATTGACCTTTAAGAGTTCTAGACCTTTAAACTCCAGGGGCCCATTCACGAAGACCAGGGAGACACCGAGGATGGGCAACTCCTCGAAATTCCCATCGTCACAGAGATATTATAGTCAGAAGGAACATCGGAAGAGCCGAACACCGCAGAAACGGCCATCATACAGGACGAAGGATCACCGAAGATAAAGGAGGTAAATTCTGTTGGAAAGCTTAGCTACTTTGTAGACAACTGGAAAAACATTACCAGGGATAATTTTATTATCCAGACCATAAGGGGATATAAGATTCCCTTCTTATCTATTCCAAATGAATCCCAGTTCAAACAGTTAGAGTCAAGATTTACATCGGAAATGGACTTACTTGAGAAAGAAGTAGAAAGCCTCCAAAAATCGGGAGCAATAAAAATATGCTTCCCAACAAAAGGACAGTTTATCTCGCAGATCTTTTTAGTTGATAAACCAGGAGGAACTAAACGTTTCATAATTAATTTGAAAAGACTGAATGAGTTTGTGGACACACCACATTTTAAACTCGAGGACTTAAGAGTGGCAGCTAATCTATTAAAATCTAACGACTTTATGAGCCACGTAGACTTAAAAGATGCATACTTCGCAATTCCAATCTATAAAAGTCATAGAAAATACTTTCGTTTTGACCTAAAGGGAGTATTATACGAGTTTACTTGCTTACCGTTCGGACTCAGCTCAAGTCCTTTTGTCTTTACAAAAATTATGCGACCAGTCGTGAATTACATCCGGAAACGAGGTATACGCTGTGTCATATACCTTGATGACTTTCTGATTTTAGGCAGTTCCTTTGAAGTCTGTAAATCAAATACAAAGATAGTAATAGATCTGTTACAGTCATTGGGATTTACAATTAATTTTAAAAAAAGCACAATAATACCAGCATAAAAATGCGATTTTCTAGGCTTCACCTTGGTCTCTACACGAATGATCATCAAACTACCGTCTGATAAGCGTACAAAACTAATAAAATTAGTAAAAGCATTTTTAGATAAGAAAAGATGCTCGATCAGACAATTCGCACAATTCACTGGCTCTTTGGTAGCCAGTTGTCCTGGAGTGGAATATGGTAAAAGACATACAAAATCCCTCGAAAGAGCCAAGTTTATAGCCTTATTAAAATCAAATCAAGATTATGAGAAGATGATGAATATTCCGAAGGATATCCAAGAGGACCTGAGATGGTGGAGAAAAATGCTGCCAATTACATATAAACCATGGTGTAATAAAGAAAAGAGGTGTGCTCGTTAGGTAGACCAATTTTGGATTCGTTCTGCGCATATACATATATATGTATAGCGTTGGAACAAGTCGCCTTCCATATTGGAAAATAATAATAAAATTTGGACTTGTGATTCAGTTTGACATTTTTATTTGTGACTGATTTACTGTATTTTTATTTATGACTGTGTTTCAAAAATGGTAGCATGCAGCGTTAAAAGTTGTAAAAACCGAAGTGAAAATGTGAAAGAAAAAATAAAATTTTTTTCTTTTCCAAAAGAAAAGGAAATTTCCGAGAAATGGATGACAGCTTGTGGCAAGGTTAACCCTAAAAGTGGTAGACATATAAATTAAGACTTATCAGTATTGTACAAATTTATATTACGAAATATAAAGAAATTATTTAATATAAAAATGTTTCAGCACGTATTTGTTCTATTCATTTTCTCCCAATTTGCTACAAAAAAAAACCCGAATATTATGGAGATTATTCTCCAACAACAGTCAGAAGTCTTTTACCTGATGCTGTTCCTACAGAGAAATTGTTTTTTGATCAATCCACTCCTTTACAGATAATTAAAAATCAAAATGAAAATAAAAAGCCAGTGCTAATATTAAAGAAAATAAAAAGTATGTATCTATTAATTATTAATATTTTTTGTAAATATTATATATTTAACATATTTATCTATTTATAGTTCTTTTGGTCAGCCAATACCTGTTATTGATGAAAGGAGTTGCTCAAATATAATATTGAAAGAGGTTCATGAAGTTGGAATACAATGCTCATTAACGTCAAATAAAATTACTGATGATCCTTGTACAAAAATTATAAATGATCCAAATTCAACATTGTCTCTTCAACAAGAAACTATTTCTAAAAAACAAATCGAGTACTTTCATATAAAATATTAATATTATTTTGATTTTAAATAACTTAATCATTTATTTTAAACTTCCAATCATACCATAAATACTTACTATAATTTTTAAAGTTTGTATATTTGTTTAGCTCTGAAAATGAAATAACAAAACTGAAGACAGAATTAAAGAACGAAAAGAAAGAAAAGTATTTACTTCTTAAAAAGATAAAGCGACTGAAAAGGGAAACCAAAGTTACTGTTAATAAAAGAGTTCATGAGATATTACAAAATGTCTTTACCCCAAAACAAATACATAAAATTATGAATCCGCATATAAAAAGAGTTAAATGGGGCGTAGAAGATATCGCTTCAGCTATTGCATTAAAAAGTGTGAGTCCGAAAGCTTATAGATATCTTCAAAAAAATAACTACCCCTTACCTGGATTATCAACACTCCGTAACTGGGCATCTCGTTTAGATTTAAGCGAAGGTATTTTAACAGAGATTTTGACTCTTATGAAATGCAAAGCAAATTCATTCTCTAATTTTCAAAAACTAGTTGTACTGTGTTTTAATGAAATATATATATCTCACAAAGCTGAAATCGACAGAAAAGCTGAATAAGCAGTAGGTCCTCATAAAACATGTCAGATTGGCATTGCTCGTGGCTTATTTAGCAAGTGGAAACAGATCATTTATTACGGTTACGATCAACCTCTTACTTCATCTATCGTCAATGAAGTCATTAAAAAAATGTATGATGCAGGTTACACTGTAGTTGCAATAACCACGGATTTAGGCCCATCTAACAGTAAAACTTGGAAAGAAATGAATGTAGGAGTAGACGAAGGGCAAACATCTTTTTTTACACATCCAAGTAATGATAATTTAAAACTATTTGTTTTTGCTGATGGCCCACATTTATTGAAACTTATTCGGAATCATTATTTGGACCGTGGATTTTTGATTAGAGATAAACATATCAGTAAGACATGCATGGAAAGAATACTATCAATAAATAACAGGGATTTGAAAGTTATGTTTAAAGTAACTGAAGCTGATTTGACTGTTGCTGGTCAGGCAAGACAAAAAGTGTCAACGGCTGCAAAACTGTTTTCCCAAACAACAGCTAAATCTATTAGATGGTGTGGAGAACAAGGTTTTCTTTATAATGAAGAAGCTTGGGAGGAAACTGCTGAGACTTTTCAACTTGTGAATGATTGGTTTGACGTCTTCAATAGTAAATGTAAAGATGAACGGAACCCTAAAAAGAAACCTTATGGATTCAACTTTGAATATCAAAACAGCATACTAAATGAAATGACGAATTTTATGAACAAGATGAGAGTTAAAGGTCACAAGAACTTGTTACCTTTCCAAAAAGGTGCACTTTTAGTTAATACCTCTCTTCAGCAATTACTGCCCTATCTTCAAGAAACATATACCAATGATAATTTTCATGTGACGTACGTTATGACAAATAGACTTACACAAGACTGTTTAGAAAACTTATTTTCTTATTTGCGGGCCATGGGAGCAGCAAATGATCAACCCTCTGCATTAAATCTTCGATATAGATTACGTTGGTATATATTAGGGAAACATGCATTTGACGTGCTTTCTAATGCTGTAAATACAGAAGTTGATGGAAACGAAAGTAATTTAATTGATTTCAACAATTCAGAAGATCCGCTAATAGGAGCAGCTTTTAATTCAGGCGAAGAGAGGTATCCGAATCCAGTGGCTGATGAAGAGTTCAACAGATTTGCTAATGAATTCCAAGATGAAGAGTTTATAAATAACGATATGAATGAGTTTGAGAGCGATATGGGTAAACATGCTATATATATTTGCAGATTATTTACAGAAAAAAACATGCTATATATATTTACAGATTATTTACAGAAAAATTCTATATATATTTATAGATTATTTACAGAAACATGCTATATATATTTACAGATTATTTACAGAAACATGCTATATATTTTTTTTACGATAATATTATTATAATTGTAAGTATTGCAACGTTTTTTTTAGAATTTTTGCGATACATTTTTACATTTTTTTGGTAACATAAATATCGTTATTTTTCTGTTATTCGTTAATTATAGATATTCCTAAAGATGAAGAATGCATCATACAAGAAACTATTGAGGCTGAAGGTTTGAAGTATATTGCCGGCTACGTTGCTCGTAGATTTAGAATAAAATATCCGTTTCTAGGCGATGAAACAAGAAAATTAAAAATTGCAAATGATGATCCTGATTGGATTCAATTCCTTTCAAATGGTTATCTAATTTATCCATGTGAAAATTTGATTAATGTAGCGAATGCAATGGAAAAAGAGTTTGTTCTTTTTCATGGACCTTCTGGCTTGAGCAAAGAAAAAGGTATATTTAAAAAGGTTGCAAATCTAGTCAAAGAAAAATTAAATAGTACATTTAATGTACCTGAAGATGTGATACATTGCCTGGTTCGCACACGCACCTACATTAGATTAAGAGAAATCAACAAAAAAATGAATTTGCTCGAGTTTGGTTCAATTCTGTCCATTTTTCACGAATTTTCGTCAAAAAAAACGTAAATGTGCATTTTTTTCGCTCTACATGCATTCCGACCCTATTCTCATCCATTTGCTCGAGTTTGGTTCAATTCTGTCCATTTTTCACGGATTTTCGTCAGAAAGACGTAAATGCGTATTTTTTGCTTCACATGTATTCCGACGCGTTTTGCAAGCATTTGCTCAAGTTTGGTTCACTTCTGGTGATTTTTCACGGATTTTCGACAAAAACACGTGTATGTGCATTTTTTCGCTTTACATGTATGTTTTAGCTATTTGCTTGCGGGCGGTACCTCCGGTTAGTTATTTTTCTAAGTCCCAACGGAATTTTTTTTACATCAACGGGCGATACCACCAGATGAATAATTTTGTGGCTTTAAATGTATTCCGAAATTTATTTCATGGACTTGCTCGAGTTTGGTTCATTTTTGTCCATTTTTCACGGTTTTTCGACAAAAAAACGTAAATGTACATTTTTTTGCTTTACATGCATTCCGACACTATTTTCATGCATTTGCTCGAGTTTGGTTCAATTCTGTCCATTTTTCACGGATTCTCGTCAAAAAAACGTAAATGTGCATTTTTTCGCTTTACATGCCTTCCGACACTATTTTCATGCATTTGCTCGAGTTTGGTTCAATTCTGTCCATTTTTCACGAATTTTCGTCAAAAAAACGTAAATGTGCATTTTTTCGCTTTACATGCATTCCGACCCTATTCTCATCCATTTGCTCGCGTTTGGTTCAATTCTGTCCATTTTTCACGGATTTTCGTCAGAAAGACGTAAATGCGCATTTTTTGCTTCACATGTATTCCGACGCTATTTGCAAGCATTTGCTCGAGTTTGGTTCACTTCTAGTGATTTTTCACGGATTTTCGACAAAAACACGTGTATGTGCATTTTTTCGCTTTACATGTATTCTGACGATATTTGCTCCAGATTGATTCACTTCCGATCATTTTTCACGGATTTTCGACAGAAACACGTGTATGTGCATTTTTTCGCTTTACATGTATTTTTTAGCTATTTGCTTGCGGGCGGTACCTCCGGTTAGTTATTTTTCTAAGTCCCAACGGAATTTTTCTTACATCAACGGGCGATACCACCAGATGAATAATTTTGTGGCTTTACATGTATTCCGAAATTTATTTCATGGACTTGCTCGAGTTTGGTTCATTTTCTAATGTCAATGTTAGACATAAAAAGAAAAAAATTTTTAAATTTGTTTGCTAATACATTGTCAAAATATTTTTCTAATAAAATTTATCAACAAAACACGTTCAATTATTAAATAATAATTATAATTTATTTAATTTTAAATTAAATAAATTCATTAATTGTCCTTTCCTTATTTAAATTATACAACGTTTTGAGTATTGCGGGCAAAATCCTGAGTGGCTGATATATCAATATGGTCGGTTACTTGTTCCACCATCCTCATTGGTTAATCATCTGCATGCGTAAGAGCACACCTCTTTTCTTTATTACACCATGATATAAACTAATTAGACGTGACTATTATGTGAGAACTATCTTCTCGGATGCTTCAAATTCAGGCTGGGGTGCTTTCTGCAATGGAGAAAGAGCACGCGGTTTTTGGAATGCTAAAGAAAAGTCTTGTCATATCAATGAGTTAGAATTAAAAGCTGCCTTTTTAGCACTAAAATGCTTCGCATCAAATATCGACAATTGCCAGATTCTCTTACGTGTAGACAACACAACAGCGATATCTTATATAAACAAGATGGGAGGTGTTCAATATGCGCACCTCGACGAAAGGGTAAAAGAAATATGGAATTGGTGTGAAAATAAACGTATCTGGATCCACGCAGAATATATCGCATCTGAAGAAAACATAGAGGCAGATCAAGAATCTCGATACAGAAATATTGACACCGAGTAGGAATTAGCTCCAGACGTCTTCGAAGAAATAATAAGTCAATTTGGCAAACCAGAAATAGACCTTTTTGCCTCACGGGCTAATACTAAATGCGATAGATTTTGCTCATGGGGCAGAGATCCAGACGCAGTTGCGATAGATGCATTCACGATAGATTGGAATGACATATAGTACATTTCTACGCTTTCCCCCTTTTTCGATGATCCTTAGGACACTCACAAAGATTATTCATGATCGAGCACAAGGAATAGTCGTTGTCCCCTTATGGTCTGCTCAACCCTGGTTTTCAATGTTCACAGAAATGCTAGAATCAGAACCTATCATTTTTCAGCCACATCCTAATCTACTTTTATCGCCTTACAGAGACGCACACCATCCGCTCTCCCTCCAAAAACTTACCCTGGTTGCAGGAGTGCTATCAGGACAGCATATAGAAGAAGAGACTCAACTACAGACGTGATGTTAGCATCGTTAGCAGAGACAACTTTAAAACAATATAATATTGCACTAAAAAAATGGTGACTTTTCTGCGAAAAAAGTAGTATCGATCCATATAAGAGAAAAGTTAAAGACGTTTTAGAGTTTTTAACTCGAGACCTGAACGAGGGAGCAAGTTATGGAACGCTGAACACAGCTCGATCAGCTCTGGCATTAATCCTTGATTGCGATCTCTCGGAGGATAGTTACATCAAGCGTTTCTTTAAAGGTATTTACAAAATAAAACCTTGTCCACCAAAATACTCTAAAGTTTGGGATGTATCATCAGTATTGGACCAGGTAAAAAACTGGTATCCTCTGGAATCGCTCACCTTTTCACAACTGTCCGATAAACTAGTAATATTAATGGCACTCGCAACGGGCCACAGAGTACAAACTCTATCCTTGATTAGGACGGACAACATACAATTCAAACCGAAAGGAGTAGAAATAAAGATACAGGATCTTGTTAAAACCTCAAGAGTCGGTTACAAACACCCTTTTTTTTATCTACCGACTCTCGAAAAGAAACCAGAGTTGTGCGTGACACTCACCTTGAAGAAGTATCTAGAAATCACTAAGGAAATAAGGGGATGCGAGAAAGGACTTTTTATCTCAACAAAAAAACCACATAAGGCAATTTCTTCGCAAACTATCAGCAGATGGATAAAAGACATCCTATTCAGATGCGGAATAGATGAGAACTTTACCGCGCATAGCACAAGACACGCGGCAACTTCAATAGCCTTTAAAGAGGATTAGATATTAATAGCATTAAAAACGCAGCAAGATGGTCAAACTCATCAGAAATGTTTGCCCGTCACTATAATAGACCGATCATCACCAATGAGGAAAACTTCGTAACGACCGTTTTATGCGGTGACCAGTAATATAAATTTGAGAAATCAGATAATCCGTTATTATTATAAATTGCTTAAGTATAATAAATAATAAAACGGAAAGAAAGGAAAAGAAGATGCTGCATCTCTAAATATCTACATTATTATCCCGAGAACGAGGCGGGAAATATAATTAACCGATCAAACAAACTGAAAGTAAAGTTCGATCGAAATTATATGACCGCCTCGTTCGAAGGGATAAAGTCCCACCCAAAAAAAAAATTATATATATAGATAGATATATAAACCATTACCCAACCCTATTTGAGCAACCTCCTTTTCCTTCTTACACATCTAAAGTTATGAGGTTAAGATGGAGAACGAGGCGCGGAAGTGACATAGAGGGAACTTCCGCTTTTTTAACTCTGAAACTTGTGACGCTGAAGCGGAAAGTAGCGGTACTACATTATTATCCCTTCGAACGAGGCGGTCATATAATTTCGATCGAACTTCACTTTCAGTTCGTTTGATCGGTTAATTTTTTTCAAAAAAATTGACTGCTGAATTGTTCTTATATGTGTATTATATATTAATTATAATATGTGATATGTGTATACAATATAATATACATATAATATGTATTAATATGTATTTTTATATAATATATATTTTATATAATAATAATGTATTTTATATAATTTTTATAATAAAAATAAATTAAATTTTACGTGTTGGTTATTACATAAATGCAAACTGTATATATGTATGTAATATTACTTAGATATGTAAAATAAATATAACGGAAACGATTGCATTTATATTTCATGATATATTATTCAAGTTACATTTACATTCCAGAAAATATTACAGTAATATAACTGCAACGTAACATGTAACATAACATGTTATGTACATAAGTAGGAAATTGTAACTTACATGTAAGTTACATGTAACAAACTGGTAATATTACATGTAACATTTACTATCATAACAGCAATATAACTATACAGTATAAATATACAATATATTACATCAATATAACTGTGTTTTCTGGGCATATTGAGAATATTGAACATTGATAAGATACATGTTTGTTCAAATGATGAGAAATATATAGAGCAAAAAGATCAAAACAAAGAGAACCAAAATATAGAAACGTGTGACATAGACGAACTGCAGCTTCTCGAGGCAATTCGTCAGCTGGTACATATTTGCATTTCACATATTACTTTTTTACATTGTATTGATTAAATATTTGGAGAATTGATATTTGTTAGCTTGTAAACTTTGATTACAAAACTTTTACTAATAAGATTCTCTCTCTCTCTCTCTCTCTTATATATAAAGATTTTAAACAATTACTTCGATTTATAGGATATAGAAAAATTTTTAAAAGAACTCCCACTGGCCTTACAATTTTAAGACATTTTAAAAAGTATGGTCAATTAAATACACAAATATGTAAAAAATTAGAAGATGTTGTTTTAACACATTTATCAATTGCTATCACCAAAAAACCGTATTCGTAATACACCACAAAATAAAGAATACATATAAGCGTATAAAAAATATAAAATATTTAAAAAATAATTAAAATTGATATAGATATTTAAACTACTCAAATAGTATAAATTAAGTAAAACATTTCAAATAATATAAGTTAATATAAAATAATGTTTACTTTTATTTATATTTATTATTATTTAGGCTCGAACTAAAAAATATGCATATTAAAGAGCTTGCTTTTAAAGTAGCTATTTATTTTAAAGAAAAAATGGAAATTTATTATGTGCCACCATTGCATGAAGAAAAGAACCAAAAAATGAGTAAAGGTACATTTGTCGATCGATATCGCAATAATTGTAGAAACTGTATAACCTCTGGATTTGTAATAAATTATATAAGGTCCAAAAAAAAGTAACAGTACAGCGACTTCACCAGTAACTAACGCTATGTATGAAATGAATACTGAATGTAAGTCAAATAGTTTTGTTTGCGTTGATTAGTGCTATGTGTTAAAAATAAAAATAATATTTATTTTATGTATTAATATGTATATACAGGGTGTATATACATATAAAACAATCAATGTAGAGTAAAATGGATTACACGCCAGTCGAATATTGCGACATGCTCATAATTTACGGCGAATGTGAGCAAAACGCTAACCGTGCCGCGCGCGAGTACGTTCGTTATCCAGAACGTAGACGTTCGTTATCCAGAACGTAGAAGAATTAATTGTAACATAATTTTGCTCATCAGGTGCTGCATCACGTGCGAGAAACAGGCTTTGTAGTGCCCAACACAGACAAGCCAATGCCGTCGTTGAACGTCGCGCTCGCAGCATACGTAAATTAAGTCAAGAGTACGCGAAAAATCAAAAGCACTGTTCAGCGCATATTAAAAGAAAATCGGCTCCACGCGTACCATTTTACAAAAGTTCACAATTTGTTGCCCAGAGATTATGAATCGATAGTAAGATTCTGTACGTGGTTGTTGAATGAGGACGAAAATCAATTTGTAAATAAAATCTTATTTATTGATAAATCGTGCTTTACGCGCGATGGTATCTTCAATACCCACAGTACACATCTCTGGGCGAACGAGAATCCGAACGGATATCACGTAAAAAATTAGCAACATCCGTTTAATATCAATTTATGGGCTGGCATATTAAACACATCAATAGTAAGTTTTATGATTTTGTGTAATGTGAATATCTCTCATTTCTCACATAACAATTTCAGATCGGTCCGTTTGAAGTGCCCGCGAGACTCACGGGACGTATTTATACGAAATTTTTGGAAACCGATTTGTTGGATCTATTAGAAAACTTACCTTTGAATCAGAGACGGCAAATATTCTTTCAACATGACGGAGCGCCGCCTCATACATCTTTACACGCGCGTCGCGTGTTGGATGCGAGCTATCCGGACAGATGGATAGGCAGTGGAGGTCCTATAAATTGGCCAGCGAGATCTCCGGATTTAACACCATTGGACTTTTTTCTTTGGAGCACTGTAAAAGAATATTACTATATTTACTGAGAGTGCATTAACAGTCGCGAGGAATTAGAAGAAAGAATGATCGAGGCATTCGCGACTATGACAGAAGAAATGTTATAGAAATTATAGAAAAATATTATAATCTACAAAATTGTTATTTTAATCTGCACAAAGTAGTGTTACTTTAAATCGTAAAGATATTTTACGAATTATCTTAATATTGTGTAAAATATATTCTACAAAAATAATGATTTCAAAAAATTGCGCCAACTAGTAAAAATTTATACATATATCCTGAAAAGATTAATCAAAAAGGGATAACACAAAAAACATAAATTAATAGAAAAATTAAAAATTAAAACATAAGTTAACAATTTATACAAAAATTAAATATTAATGCAATTAGAAAATATTAAAAAATTTTTAAATTGAAAAAACTTGGCGCTGCTAAACTAAACAATATGCTAAAATCAACGTATTCTTTAATATATTTACATTGCAGTTAATAATGTAACTAAATTAAATATAGTTCTAAATTAAATTTAGATCTAAATTAAATTTATTATTTGTTGGTTTAATATATATAATACTTTGAAATTTAGCAGCGCCAAGTTTTTTTAATTAAAAAATCTTTTAATTGTTTTTATTTGTATTAATATTTAATTTTTGTATAAATTGTTAATTTTTGTTTTAATTTCTAATTTTTAATCTTTCTATTAATTTTTAATTTTTGTTTTTTGTGTTTTGTATTATCCTTTTTTGATTAATCTTTTCAGGATATATGTATAAATTTTTATTAGTTCAATTTTACGTGCCTTTCAGCTTATTTATATCTCCAGCATAACACGCAATGGAGGTATAAGGAAAGTCAGAAAAAAGTAAAATATTTACAAAAGAAATGTTTTAGTTAAAGTGTAGACCAAATGTTACTAAACTACATCATTGAACCATATATTGAACTTAATCTAAACTATATCGGTAAATAAATTATAATCGATTAATTATTATTAGACGATGTATATATGTATGCGGTGTTCCACGCTACATACAAAATTCAAAGTCAAACACATTAACCTCAGAAAGGTTAAAAAAGCTATGATAAACTGTAAAGAAAAACTGTTCGCGTCGTAGCTTTCTCAAACTTGTTAAACATATCTCAACCAATCGCAAAGAATTTATATCTAAAAATTATTTTCCTATTATACGTAATATGTAAGCCTAAAGAAGAATATCAATTGCATTACTGTTTACGGGGGAGTTATACAAACATATTTTTTAACTTATATATCTGGCGAATATTTAGTCACTTTTCGCACCAGTCGCATAAATGCAATCTTGTAAAAAATAATTTTATTGTACATTCTTCACATCTATTCTTTAAAGAAATATTATTCACTTTTCATATGTGTGAAACATCATAATTCAAAGGCACCCTTCTATATTTAATATTTACAATACCAATTAATTTAATATATATCAGGAGTGAGGTTAAATAAATCTAAATAAAATGATAAGTAAAGATTATATGAGCATTCAATATTTCCTAAAAAAGAAATTATCTGTAACGGAACAATATGTCAATTATTGGATATAAGAAAACAACACTATCAAAATATTAAGAAAGAGAGAGAGAGAGAGAGAGAGATTAAATATTGATTATATGTCTCTGCGCTCATTTTTTTTCTATCACACACACAAAAGCTTAAAGGAGACGTGTTAAGAAAAGATAAAACAATGTATCTCAAATTCACAATCTCTGAAAGAAATGTATATAACTTGTGTTATTTTATATTTTATATACATATTATATTATATTCTACATTATAATATCTACATTAATG
This sequence comes from Lasius platythorax, assembly GCA_963971435.1. NCBI lineage: Eukaryota > Metazoa > Arthropoda > Insecta > Hymenoptera > Formicidae > Lasius > Lasius platythorax. The sequence continues at coordinate 13,029,973 of OZ020545.1, forward strand.
ATGAAATATTTTTTATAAAACAGATTAAATTCACATATATTCCATCATCACACATATGTATAATTCATTTATCAAAGATATAATCCTCTTATTCTTTTCATACTGATTAAACGTACCTGTCGGCACCTCGTGTAGCACTTCTGGCTCTTCGGAAGGCTAACAATAAATCCTGGAACACGCGCGATGTGAACTTGATTGCGGACACCGATCAAATAACGCGAGACCTACGACCTACCTACGACGCTTTGTTTATATACGTTTGTCAAGAATTCGTAGCTAGCATTCAAGAACGTTCTCGACGTGTGACTGTCAGCGAGTCTTCGTGAGATATAAGAAAGGAATATTTGCTCTTTTTTTTTAAGACGAGGCACTGCTTGGTATATCCACATTAGGCAAGGAACGCGGAAACAATAAAACATTTTCGATTGGCTTTTAGAAGTCGTACGATTTTTATGAGTCATAATTTGTCTAATTATTTTAAAAAGTTGAATTTTAAAGAGTATTTTGTATATAAGAAATTTTGAGTTTTAAACAAAAAGTTATTTTTCAAGCATATACATTTCAAAAGTAAATGTATAAATATGTAAAATTGATTATTATGTATGATTTGTTTATATATAATTACTAATTCTATGTTATTTTTTGTACATAATAGCTATTTAAATTGTTACATATAATATCCAACTGCTCTTTCTAAAGTATCAATTTATCGATGTTAATACAATAATAATTTCTAATTACAATTAGAATATATTTTACACAATTTTGTATATTGATTTCAACACACACACACACACACACACATACATATATGTATATATATATATATATATATATATATATATATATATATATATATATATATACAGGGTGTCCGGTAATAATCGCCCCACCCGTCGTGTGCAGGTAGAGCAGGTTAAACCGAATAAGAAAGTCCTGTACCGTTTTACAATCTTCGCAATAATTAATGAGAAATAAATTAAACAAGATCAGCCAATCGGCGCGAGTAAAAGCGCGCGGCGAGAAGAGACAGCCCACGCGGAGATCCAGCGTTATGCATTGCTCGTATTTATCCATTGTCCTTTGTAGAGTGCTCCTCCCCGCTTTGTCGCGTGCGTAGCAACCGCGTAAACATTAGGCTTTTATTTTCGCCGCGCGACAAGAATTACGTAAACAGTAGGAGGTCTCTTCTCGCCGCGCGCTTTTACTCGCACGGATTGGCCGCTATTTTTTATTTAATTTCTTATTAATTATTGCGAAAATCGCAAAACGGTACAGGACTTTCCTACTCAGTTTAACTGCCTCTACATGCACATGACGGGTGGGGCGATTATTACCGGACACCCTGTATATATACATATATATATGTATATATGTATATATATACACATATACATATATATATTTTGTAATAAAGATAAATAAATGATATAATAAATATTGTATAATGACTCCAATGTATAAAATGTTGCAAAATATAAAACAAAAATTACAGTATTTCTTTAAATAATTTATTATAAAATTATAAAATCTCTCTCTCTCTCTCTCTCTCTCTCTCTCTCTCTCTCTCTCTCTCTCTCTCTCTCTCTCTCTCTCTTTCATTTTTATTTACATATATTTCTTAGTAGTAAGAAAAACATTTATCGCGTCTGTAAAGTAAGAGAAACTGAGAATCTCATTATTTACTTCGAAAATATTTTGCCTTCTTTCTATCAAGGACTATAATAGCGACTGCTTGCGTACAATAATAAGATCAGATTTTTGTTTTGATACACAAAAGATGACTGATTTAAATTTTTTAAAGTAGATATCTTCGATGAATTGTTATGACAAATTTGTATAATATTCTTTCTTTCGTCTTTCTCCCTCTCTCTCTCTCTCTCTCTCTCTCTCTCTCTCTCTCTCTCTCTCTCTCTCTCCTCCTCTCTCTCTCTTTCTCTTCCATCTTTTTTTTCTCTTTCTTCTCTTTTTTTTCTAATGAGTTTTCTTATAATCTGTTATCTTAAACTATAATTTAAATTTATTTATACAAACAAAAAATTGTGTTACAATATCTGACATAAAGTATAATTATTTTTATTTATTTATTAGAAATAATCGGTACCATAATTAGATTACATGATTTAAATATGCCTTATGTCGTTAATAATCGGTACCATAATTAGATTACATGATTTAAATATCCATTGTGATTTAAATATTCTATCGGAATAAGCTATAAACCTAGAGCATTTATCTTCTTATCATCACAAGGAAATTGTCGTTATTCATTTCAAAGAATTAGCGGCTAAAAATGACTCAGAATGTGTAATTTATAGTTATATTATTACTATAAATTCCACACATAATTATTAAGCATTGTAAGTGCATATCTCTGCGGCGTGAAATTTATTTCATATAAATAAATTATTAAATATGATCGTGAATTTATAATTATATATATGCAATAAAAGAAAAAAGTACATACAATTTAGCGTAATATTTTGAGTAAATACAATATTTTCTAATTCAAGATTATTTCAATGTTATTTCTAATTCAATATTATTTCTAATGTCCTTTGTGATAAATCACGCGCGTATTGTTCTTTATCGATCCAACGTAATATATTTCGGCGATTGAATCAATAAGTGTCGATAAATCCGCGCCAGTCGACTGCTGCCGGCTGGTGGCGCCATGAGTATACTTCTCTGTTCCCTTCTTATCTCAGGGAATCAGTGGCCTGGATTTAAAATCCATTCTTATTTTAAGACCGTCTTAGGGCCAATTTCACCAACCACGGTTAGATTAACCTACGGTTAAAGTTAGCAAAGTGGCCAATAGACATGAGTATTTTCTCATAAATCCATGTTTCTATTGGCCATCTTGCTAACTTTAACCGTCGGTTAATCTTAACCGTGGTTGGTGAAATTGGCCCCTAAGTAATGTCTTAAGATGCTAATACGGCTGTGTGATTGGTTTATGATATCTTAAGATTGTACTTAAGACGGTCTTAAATATAAGAACCGACTATGAATACCGGCCAATGACTGGTAGTAATACATATGTTAAGTGCGTGTGCATTACGTATGGTAGAGATTTTTTAGGGAAAATATAGAGGAAAATTAAGAAATTAAAATTAAAATTCAAAATTAGAAATAAAAAATTAAAATTAAAATTAAATTAATTTTGAATTAAAATTTAAAATTAAAAATTAAAATTAGAAAAACCTAGAAGATAATCTCTACGTATGTGCAAAAACTACACCCCCTTTATAAATATATCGCTTTAAATTCCAGTAGTCGAAAAAGTAGGGTTCTGAATTATCGCCATTCCATAATACAGTTTTAAAGCTATCATTACTAAACTTCCTTATAACAGAGAAAAAAAGTATTAATTACACCGATGAGGTAGTTAAAGACGGCCTGCCATGGGTCAATTTTCATGATTGAAGAATCTGGAGATAATTGAAGAACGGTGATATTATCAATCGTTTCGGTGGCATCAAAGATAACTACACGAGTGTGTTCAACTTATCCGGTCACTGTTTTACCATAAAAAATGGATGATTTTTATAGTTATTCCCCAAAGAATAATCCAAACACTCGAACACGTTTTATATTATCATTATATTTTACTAAATCACTATATTTTGTTATCGATGCAAAGATCTTCATGCTTAGAATTTTTTTTTTCAGTCGTGCTAACTCCCATAAGACCGTGTTTTATAATATCGCGCGTTGCTAATTATACTTTAAAAAATATTTAAATATCTCAAATGTAATAATAGTGAAGATATGAAAATATGGAAGATATTGAAGATATAGAAGATATTTAAGATATGAAAGATATTGAAGATATGGAAGATATGGAAATATATATAGTATATAAAAATGTTTAAAAAACAATATGTTTTTCTTTAAATTGTAAGATAACTATACATAATGCAAAAAGTGATTTAGAGTGAAATATTTGAATTTTTCTTTTAATTACACTTAGGTAACTGGATGCATTTTTTCACATCTTTATGCACATGTTAATTAATTTCAATTATCGCACAATTAGGGCATCCCATTATCCTAATTACCGGTATCATCAATCGTCAGGCAATCCGCGATCTACGCGTCGATCTGGCGGCTCAAAGGCCGACGATTTTTCTCGAGATTTTTCCCGGGAGCGCGACGCGGATAACAAAGACGTAATTTTGCAAATCCCCTGAGCGATATGGAGCGCGCCGACATTTCCACGCGCGGGCCCGAGTAGTTCCATTTATAAAGATATAACGGAGCGTCTTAAATCCGCTTATGCTATACTATACTCCACGAGACGCAGATTCCATCCCATGAGCCTGCCCCACGAAAGCTCCCTTAAGTGGTTATGGCGCTTTGGCTTTGTATCCGACGGCTTTTCGCGGGCTCGACTTAAGTATCGGAAATAAAGCACCATCGGCCCGATCTCGATTTACGCGGGAAAATGGAGTCGCCATCGAATCCTCTTCTTCCGTAGCACATACACACATATGCGCGGAGAAGTTGCAAGGATTTCGATGATCTATCATCTGGTTTCCTTGATAATGGTTGGATTTATTGAAAATATTAATAATTAAATTAGCTAAGAAATGTATTATTGTTATTTTTGCGATTCCCATAAAATAATGCTACATAGTGAGATCGCGTTATACAAATATCCCTTTTCAAAAATTTAAAAATATAAGCTCTTCAGCTAGTTCTTAGATAATATATCTGTATAATTGGAAATCGTATTACAAATGAGAGAAAAGATGTAATAAAAAATTATAACTTTTGTATGTATAACAAGATTTTTTTTTTCTTCTCTAATGCACTCTCTCATCTTCCGGGAGAGGAATGTCAAATGGAACCACGTATAATTACTTCAAGCCGAGATCTATGTACGCAGGGGGATGGCAATGGTGTCGTGTTTCGTCTGCAACTAAATTTCGCATCTACGAAGCGGTTAGGAATGCACAGCTGGTGGCTGTATTAGTTTCTCCTCTGTCTCGGAGCTTCCCCTCCACAGTGGTCCACAATGGCATTAAAATTACCGAGGAAATTCAATTCCCAGTTGGATATGTATCGCGCTCGCATAACTTACACTTGTGCAGTCGGCTGTGTATGAGGAATAGTGCCGAAAAAAATCATAACAAATGAATGACGTTTAATATTTAATCCGGATCAATGTTCTACGCGTTCTACGCGCCAGATGAGGTAAGAGAAGAAGATACAAATTGCATATTTCTCGATAACATTGTGATACAGAATTGATAAATAAATACCCAGACAGCACAAAAAGTCCAAAAGACATCTTAAAGATATCTAAAAGACGATAAGACATCTTTAAGTCATTTTTTAGACATCTTTTAGGAAAATGTGCTGTCTGGATACTTATAGTTGTACATGTTTTTCAGCAATAGGAAGTTACACGTGATACATCCAGCACACAAATATAAGAGTAAATAAAAATTTTGGAATCAATTTGTGGTTAGTTTGTAAATAATTTGCTGTTAAATAAATAAGCATTCACACGTTTCAAATTATGTAGCTTTACTGAAATATACTTATTGCTTCGATAACAATTGTCTATCTCATATTAGCTATATTTTTGGTAATGTTCATAAAAAGGGCTAATTAATATCTAAGATGTGAGATTAATTAACGGCATATTTACCGAAATAAAAAAGATTGTTTCGAGCGATATTATTGGAACTTTATTCATATTGATTAACGCTAGAAGTTTTTGCGCAAGTATTTACAGCTTCATGGAAACCTCTGCAGGGATATTATCGAAACATTGTCAAAAATGAAGCAGCATAGAGTACTTTAAATGTGTGTATACACACTACTGGTGCATATACAGAGCGTAAAATTTAAACCGGAGATGTTCTTCAAATTTTTTAACAAATATGTAACATACTTTCTCCTAACAAATTTAGTTAATTCTTTGGACAATTTTAAGAAGAACTTAATTTAATTGTCAAGATATATAAACATTTTTAAATTGTGATAAACAAATAATATACCTTTCTCGTCAGATTTGTTTTAGAGAAAAATTCACACAACGTAAAGTAAAACGTCTGAAAGATGTCTTAATTTTTCCGTTTTTTAGACATCTTTCTCTCTCTCTCTCTCTCTCTCTCTCAAATTCTTTGAATTTTTTTATTGTCTAGAAACAAACTCTAAACCCCGTTGAAGAGTCTCTTTTAGTCGAGAACTCACATTTGATGAAAAACACCCTGTATATGTCGCGCACAGCCACGTACTGGCAACCACTATGGATAGCTTAGGTTGGTTAGTTAGCGTGCAAGTACACGTATCAAAGGCACTCAGAATCCGGGCTTAACAAAGGCAGCTTCTGGTTTACCAACCGTGTCACGTAGTACGTGTATACCTTACCTGCCTGCCCGCGCGCGCTTCGCAAAACCTAAACCTCCTGGCGGGCCGTATAACTTTGGCCTTAATGCGTCAACGGGGAGCGGGATAAGTTTCAGGCGGGTCAATTAAAACTAATTATTCCCGTCGGCGTAATCGGAGCTCCCGCGGGCGATCGCGACTAATTGTATACGCAAGGGCTGTGTTTAAAGGAGGGATTCGTACTGATAGAAAACAATATTGAAAGTTTCTGGGATAATTCGTAGAATGCTATATCCCGTAATTAACTTTGAAGAATCAAGAACTCGGTATTATTGGACATGAAAATTCAATATTAATCCTTTGCACTCGAATGTTTTATTGATTGATATTACCGCCTACTCGAAGCAATTAAACAATAACATCCTACATATTGTGACAAAAATGATTAAAAAACAAAATGTGTTGGAAAATCTTTTGTAAAAAGTTTATTTTTTGTAAGTATTGTGTACAAACATTAAAAATACCATTTTTTGTAATGTTTTAAGACAATTTCAAGGATGTCGCTCTCGAGTGCAAAAGGTTAAACTTTAATATTATTAATGACATTGGAAATTTAATAAGACATATGTTATATATGTAAATTTATAAAATAGATTTTTTAAATTTATTAAAATACATTAAACAGTATATTGTCGAAGAAAGAAAGCTTATAAAAGATATAAGATATTATAAAATATAGAAATAATAAAAGATAATAATAGCTTAATAATTGAAAATAATGTTTCCTTTTTTGTTGAGATAATTTTTATTGAGATTATCATTATACATATGTATTACTAATATATTACTTAATATTTTTTCGCTACTTTTATAATTATGTTGTAATTACTGTGTTGCATTACAATTTTAATTATAAGTTATAATATTTATTTATTTATTTAGATGTGTTATATATTTTTAAAAATGGCCGTAGTGAGATCAATATTGAAAATAGAACAATGCGAGCGATTTTACTCAAAAGAACGAGAATTGCAAAGTATCAAAGCTGAAATTAATTAGAATCTCAAAATCCAATTTTTTATACATAAATCCCCCTTTTTTTGGACAGATAATTACATATACTAATAACATAAATTTTTTTCAGCCTAAATACATTTCTGCCATGCTGTCTATGTCATAAATTTCGTATTATCTTTCTAATATTGATAGAGTTGGTGCGTTACCTATAGCTTGATATTTTATTAAAATGTTTTATCTTTTATTCTCAATTTGATATATAGCTCGACTCTGATGCTTTCATCAAGACATGCGTAAAAAAAACCCGGGTAATGTTTTAGTAACCATAAGGATGGCAAGAACTCGAAGTATATTAGCGTGATGGTGGTCAGGCGGTCGCTCTCGGATCACAGAAAAGTGCCGATAAGCATCGCAAATTCGGTCTCGTACGCGTGTGCACGATGCTTCTCCACGATAGGGGCTATCACAAATTTTAAGCCAAATGTGCAACTAAGTACCTACTTAGGCCCCCGTTTGACGCAAGGGATTGAGCTCTCGTCCATTTGAATGGGAGATTTAGCTGACGGATTTTCCCGTCCCGAATTGAGCCATTGTCCCCTTTTAAAACGACCACCTGACGGCCCTTGACACGTTACCGTTTGCCTTTCTGCATTTTAAATGCGTTCCGCGGCTCGCTCGTCCTCTCTGTCAGTCGAAATTCGACTGACAAAGACGATTCGTAATCTCGTAAGCCTGTCACTTTTTTGCACGAATCACGTAATAGTTTCGTCTCGGTCTTAGGTTAGGTTAGGTTAGGTTGAGCGATTGCGTTATGAAAAGTTAATGTAAATCGATATAAAGAGATATAATTTTCGCAAATTGAATCAAATACGAAAACATAATGTATATCATTAAAATTAAGTGTTGGTTTAATTTTAATATATTTGAGTATTTTTATCGAGAAGGGATTCAGCTATTTATTGAGTTGCGAGTATTTTAGAAATAATACGACACCAGCAATATCAGACAGTATAAATTGTTGTGTGCGAGTATTATCGCTTCAATTTTGGCAGCTGCATTATTAACACCGCTTTTTCCAAGCCACGGCGCCAATCTGCCCTAGAGCATAACACGAAAATCTAATAGACGCGTCCACGCCCAAAAAATTATCTCAAATGAATAAATACGAACGCGCTCGATGTGAAAAGAATTGACTCTGGTGATCGTGCATCCTTCTCTAATTATTTAAACAATATATTTTATCAATTTCGTTAAAATTCAGATTGTTTCTATCAAAATCGTGACGTTAGTGTGATAAAATACGAATAAAACTCTAATGGGATAGATTTTTGACGAACGAAAATATAAAGGACGGTAATCTCTTTTGCGACAATACTTTTCCGAATATCACGAGATGTTTTGGCACCCCAACGCGCAGAAATGGTCGTCCCTCTTGTAATACGCGCCACCCCATCTATCGAATTATTTTGATTCTGCGATAATTCACCCTTAATACATCGTTCTCTCGCTAAGCGTAAAGCGAGAGGAAGAGAAAAATGGTGATTTGATCTTTTTGATGAAAATTTCGAAAACATCATGTATTTTCTGCGCTTTCGCTTTCTTTCTGAAAAAATTCGGCACGAGAGAAAGATTAGCAGTATTTATTGGAAACGAATGCTATATGAACGAGTGCCATTACAATCCTAGATTTCGAGAGAAATGTTTTTGTCATTTTTACACACACACACACACACATACACAATACACATATATTAAAATCTATATTGAATTTAGTTTATTAAATATAAACTCGTATGTACAAAATGTACAATATATCTATATATATAAACCATTTCTAAAGTGTTATAAAATCATATTGTACAAACTGATACATGTTAGTAAAGCTGTCTGATGTGACAATGTAAATTGAAAAAAAGATATTCTGCTAAATTCCAACAATTCAATAACGTGTCTAAATAACAACTGAATTGGTGTGTTCTTTTTATTGCGGTTTCCAAGTAAAAAACGTCCTTTTATATAACATTATATTTGTTTTACACGATTATCGAGTGCAAAAGAGAGGGAGAGCCCTCTAAAGTTTGTCCAACAGCTTAATACGTCGCCACGTCGCTACGTCCTCTCTCCCGATGAAAGAATAATCATTAGCGCGACTCGCCGAATCCTTTGGCCGTGTCGAATCGCATTTTTGGGAGAGAGACGAAGGGAATTTCATCGAAGCCGATTTCGGCTTCGTAATTTTTGGAAAACTACAACCGGGCGCGCGCGATAATCCGTCGCGGCGACTATTGTCGACGTGAAATTGAATTTCGTCAATTAGATTTTCGGCATTTACAGTTGGTTAATCCCGCGCACCGGGTCGACAATGGACACAGCTGTACATACGTGGCGATACATACTCGCGCTCGTGTCGGATCACCACCCTCGGGGCTTTATCCATTTCCTCGCATTATTATAATGTGGCCTCGGGCCGAATTTTACCAGATCACGAGCCCGTGTCTAATTCATTGTTCGTATTCGGGGTCGCGACGAGTGCGAGATGCGCGGTCATTGGATCTGGATAATTGGCAGAGATTCCACTTGGGCTCTAATTCGCGACGATTGGAACGTAGAATTGCTTAAATATAGTATTTGTCAAATTCTGTTAGATTATATAAACGAGAATTTTAGCATATAATCTTTATTTTAATGATAAGAGCGATCTCTATGTGCGCACTGAAAAAATTGTATTCTCATTTTAAAAATTTTCCACTTATTTTTAGAATACCCTGTTCCAAAATAGGCATCAAAAGGGGTTCCTCCTACTTTAAGATGGAAATCCTCTAAAGATTAGTATCTATAAGATATATCCCTAATTTGTAAAAATGTAGGTACGAGACCTGGGTCCTTAACGATTAAATTAGGTTATATTACACCTTTTCATGAACACTTCTCTTAAGTCGCTCAAGTCTTCTTTTTCGAGCTACTTATTAACTTCATCCATTCTTCTAATAAACTAAAACCATTCAGTGGCAAACACTGTACTGTACTGTACTGTAAACTGCAACACTATATAACCGTACACGTTGCTGCAACAATATGACCATACTTATAACGCCAAATAAACGATCCGTACAAAAAATATACGACCGTTTGTTATTGAAGAATATTTTCTTAGTTTTAAAGGATGTTCTAGAAACATCTTAAGAATATCTGTTAAGAGGGATTTTATAGTATACAGTCCTCTTACTTCGAGAATACAATTTTTTTCGGTGTTCGCGCGCAATAAAAGATGTCGTAAAACTTTTCCTCGAGAGATGTGCAATTTCGTTATTTACTCATCCGTCTTATTCGCAATCCGCTATAGAAGTATTTAACATGATTTCAGATCAAGATATTAAACATCCGGGGGAGAGATCGAATAAACATTCTTCGAGAGAGAATTCTTCCCCTCCCCTGTAGAATCGCGTTCGAACAAGAAAAGAAAAGCGAGTCTTCTCCCTTCTCGCGATATTTCGCTCTTAATTGAGATGCTTCGAAGATCGTCGCTCGAACGGACGCTCGGATTTGAATATTCCTTCGGCTAATTCCCGACCGACAAAAGATGTTATTCTCTCTCTCTCTCTCTCTCTCCCTTCTCCCCTTTCCTTCCCTCATCTTAAACTCGCGAACCTCTTCCTCGCTCTTTCGTCCCGCGTTCCCCAGAGAGTCCAAGTTTGCGCCGAGCGTCTTGGTTAATCACTATAATTGATATTCCGCTGATATCACCGTGGCGAGTAACGGAGTAACACGGTAACGAAGTAACCCGATTAAAGGGGGCCTCTTATTGGCTCGCTCGCTCATTCTCCCGGATTGAATTATATTATTACCGCTGGTGGAGAGGGAAGGGAAGGGGGAGAGAGAGAAAACGGAAGACAGTTTCCTCTCGTAACCAGACAACGATCTTCGAATCGAGGAATGCGACGAGCAAACACCGACGGGGGTCAAAATCTCGAATTCTTATCCTCGCCTCCGTTGTCAATTATTGTGGGCAAAATGATTCGTTCGACCATTGCACGAAATTTTAATTATATTTGAAAAAATATATTGCGTTTTCTTTTTTTTTACGAAATTATTTTACATAATTATTTATTTTATGTAATTACTTTTTTACATAATTATTCAAGAATAAACAATAAGAATAACAAAGAAATTTTGTTGTTAAATGTGACATGGTGTATTTTTTTTCCCTTTAGCAAAAGATATATCAAATAGTATTACCTATAGATAGAAATTACAGAGCTGACAGGACTCACGCTATTTTCCAATAAAACTCCTATTCTATATTTATGTTGTTTTCAACGTTCAATTAACTAACGTCATGGTATGTAACAATATCTTGACCTAATGCTAATGCTAAACGATCGATATACGAGCGACACAATTTATCGTAATGACGTCATCATTCTTGATAATGTAACAACGCCATTATCCTCGGAGAAATATAGATCGCATTTTACAAACCGAAGATGATCATTATACAAGAGCCAAGGGACAAAGGTGTCGTGGCACTCCCCTTTCCCCCCCGTTCCTTCCCGGCAACAGCGATTCGTTTAGCAGAGGAACAATGACGTATCGGCGACTTCCGGCACGCGGGGCCGGGAATTCTCCGCGCACAGGACTCCATCGCAGCGGATCCTGGAGAACCGCATCACGCAAGGGCAGTTACGGAGTACGGACCGCTGATTTCCGACGTTAATGACATATTTGCGACAATAATGTTCTGTGTAAACGAGTATATTATATAATGGCGAAATGTGCGCCGTCGCGCGGGAAACCGGGAGATGTGCTCAGGCTCGGCAGAGCGAAAAAAAACATGATTTTTTAAAGAAATAAAAAAAATATTTTTTTTTTCTTAATATTATCTAAATATCAATTTTTTAAAGAAAAAAAAAATATATATATATATTTTTTTTTCTATATACATATATATATATATATATATATATATATATATATATATTTATATATATATATATTTAAATATATATATATATATTTTTCTTAATATTGTCTAAATATTAATATAGCAAAAATTATTACAATCTATTGTAATAAGAATGACATCTCCTTATTTTTGGAATCAAATTGAATGTCAAACCTTGTATTGATTTTTTATGTCAAATTTTTTAATACTATATACAAGTACAAGAAACATAATCGAACGAATAAGAACTTTAATTCTCTCGAAACTCACGCAATCCGAGCTTTAATTTCTCGATTTTCCGAAATACATATCATTATCTTCATTTTTTAGTTTGACAACTTTTATTTAATTTCTGAAATGACTAGCGAACATATTGTGATTCGTGAGGAACTGAAATCTCTCTACGACTGTTATAAAATATAATAAAATAAATAATAATATTATGTAATAAATATAATTCTAATAATATTAATATTATTAGAATAATAATATTATTATTATACTATTATATTATAATGTTATCTTTTATTATTATTATTATTATTATATATTATTATTATTATATCTAATTAAAATCTAATCTGTGTAATACGAAATAAGAAAAGTATACAAACACAAATGATATCGCGTATTTTCTGAGAAATTTTATAGTTACTTAGCCTGTCCAGTCCGACCCTGAATGCGTTTATGAAATGTACGCGTGTGCAGGTCGTTACGTACCGGTCCGTATATGTACCGCGTACATACACGATGTACCACTCGTGCGTGTACACGCACGGGCCGGCGACACGCGTGCATTTTCCTTGCAGTGTGGGTGGAAGGTACTCACGGCCGCAGGAAACAGCGCATCATGGTAATAACCGTCATCAAACGACAACCACTTAGAACCAGGCCGGGTTCCACGTGGAAAATTCGTTGTTTTACATTCGAATGCGGAGACACGACGCACACGTGAATCGCTACGAGCGACGAGGAGCAACGCGGGAAAGCACAGTCGCGCTCCTTATAAAGTTTACCAGCGTTTTAATTAAGAGACGAGGAACGATTTGTGATATATATAAAATTGTAAAATAACTTTTAACAAATTAAAATATATGAACGATCAGAAAATCTAATTGTCGCTGTTATAAATAGATTTAAAGTGTACCAAGAATGGGATAATTCGCCATCACAATTAAAGTAAAATGTGTAAAGCAAATTGCAATTTTACATACAAATTTTGTATGTTCTCTTCCCATAAAATTGTATTGATAAAATTCTCAGGATTTTTAAATTAAATCTATATTCGTCCTAAAATATTTCGCAATTATATTTTTATTTAATAACATTTAAATAATAGGATCTGAAAATTGTTAGATCCATTCCCGCTGTTCTTTAACTTTTTGGATAATTTAGAAAAATCTCATTATCGGAATGTGATTGAAGGATATTTTTTCTCTCGGGACTAATAAGCGAGTAGACGGCAATAAGTCGTGTGTTGGTTCGGGTCCACAAAAATATTGGGAAAAAAGGTGGTAATTTAATGACACATTTTGATTTGACGTTTACTGCCTTTTTGCGAGAATATCTGTAATTCGAGACACGGAATGCCGTGTTGATTTTGTACCAGACATGCTCGTTCACGGACGCAGGAAACGGCGCATCATGGTAATAACCGTCATCACACGGCGACCAGTTAGAGCCGGGATGGAAGATTCGCGGAAAATTTACCATATAGCTACGGTTAGGTGTATTATATTTTAAAATAATCCAATAGAGATGTCTCTCCAATTGAAATAAGGCGGTTTAAAATAGAGGTCAATAACTAACAGAGTTCTTACATAATTTTTCTTCTACTAGAAATATACTCTAATTTATGCATTTCTCACACAGTACGTACGTTAGCCAATTAGAGAATGTAAATTCACAATTGCATACGCATTTTTTTTTTAATACAGTTTAAAAAAAACGTGCATTCGAATATACTTCATATAATTTTGTACTTAACCTCACAACTTTCCGTGTCTGTCACACAAGCAAAGTTTATAATAATTAATTAATTTTATTCTTCTTGTATTCTGCAACTATAGAATTACGATTTAAAAATATTATTGCAAAAATAATAAATTAATACTGTAGTCATAAGATATAAAAAATCGTTGAGAAATTTTCGAGGACAGTCAGACACTGATAAATCCATCGCTACTTAATATCGCCAGCTGATTACGCCAGAAATTCACGTGGCGAATCGAACTGAAGCATCGCTCGCTAACAAGCGGTCGTGATGCTGGCGCGGCATTAAACTGTCCGCAATATCCGCCATTTCAGCGACGTACCGAGCGAAATAGGGAAACAAAAAAAAATGAGAGCGAGATATATAGAAATCGAGGTGGAGAGAAAGAGAGAACCGGAGCCGCGAGACGGACAGACAGAGAAATTACAGCCGCATGCTGCATTCAGGAAACGGCACATTCTATTGTGCTTTATTGTCATAGTTAAACTGTCAGGCCGATTCTGCGTCAAGCCAATTTATGCTCACGTGTCCCGATTCACCCGCGATCCCGCGGTTGTACTATATACGTACCTACCGACGCACGTTATGCTGCCCTGCATAATTCCGCGGAATTTTCTGTGGCCGCATGCGAGACGTAACGCGAAAAAAGAAACGGCGAACAACGGTGCTCGACACTGCGAAACAATTTGCGTGGGTGCCAAGTGTTTCGTTTGCACCGATATTTTGCACGCGGGATTGCAAATATTCGCGTTTATTATTTCACTAAATCTTATTAACGAAGAATAAGTTAAATCGACAAAATATTATCTCAATCGTGATTAAAAAAAAAACAATTATTTTAATTCTTTTATGCACAGATATTAAAATTGATAATCTTTCTAATAATAATTTACTATGTATATTATAATTATAATTATAAGAAAATGTATTTATAGCTCCTTAATTAATATACGTCTAATAAAAATCCAAAGAATATCCAAGAAGTCGTCCAAAAATTCTAGAAATCTCTCAAATAATTTTCAAATATTTGTGAATTCTATACGATAAAAATGTAATAAAAAAATGTTGAGAAAAATGTTTAAGTAAAATTTTAAAAGCAAAAAAAGAAATACTATTAATAGCACATTAATGTACTATTAATAATGCGTTAATAGTACATTAATATACTATTAATATATATTTATGTACTATTAATAGTATATTAATATACTATTGATAAACCAGAAAAAGTAATAAAAGAAAAAATGTGATGTGCATAATGTTGATTAAATTAATTATGCGCATCGCTACCTCTCACTAGACGATGATCACATCCGTGCGAGAACCAGATTCGTTTGGATCCCGCAAAGTTTATTCCAGCTTAACGATCGCCGTTCCACGGACGGCTCGTAAATCGCAAGAGGCCGGGACTCGGCGGTGGGCAATTAGCGTAATTAAATAATAATTGAAAGGAGAGAACGGTTGGTCGAGAGCTTGTAATCGAGCCACGCCCCGAACGTTCGTGATATGCCGACCAATCGGGCAGGACGACGATTTCCTCCCGACTTGTCTTTATCGAAACTTCATAAAGAGCGTGCACTTCCAACGAACGTACTCTGAATCCAATAAGCTTCATTCTCTCACAAGTTTGCTAACAAGTTGAACTGAACTCTTTTAATTATTCGTAATGGTGATTATATAGCTTCATAACTACGTCATCGCATCTATTATGGGTATAAAAAAAATTTAATCATTTTGAAATAATAATTACACGCAATTGATTATTGATTAACGAGTCAATGTCAAAATGTCCTAACTTTGCAAATAAATAACTCAATTTTATTCTTCAGTTGTGATTATTACGTAACTTAGTAATTCAGTCATCAAAATTTATTTAATGTTACAAACAAAATCGTGATTATTTTAGCTAAAATTTTTCTAGAGAAATTTTCTTTGTAAGAAAAACGTTTGTTAAATCATTTGTAAACACTTTTACGACTGAAATTTTTTGCAGTTGTTAAAATACGCATTGTTATACAGATTTTGATTCCGCCGTTTCTATGATAAATTTTATATTATGCTGAAAAATAAGTTACAGTACCATGAACCTCACGTGATATAATCGGAAATGCAAAATGATCAGCAGCCATGGAGGCTTTCATTCGCGGCACGTAACCAGGCAATTAGTCGAGGTGATAAAATATTCTATGGTTTCAAGGAAAAGTGGTTTATGCACTTAAACACGGACGATTCCGCTCAACCGACACTTTCGATGAACGGCATGCATGAATTAAACATTATCTTAAGGTTTCAAGAAAACAGGCGCACTTTAAAGAGCGTTATACTTAAAAAAAAACAGTTCATGTGTATATAATCTATCTTTAAGATATGTGTTTTATAAAAAAATATTTCAATTTGGTTTTAATTATTTTATTAGGATATTAATTATTTTATACTGTAATTGGCACAATTCTATTCTCGTTAAAGACGCTTCCGAAATTTCAAGTTTTTTTTAAAATAAATCATATTTTTTTTATTACACACACACACATACAATATATATATATGTATATGTATAAAAATAAAATATATAAAATTAATAATTTACAAGATTCTTCATAATTTAATTTGATATATTGTGATATGAAATGTGTAATATTTCGTAAAGTATTTATCTTTTCATGACTTTATTACTACTTTTATACGTCGAATAATAAGTTAAAATAATTAATATAAAAATGTATAATTACATTTAAGAAAAAATATACAATTGCATCTTACAGATGCAATTCTACATTTGCACAAAGATAGAGTCATGAATCGATTATATTCAGTTTTCTATAAAAAATTTTGGAAATACTTTAGTGAAAGAGTATAAATACTTTACAAGATATTATACATATCTTTTACGTCACAATATGTTAAAATAAATTATAAACTATTTCCTATTATTACTATTATTATATTATCCGTAACCTATTAATCTTTTGAAAATTTTACCTGAATATTTTTACATGTAAAACGATGAAAAGAATTGATGTATGTAAGAAAAATCATATGCTTTTATTTAAAAAAAGCAAATATAATTGATATTATATGACGATATTATATTGATGTTATATGATTGAATTATGTATGCAACATGTGTCGATAATTGATTTCAAATTGTCATTTCTTTGATGTAGCACTTAATATTTCTGTGAATAAAATATCTTGTACATCATACATCATATTGATAAATGAGTGATATTGCTTAAAGCAGAGCAATTAAAATTTGAGTAGTCTCCAATGACCTTTAAACGCGTAACGAAATAAATGTGTAACGGCCGCATCGTGAAGGGTGAGCTTCGACACCTAGATACCCACTTCAGGAAATTACGTTATGCCAGCGGGATACCTGTGATTGTAGTCGATGACGTCAGCAGCATCGGTCGTATAATGAAATATTCCAGTGTATGGCGTGCATCAACGATTTCGTAAAAGAGTTCGTCGAAGAGTTTACCTTCGTATAACGCGCGCGAATATAACGGTTCTTCAAAAATTCTAATCGGTACTTTTATATCTTTGCGGAATAACTTTTATATAGGTCATTCATTTTTAACCTTTAGATTATTTATTTTAACCTTTTAACCTTTTTTGGCGTATATTTTTAGATATACCTTTTTAGGTATATATTTTAGGTTATTTATTTTAACCGTTTTAGGTATATATTTTAGGTTATTTATTTTTTAGATATATATTTTAGGTTATTATAGCCTTTTTAGGTATATATGTTTTAGATTATTTATTTTAATCTTTTAAGCTTTTTAATCCCACTTTAGGTTATAACTTTTATAGGTTATTCATTTTAATCTTTTAGGTTATATATATTAATATACTTTTAGGTTATGGCAAACGATTATTTTGGAACCATTTAGAAAAATAAAAGTGATAAACAACGAGATTTTTTCGAAGATATTAAAATTTCAATTTATAATTTATTTCCTCAAATGCTTCAAAGGGAAGATTTTTTTATAATCCAAAGTTATTTTTGCTGGAACAGACATACGAATAGAAGTAAAAATGGCTCCTGGCGATGATTTAATTATCGTATATTTTTACAGTTAATCGAATAATTTTTATCGGCGTCGCGTGTTCGAATATACGAAAGTACGCGATCGTCGCTTATATTCCTGTTTCAGGATTCCACGAGGACTTCACGGGCTTGGAGCCCGGGCTCGTTTCACGAGAGAAAAACGGAACAATAAAGTGTCTTCACGACCATTTTGGTGGCGCGGATGGCACGGTGTATGGGCATAAAGTATACGCTCTCTCTTTTCCAGGGGTGACTATCAAGGATGTCGAAGCACCCCAGGCGACGATGACGACGGCGACGACGGGCGGGTGTGGGTGGGTGGCTTCGTGCGCGGAGCCGTGTGGCTCTTCAAGCACAGGGACCAGGATCTTCCAATGAAATCGCGACGCGTATATATATATATACCGGGTGGTACGATCCGGCGCAGACGCGTTAAACGGGCCGAGGGAGGGTGCGCGCTTCCACCCTCTCGACTTGGTGTGGCGGTGCCGTCGCCGCCGCGGCCGGGGTGTGAAAATCAGGAGCGCGAGCTCTGCGAGCTGGAGGAACGAGATGAGGGCGGCGGGGAGTAGCAGCGGTGAGTGAGAAGCTGAAACACCCTCGGGGGTCCAGCGGATTGTGGGTGGCCCGGGGTGCGAGAGGACGAGGGGGTGCGTTTGGCGGCCGCTCGAGTGAGAGGGAGAGATTGCCGCCATTTTACAGTGGCGCGGATCTGCATAACGATCAGAGACTGTCGTGTTTATCAAAGCTTTTCTCCGCCATCTGCATAATTTTCTGCCGCGCCGAAAGCGGCGCGAGAGGGTGGGGGAGGGGGATGAGGCAGCAACGAGAACGGCGCGACGGGATGGAGCGGCGACGATGGGGGAGGAAGGGGGGGTGGACACACTCTTACTCTCCATTCTCGAGTGCATTTTATGTGCACGACTTATGAAACTTTAACGCCCTTACGAATAAATTACGCGGGTAAGCGCCAGCCGCGCGCTGCAAGTCTTCTTCCGAACGCGTGATCGAGCCATTTGCATTCGAACCGAAAAAGTGGAGTTAATAAAAAAGAAAAGAATATATTCTTCGCTGAGATCACATAAATACATAAACTATCCTTATTTTGATCTTTGGCTTGCTCTTCGCACCTAAAACTCGTTAATATAGGGATATTCTTATTCGTCACGTGTG
Organism: Lasius platythorax; assembly: GCA_963971435.1. NCBI lineage: Eukaryota > Metazoa > Arthropoda > Insecta > Hymenoptera > Formicidae > Lasius > Lasius platythorax. The sequence goes on from OZ020545.1 coordinate 13,049,497, forward strand.
TTGTCTAAAAAAAAATATAGATTAATTTTTCTCAATCCTTATATTCTTCAAAAATCAAGTATTCTTAATATAAATAGATGGTAAATAATTATATATTTTGTTACAAATTAGAATATTATTGCATATATATTAATCAAGTTTAATGCTAGAGGTAATCATTCTTATGATATGTAGCTATATGCAAAATATTTGGTTTCAATACATTTTTTGTCAAAGCTATTAGACAGAATCTAAGTTGAGAGAGTCTTTTTTGTCAAACATTAGCAATAAATTGATCTTTGCCGAAATTAAGTCGCCGATATAGAACATATGCGTCACAGCATCACGGACAAACTCCCAGAGCAACCGTTGAGGAAGAAAAATATTTAGTGACAGTCCCCACAACTACCGAAGGGGTGGGGTTACCCGTTATTAGGGCTCTTATTAGTCCAGCATATGGACCAGAAGGGCGACTTCAGATAGCGATCGGCGCCAGTTTGGCCCTCGGAGCGATTGCAGATACACGCGGCAGTTTACACAGTAACAGGTCCTATTTCAAGGGATTATAGATAATTCTAATCTGCATCGACTATCTTCCGCTCTTCGATCCGTCGACAGAGATGCAAATTGCGCGCTCCTTTCCAACCGCAAGGGATGCAAAAAAAAATAGAATAAAGAGTAAGCCGCGACGAGCGTAATATTACACTTCATCCCCTGCGGTGTATCGTTTCGTACATTTCGAGATCTGTCGATCGCGATGATAAAACATATTTGATATTTCGTAACGTCGTCGAAGCAATACAAAGTGTATTTGCTTGCGGAAACCGGTGCGTCACATTTGAAATGAATTCACCTAACTGTGACTCGTATAATAACTTTTATCATTTTTATTGTAAAAGCCAAGAGGGAAAGAATCTATGAAAAAGTCTGTTGTTAGTTCAATAATAATATCTTAAATGCAAAGTTTTAAGACATCTATGCAATAGCGTTTTGTAACGATAACAAATTAAAGTAGATGTATATAATTTATATCTAAAACTTTTGATCGGTATTATAAAACTATAAATAATATAAAATAAATATAATATAATAAAAAATGGTAAATTACTCCAAAGTTATGCAAAATTTGGTCATCCATGCGCTCTCGCTCTATATATATATATTTTATATATATAGTTATATATAGTTTATAGTTATATATTTTATAGTTATATATAGTTTATAGTTATATATAGTTATATATTTTTATAGCTATATATAGTTCATAGTTATATAGTTTTAAAGTTATATATGGTTAAATATTTTTATAGTTATATATAAAGTTTATAGTTATATATATTTTTTATAGTTATACATAGTTCATAGTTTTATAGTTATATATGGTTATATATTTTTATAATTATATATGGTTATATATTTTATAAAGTTATATAGTTATATATTTATATATAGTTATATAGTTATATATTTATATATAGTTATATAGTTTTATATAGTTATATAGTTATATATTTATATATAGTTATATATAGTTATAAAGTTATATACAGTTTATAGTTATATATAGTTATATTTTTTATACTTATACATAGTTCATAGTTTTATAGTTATATATGGTTATATATTTTTATAGTTATATAGTTGTAGCCGCCAAAATAGAACTATATATATATATATATATATATAGTATTGTTATTTTGTATATTGACAAAAATAGTTGGAAAATTAAAGCTTGATTAGTCACGGAATGAAAAGATGTCAAAGTCTTAAATGTGCGCACATAATGGTGTGAACAAATTCAAATTATAGCACTATTTGGGTGTTTATCGCCGAACGAACGGAACGGTCGAACGGTTACCGCGTTAGTTCACCTGATTTGGAGGCTTAATGAGCCCGTTGACACTTTGATGCAGGGCGTACCGCGCGCGTGTCGCCGGGGAATTGCCAGCTCAATAATTCAGAGCCCGGCCGTAATGGAACTTGTCCGCGGGACTCGATCTATCATAGGAAATTGCACGGAGCCCTTTTACTGGCGCTCATAAGAAACATACATATTAGAGGAATAACGGCCGGCTCGCTCGCTTCGTAACCCGCTCGTCGTTCTGTCGTTTCGCCTTCCGAGAATTGATTAGATCCCGGAAATCAAACGGACAAGCGTGTGTAGGGGCGCGCTCGCCTGTGCGTGCTCTATGAAAAAACGTAATATCCGCAAAAAGTATCCGCAATGATATCGTCAGGCACGCGCTATAGTATGGTGCACCCTCACTAACCAACATAATGCGGGATATCTAAAAAAAAAACAAATGCTATGCTTTGCTCACGTAAAGTTTACTCAAAATTAAATAAAGAATAAGAAAGTTATACATATATATATATATTTTTCGTTCCCCGGAAGAGCTTATTTTTTAATAAAAACGTTCTTAGATGAGAGCGTAAAACGAAAACAGTGCGTCTCGACATTTTTGTCGAGGAAAAATCGAATCGGAATTGGTTAAAGCGTCCGTATATGAAAAAGAAGCGGAGTGAGCCGCGGGAGTGTGTTCCTGTGTAGAAAGAGCGCGTTCCATCTCCGACCGAAGAGAGTCGACCAGACTTTAGCGATGCGCTTCTCCGCCCGTCGACAGCGCGAAATGCCTCGGCGTCAAAAGCAAAGCTCAGAGGCAATCATGAGCTTTCGAATGCAAAACAGCAGCTTTCGCCTAGCGGCACTCGGCACTTTTACATTTAAATGTAAACTTGCTGAGTGCGCGCCGCAGAGCTGCCTCGCCATATCCTCCTTCCCCATCTGGGGGTAGCTTCCAACCCCTTTTCGCTCTCTCTCCCTCTCTCTCTCTCTCTCCCTCTCTCCCTCTCTCTCTCTCTCTCTCTCTCTCTCTCTCTTCTATCACCCCTTCCTCCGCCTTCTCTCACTCTCTCTCTTTCTCTCTCTTTCTCTCTTTCTCTGTTTTCTCTATCTTCCTCCCTGTTGAGAACGTAGGCGATATGGCGGAGGCGCCTGGATTTAATATTTTACACCTCAAATGTTCGGCGCGCGCGCGAGAAATGCAAAACAGCTCGACAACCACCCTTCTATGCCCTTTTCGCTCTTCGTTCCCATCCTCCCCCCTCCGCCTCCCCTTCCACAGCCGTCCACAACGACACCCTCTTTCAGCACGGATTGGATTTAAAACACGCTAATTTGTCGAGCACGACACGACCCACGCTTACAGGCTCTTACGTGTGGTCTGTATGAGTTCATACGCGCGCATTCGCGTTGTATGTATGTGTGCGTGCGCGCGCGTGTGTGTGTGTGTATGTGTGGGCCACAGTGGGCCGCATCTAAATTTAAAATCTGTTTTGCATAATGCCCGACCCCGTCGCTGCGCTCGTCGTCGACCCCGGGGCCGCCTAATTGCGGGCTCGTTCGAGTTTCATATCCCTTCGACACCTACGGCAGCAGCCGTTCCCGAAAAACCGGCTCCTTCCGCCGCCGCCGCCCCCTGAACTCGCTTCCGTCGCTTTGAATCGCCGGGCGAGATAACGCGATAGTGCGTTGTCTCTCTTTCGTCAGCATGATCGATACGTATACCGTTTCGCGCGCGAGATGATTGCCCATCGCGTGAAGGTTGAACGTCAAATGATCGATGGTCGCTTATTTAAGAGACTTTATCGAAACGCATTATATTCGTTAGAAAGGCAAACTTTAATATTACTCGCGTACATACATGCTTTATTTATCTTTTATCCGCAGAGTCTTGAAGGGGAGAGCGAACGCTACTAACAAAAGATTAACCAAGATTCTGATTAGTAGATGCTGATTAATGTTAATATCGCTAATTTCAGAATCGTTGCTTATCGCATAATAAGACGTGTGATGAGAAATTATAGCGAAACATTCACCGAATACAATGACACCATGAATGAACTACTTAGTGACCAAACAACTTACAAAAAACTAAACAAAGATCCCATCAATCTTACAAAAACGAAGGTTATTTTATTCGGCTATGTTGCTATGAGCACACAAAAGTTAACTATCCCATTAATTGACCAATGAATCATATAGTAATGATTCCCAAATTACATTTCTTAGCCAGCCGTTGTCTAGCCACTACTAGCTAAAAATTTGTTATGTCACATAACCTCACTTCAAATCTAACAAATTTTTAGCTAGTAGTGGCTAGACAACGGCTGGCTAATTTTCAAAGTTTCCAGCGCTATCTATTCTAATATTTACAGTGCAGGGGCTAGACAAGTACTAGATAGCGAAGAATTATTCATATATTATAGCTAATACTGAGCTAGTCAATGGCTAGGTAACATATCTAGCCTGGATCTAGCCATATAGATCCAGCCACTAGTTGTAAACTCAGATTGGCTAGATACATTTCTACTCGGGTAATAGGAGCGTTGAGACCGTCGCGCGTCGAAAAAATTATTTAGTCGCGAGTCCAAGTCCGAGTTCTTTATATTTTACTGTAATCATTTTATATTAATTAATATTGCACAGTGCATATAAATAATAGATTATAGATAAGAATATTAATACTTCTTTAAAAAATTTTGAAGAAGATAGCGGAATCATTAAATGATATGTTAACAGCTATAGCCATTGACTAGCTACTGTTATTTAAAAAGTTGTTAACATTCGAACAGTGAGTTATATATATATTATGTAATTCTTGAATAATTTCTCTAATGACTGTTTAGTGATTGTGTCTAATCGGTATCTTTTATATATATTTTTTCAATGTTTTAATTTTGCGATTTATTTTCCTGTTCATGCACAATACGCTGCGCCTGAACACGACAGTCCTATAACACAACAATTTGTTATTTTATAACAATTTTATTGTCAGAGTGTAGTGTAACGCAACGTTCTCCAGTTTATATCACTGTCTCCTCTGTTAAATTTGCAACAGTAAGTAATAAATTGCAATAAATAGTATTTGTGTATTTAAATAGTTCTTTTTCGTTATTATTACGTTTTGTCGTATTTATGATACGTAAAAGAAAATCAAATTATTTATCCATTTTATCAGAGTGAATCTTAATTTATTTATTGTTATTGAAAGGTTATAGTTGCTACTGTATATTAAAACTTTATTTCGTACCTTTTTTCTTTAAGATGTCAACATTGAACAAAAAGAACACATTTTATTCGGCTATGTTGCTGTGAGCACACAAAAGTTAACTGTCCAATTAATTGACCAATGAATCATATAGTAATGATTCCCAAATTACATTTCTAATATATTAATTTTATTCTACAGCTATAATGGCTGTATCACGCAGGCTAGATATGTTACCCAGTCATTGACTAGCTCAGTATTAGCTATAATATATGAATAATTCTTCGCTATCTAGTACTTGTCTAGCCCCTGCACTGTAAATATTGGAATAGATGGCGCTGGAAACTTTGAAAAAATTAGCCAGCCGTTGTCTAGCCACTACTAGCTAAAAATTTGTTAGATTTGAAGTGAGCTCACTTCAAATCTAACAAATTTTTAGCTAGTAGTGGCTAGACAACGGCTGGCTAATATAAGATTAGGCATTTTCTGTAGCTTTTTGATAGTTCTGATGGTTTCTAACTAGCTTCATTATGTTACAATTTTAAGAAATTTGCAATTAAAATTGCAAGAAATTATTTTAATGTATTTTGTCATATCATAATTACGGTATGTGACATGTTAAAAAGGTCTTATTGCAAAATTAAGTATGTTGTTTAGAACTTTCAGCTTTAAAAGGAATTTGTTGTGTCGACTATGATTAATAAAATATTGTTATCATTAAATATAAAGTTTATTGCGGAAAAATTGCAAATTAGATTACCCCCAAATAGTTTATTAATAGTTTATAACAGTTTATTAATAGTTAGATCATACCAAATAGTTTTTAATTATATTTAAACTTAATGGTTTTTTTAAGTGAATAAGAATTGAATAAGAATCCGTTATAAAAATTGATAAATTTAAAATGGTAGAATTAATGTAGATGTCAAAGTTAAAAAGTGTTTGGAATTTTGCAAAAATTTATGTATACATTTTAAATTTCTCTATTTTAACATTTGTTTGAATAAACATAATTGAAAACTATTTGATAGATCCTCACCGATTTAAATACAATTCGCAACTTTTCCACAATAGACCTCATACAGTTGATGCAACTTTCTCTTGAGGGCTGAAAGTCCTAACAACATACTTAATTTTTATCGCAATAAAACCTTTCCAATACGTCATATATCGTAGCTATAATATGACAAAGTACACATTAAAATAGCTCTTCTTTGCAACTTTAACTGCAAATTTCTCAAAATTATGATACGGATGGAGCAATTTGAAAACTGGAATCGTTTTTTTTATTTATTTAGCGTAAATTTTTTATTTTTTATTTATTTAGCGTAAAAAAACCACGGGAAGTGACTAGTCTTATCCTTATGTATTGTAAAAAAAAAGTAATTTTTTGTTGAAACTGTGTAATAGCTGTTGGATCGCAAAAATCAATGTGAAATATTTCCGGTTGCTATTTAGCTCATGCGCGAAAGCCTGGTAGCGATTTTTGCGCTAATTTCGCAGCGCGGCATTGCGCGTAACGGCGATGCGCCATTGAATGGTAATTAAAATTGCCGCTGAATATTCAGAGCGACCGCTTTAAAGGTGAATTTGCCGTCCGGACACGCGGTAACGCCGCTCCATAATTTACATCCATATAAGTGCGCCATTGGCGCGCGATATTGTGCGGCCAATTGCCAACAATTACCAATTACGTAGCGCGGTAACGAGGCGGAGCGCGCGCAATTGCTCAAACCGCTGCAAACCGACGTACGTGCGAGAACGTCGACTGCCTCCTTCTCAAGGCAGGAAGTTGAAGGAAACTCATTTCGAGCAGTTCTTTCTTGACGAAGGATAACGATTGCGGCAATTTAGTCCGACGTTGCAATGCAATCTAAATCTGATGTATCGAGTGAGTATTATATGCCGATACGTAATTTGTACATCAAGATATGTGATACTTCCTTGTATTTGAACAAAGAAGTCATTTCTTTTTTTAATGGAATGGGTATCGTTCTAAAAAATTTATAGCGAATTGAATCCGAATATTTATGATTCTTAATTTAAAAAAAATATATATAATATTTATAATATATATTTATGATATTATATAATATATAGGTATCGTTCTAAAAAATTTATAGCAAATTGAATCCGAATATTTATGATTCCTAAATTTAAAAAAATTATATATAATATTTATAATATATTTATAATATTTTATATACATATTTATGGTATTATATAAATTATTATATTATATAATATTTATAATTCCTAAATTTTTATATTTATATTTCTTAATCTTAGTCATATAATAATGGTGGAATTCGAAATATTCATTACTTCCTCGACGTGATTGACATTAATTTTTATTTTTTCGTTCATAATTTTTTAAATACAGAGAGAGAGAGAGAGAGAGAGAGAGAATAATAATTACATTAATAATTTTATTGAGCAATGATGATGACTTTTAGTAATCTTAAACAGAATTTGTTTACTATACCATTAATGGGATTATAACACTGTGTGATTGCGCTTTAAAGATTTAATTATAGATTTAATCTATGTGTTATCCCCCCCACCACACACACAAATCATTGCATATTTTTTCTCGATTGTCGTAAAATACTTAGTATATTAATCCTTGGAAGATAATGAAAATACTATTTTTGGACTAAACTTAACAGAAATGATATCTGCCTTGCTATGCAAGGTTTGTTATTCGATTCTTTAACAAAAATCTGATTAATTGCAATTGTTTTTTCCACTACTTAATTTTTATCATTGTATCGTTTTTTAACAAAAAGTTTTTATTATTACATTGTTAATAAATAAAATTTTGTTAAAGTAGAATTAAATAAATAACAGGTGCGTATTACATTAGCTGTCTTTGAAGTGTGAGAAACACCTTAATTTTTTATAATTTATAAAATTAATATATTATTTCACAATTGCTTAGAGAAAAAATAATAATAATTTACTCATTATTGCTCACAAGAAATGTATAACCAAAAACATTATAGATAGATCTGAAATATTGGTGTAAATCTAGTGTAACCTATATAATTGCGTATATATTCTGTGTAAATAAAAAAATAAATTTTATGCGTACAAACTATGGAGATTCCTTCAGTCGAGCGAAAATACATGCATACGCTCTTCGACATCGCATATAAATGTAAAATTTCTATCCGGGGATAAATATCTCTCGACATGCTCCGCCGTCCGAGGAAAAGTTCATTACGAGCGAGGTCACTCTCCGATATGCTTAATGTACTATTAAACGCAGCCATTGTGTCCATCGGCGGTCGTCCATCGCGCTCACAAATTTACTTCCGTTGCCTCTTCACCTCCCTCCCCCCTCGTTCGTCCTATAGATCCTTTCGTCGAAGGACCAGGGCACGTGCCACCCTCGTTCCGAACGAGATATACGAAAGAGCGATCCCTCCCGCCCCCCTCTGTTCGTCAGGGGGGTCTCCGGTCATCGGCATCCGTGTTTTCAAATCTCTATTCTATCAAGGGGGAACAGCAGAAAAAATCATATATCTCGTCGGACGGAGGTGGCATTCATATGCTAAGACGTTTGCCGGAAGACCCCTTTGGACGATTCTTGCGGAGTCAACTTTTCGGCATGGGATTCGCGCAATTTCCCTCCTTCTTGGACTGAAAATTTTCAATCCCTTTGTAAAGCTTATATTTATGGACCATTCTTTAAATTTTATCGATACCGACCTCTTGTCTTTGTATTTTTCTGATATATATCACATGTCTTTTTATAACACGTATTTTAAATAATATCGTAAAATTTGTAAAAATAAATAAAAAATGTAAAATCTTTTTTTAATTATATTCAAATAAATCATATATGTTGCAAAAAAATAACATTCTTTGATATCTAAGTGGAATAATTAAAGTGGAATATTCTTACTTTCTGTCTCAGTTTTCCTTGACAGAAAAAAAGGAAATGTGCTCACAATCCCTATATTCGCGTGCATAAACTTTTATATTTTTTTTTACACTAGGTGGTAATCATGCGCGGTTCTGCATGATTTTTATCTTGGCATAAATTATTGAATTTTGCAAATTTCTCAGAGTCGTTCGGTGAACGAACGCTGTACGGAGGCATAGGAAGAGAATGCTGATGTAGCATTACGAATGGTGAAATTACCGAGTCAAGACGATGAATCTACTTTCATGTGTGAGAAAAGATGGACATTTCAATGTTTAAGATAATACAAATTCGTACAAGGCATTATGTTCGACGAATTTTATTCGACGAAGTTTGTTCGCCGACCATAGTTGCACTATAGTTGGCTATTTGATAATGATGTAAGTTTTTATTATGTTACAATTCGATAATTTTTTTTCGGATATCAGCTGCTTATTTAGAAGATGATGTAAACCCGATTATACGAAATTATCCGATGATATCTTTATTTTCATGATCATCATATTTGATGACCATTTGTTTTGATTAAGTAATAATAAATAATAATAAATAATAAAATTAATAATTTACACTAATTTTTATTAAATATCATCAAATATCAGTCTAAATATTTCTGCACATTTTTTGTTACACACACACATACACACATGTATATATCACTGTTTATACATTTTTTTTTAATGTAAAATTTGATTATTAAATTGATTTACATAATTTTTTTATGTGCTAATAAAATTGCTAGATATTTTTTATATTTAAAACAGTTTAATTTTTTAAATTCTACTTATTCTGAAAAAACAGCTGAATAGAGTTCAGCAACTTTCTAATTGTTACCTTGTATATATATATATATTTATATATGTATATATATGGTCAACTTGAAGTGCTTTACGTCAAGAATCGCGTTATTGATTCAAGACTCGAATATTGTTTGCCTATAAATTAGTAATCTCGGTTGTGAATATCAATTTAGCGGCAAGCGACGCGCGATAAAACTCAAATAAGGGACAGTCGAACGGCGCATCGAGGAGAAGAGAGAGAAAAAGAGAGAGAGAGAGAGAGAGAAAGAGCGAGAGTGCATACCTCTTGCCACCGTTACTGGCAGTTTCCTGCGATAACCCCGGCATTATATTCGTCCGCGTCCCCGGCAAACGGGGAGTTCACAATGGTCCACAATGACTGGGCCAACATTACGAATTAGGCTCGGTTACGCGTTTATTGCCGATTCCGGTTCGGGGCAGTGACGTCGGTCCGCTTTTCCACGTCGACGTCGGGGCGAGTCGACGACCGGGTGTCGCGCCAGCGACGCCACTGCCGAGACGAGAAGTATTAGCATTGGTTAGCTTTATGGGGCGTTCAGTTCCGCTGTTCTCTCTCGTTCTGATTCCCTGGCCTTCACAATTTCGGCAGAGAGATAGAAAGAGAGAGATAGATATAGAAAAAGAGGGAGAGAGAGAGAAAGAGAGAGAGAGGGAGGGAGATAGCCGCCACGGTGCAGATCAATAAAATCTGTCTGTCTAGAAAAGTAATGCCAAATCGGCGGCTCTCCGCTCCCCAAATACGAATAAATGCCATAAAAGGAGCGGAACAACGAGCGATGGTTTAAACTTCGTCGATAAGTCGCCGATTTCACCGTCAAGTTTCCGCCGCTCGCGGAGAATTGCGGAAACGATTATCTCGTTCGAGGAAATATTATCAAAGGGGAGAGGAAGAGAAATATCGAGATTATATTTTCCTCCCGAAAGAGATCTCTTTTTAAACAAATAGAAGTGTTCGACCACGTAGAAATACCATCAAATACTATAAGCAGTAGGAGAAAATAACAAGAGATTGAAAATATGTTGCTTGAATAATAGAAAATTAATTACGGCCGAATTTAGATAATGAGCAAATATTGTGTGGAACACTCTCGGAGTCTTGTGCGTGTCCTTTTTACAGGATTATTGATGTACAAGTCCTTTTTTTTCCCTCCCGTTGTAGTGACTGGCGAGAGTCCGAGAGGGTGGAAATTGGAGCGTGGTAATTATTAATCAATTTCCGTATTAATTGTTTTCTAGGCGGCGAGCTTAAGTGGTATGTTGTGTTCTGGTTCTTGGCAAGCTGTACCCCGTAACCAGCTAAAGTGTCATGCGAGAAGATTAATTACGTCGCGGCTACGTTTTATATGTGTCATACGAGCGGATACTCTCTCTTCTTCGGCCGCTCGATACGAACTCGAAGTAGACGAGGTCACGTAAAATCGGTTTTCAAGAAAATCACCTAGAGAAAGATACTTTGAGACGTATAATATGATTATGTTGAAAGATTCGACAGTGTGGCGACATATCTATATATGTTAAATCAGAATTTATATCGATTATAATAAATAATTAAAATATGTAATGTAAACTGAAAAAAATGTATTATTTTAAAAATTTCTCACTTATTTTTATAATATCCTGTTCTAAAATAGGCCCCAAAAGGATCCTCTTATTTCAAGAGGGGAATCCTCTAAAGATTAGTATCAGATATTCCTAATTTATAACAATGTAAATGAAATGGGATTTATTTTTACATTAACACAAAAGTATATTATTTTATAGTACACAGGCAAAGAGAGAAAGGCCATAAAGAAGGCATAGACATAGTACATATAGACCGAGCACGAGATCTTGGTCCTGAACGATTAAATTAGGTTATGTTACACGTTACTTGTGAACACTTCTCTTAAGTCGCTCAGGTTCGTTTCTTTTTCGAGCTACTTATTAACTTCATCCATTTTTCTAATAAACTAAAACCGTTCAGTGACAAACACCAAATGAACAATCCGCATAAAAAAAAACATACGACTGTTTGTTATTAACAAAGAATATATTCTTAGTTTTAGGGAATGTTCTAGAAATGTTATAGTATACAGTCCTCTTACTTCGAGAATACAATTTTTTCGGTGTAAATATTAATAACTTTTGCCGCATTACATTATTTACAATAAAATACTTATAAATAAGAAGCATTTTCGCAATTGAATCAATCTATTACCAACTCAAAAACTAGCACCTTTAATCCATTTACATTCTTAAATATCTCTATAATCGTGAATAATTGTTAAAACAATATTTTGTTTAAATATTCCGTTGAAGTATCAGCAAAAAATAATTGACTACAATGTACAATTTTATATATACTTTTCCAAACGAGAGAGCAAACTGGTTCGTCAAGATAATGGTAAAACGGTGAATCAAGATAATGGTAAAGGGTTGCGATACTTTTGACGACTAAGCATGAATCTTGTAAGGCGAAGGTCTCATTAAGGGTCCTTCTCAAGGCAAACTTTATCATTTCTCCGAACAGACGTGACTCGCCGATTGTACTCAACTGTCGGGCTCCCTCTTTTGCAGGGGAAAAAGGGGTACATGAAAATAAAAGAGATCCGCGGGAATGAGATTTCGCCAGTACTTCCGAGCCACGCGAAAGAGCCAAGTTAGTTTTATTTTACAATCCATCGGCTCCCGCGACACGCAGGGGTGGGCCTCGTCCTTCGGGGGTGGCGAGGTCGAGGAGAGAGAGAGAGAGAGAGAAAAAGAGAGGGAGAGGGGGATGGAGGAATCCTTTAGGATGGTTGGACGGGCGTCGCGACGGGGGTGGAACGGCTGTCAACTAGTGTTTTAAAAGTTTGCGACAGCCTACAAATTGACTCGCTCAGTTCTTTTTAAAAGCACTGGCAACCAACCACGTCGCACAAGCCCGTCTGTCCCCGGCAACAGGATCGTGTCGACGACTGAAAAATCCAGAAGTATTACCTCGTCGCGCGGTCAGATGATTTTCGGTCACAACAAATATTTATTTTTGCTTCTCTCAACTGATTTGTTAGTTTTAGTCTACTTTACTATGCAAAAATTAATTTAATATATTTGATGAATTTTGTTGATATACAAATTTGTTTATGATAAACTCTTAAAGATAAAACAATTGTATTATACAAATTTTGTGCATAAGAATAGAAATTTTATTTTGTCTATCTCTCGATATTTTATGATTAAATATATTAATAAAAGCATGCATGTATAAATGTTTCAAATAAATTTTAAGTTAAAATTAATTATGATTTAACTGAATTTTTATGTTTGGGCATAAAAATAGGAAAAGAAACTTATTTAGATTATAGAAATAAATTTTTATATAAAAACATAAATAAACTTATAGAAATAAAAAAGAAATTTAAATATATACATGTGTACAAAGTTGGAAAGTTCTATATCATTCTATACTTATTCTTGAAATAACGAAATATTGAAATGAATAAAATATTGCCAGTATATAATGGAACGTGTACCATTATTGGAGTATATATCTTTGCATAAATACGAATATATTATACGAAATCAATACGACAAAATATCTACAATAAATTGTATCGAGAGTCTTCTCTCTCCATCATCTATTGTACGCTCGATCACTATTCTCAAGAATATTGTTGAAAAGTTGGAGCTATTCTCGGACAAATCGACTTCTCTATCCGAAGAGACGACCCTGTATAGCGAATATGCTTGCGTGCGATCCGAATCCATCCGAAATTTAAAAGTATTTCGACGTAAAACGCGGCCGTTTCTCATATTTTCTATGCGAGCACGCTCCGCCGAGGGCGCGTTTGATACACTCTATTAGTCGCATCTCCCGACTGATTTATGTCAAGTTTTACTCTCTGCATTATTATAAATCTCCCTCATTCCGTAGCGAAGTTTAGTAGTTCGAATATTCCATTAGGTAAAGGGAATCAATGAATAGCTTGCCGACTTAACATTCTAAATTCCCAGAAATACCATGTAGCTTACGAATAGATTAAAATTAATTCGACTAAGAATATTTCTCGTATTAAAAAATTTCTACATATCTTATCTCTAGAATTCGCATTAGGCATTGATTCAATTAAATTTGAATTTAATTCCATTTATCTATGTCTTTAATAAAATTTTATTTTGTCAATAGTCATCAATAGCAAACTTTATCGTAATAGAGCTACTACTGTGTTACGCAATAATGTTAAAGAAATTTTGTCAAATTGAATAGCGAAACAATGTAATTTTGTGAATTTCGTAGAAAAAATTCCATCACTTTTTTAAGCATGTGTGTGTGACGGATGAATAATTTATTAATCGTCGATATTTATTCATGTTACCCAAAAAGAGGTTTATGTCTAGAAAAGAAATATGCTATATATAAATAGCGTAGTCTCGGGTTATAATGTCAAATAACGTCGAATAACGGAGTATTAAGAAGAAAACCTGGCTTCTCTATTTCACACATTTGTTCTTTAAACATTTCCTTCTTCGATCCTATATAAGTTCTGACAATGGCTCTCAGTTCGTGCGATTCTGTCAGAATCCTTTAAGAATTATCCACAGTTCTTCCTGGACTTTTCCCGTTATTTAGGCAGAATCGTCGGCGGTCGTGGTGATTCGAACATAGAAAAGTTTTGCGAGAGAAAGGACGGTGACTTCAAGCCGCTGCCAGTCGTGGATGATGCTGGAGGATCCGATATTCTTGGCTCGTACTCCACGTGATTCTGCTGTTCCTCGTACCACTGTTTACGAGCTGCTTGCACAACCATCGACAAATAGGCGCTCAAAACTGAAATTATTGTCAAGCTTTATAAAATCTGAAGCTGGTTTATGAAAGATTTCGCAAATTATTATAACTCTTCAATTTTTATAACTAGTAATACTTTTTTTATTAAGTATTTTCATTTTATATACATATATATGCACACATACATATATATATATATGTATATGTATATAGACACATATGAATACTTCATTAAAAAGAATTATAAATACTTCATTAAAAAAAATTATATATATATATGTATGCATATATTTGCTTTAATATTAATATTCAAAATCGTATAGTTCTCTGATTTGTTTTCATCTTTGAATGATTTTCCCTTAAATTTTTATAAAAAATAAGTCAGATTAAGAGCGATCTATATTTGCATTTATTTGCAAGTATAAAATTCACAAGGTCGATTTGGAATACATATTTGTATTAAGAATTTAACAATTAGCAATAATGATTTTTTTAGCTTGAATTTTTTTACAATTGTAAAAAAGATTAGAAATATTTGTACTTACTTAAATAGATGCTGCACGCCACAGATTTAGTTAAAATAATGTTCCGTCGATCATGTATTATATGACCAGATAATGCCACGGTCTGATCTATTATGTTAATCATTTGCAAATACATCCAAGGCACGGCGCACTTATGTCTTCTCTGTGAACGTACGCGGAAGTTAGCGTAGTCGTTAGCGTGTTGAGACCAAGGCTGTTACGTGCCCGAAATAAACATCTTGCGGATAAAGAGCGTTTGACGAATTTATATTCGATCGGCGAAGTCGCTACTCGCGACCTTTATCGCCCGAAGGAAATAATGAAAATCATACATATACACTTCATTTGTAAACAGTATGTGTAAAAAAATTCCTTACTTTACTGTCAAATGTTTTTCAAATTAAAAAATGATTAAAAAAACTAAAGATTCTTTTACAGAGAATTATCCACGAATTATACTTATCGAGAACTAATAATTTCTAGCGATACGTTCGAAATTAAAGAAAATGGATATAGAAAAAGATATAATACACGACACAGAAGGACATCTCTCTCTATACAGGATGATTCATTTTTCAATCTTAAGATTAAAATAAATCACCCTGTATTATTAGGTTTTCTGTCTTTCTTCTTTCTTTTTTGATTGTTTGCTTGATCGTTTGAGTGATATCACAAGAGTTAGATAGCTCTCCGGGTATATGAAATGTTAATGCAAACTCTCATTAAGCAAACAGTTAATTAGAAATTTGTGACATTTCGAAACACTCACCAAAATCGATCCGAAGGCAAGATACGCACCGGCCATTAGAAACAGAACGATATATATCAGAAAGCATACCATGGCTATTTGCCCTGAAACATACGACGTTGCGTCATATTGTTCGATTGAAGAAGAGAGTAATTCAAGCATCTCTATTCGAGTTTTACCTTTCTTCTGCAGATGCGTGTATTTAAAAGCTTGCATCCAATTTATTCCTAGTATTGCCCAGGTCTTGATGAATTCGAAAAATTCTTCATCCTCCTTTCTCGAGAAGAAGTTGCTTACCAACACGTTTATCATTAGAATCGAGATGGACTAATGATAAGAGATAAATAAACGAAACACTGAGAGTGGCAACGTAAGATATAAATTTTCAAAATAATATGTACGTCTTTGTATTCAAATGTATTCGAATTAGCACTGATAGATAAATTCGTAGACCCTTGTAGACTTGTTTATTTTTCAAGGAAGGGGGAGGGGAAGTAATTGATTTAATATGTATAAGTTAATGTACTTAATTTATAAAAATATCAAAATTTGTTTTTATCGTAAAATAATAATTTATAAAATTATATTTAAAGCGATATACGTATAAATGGCGTGATTGTAAATTTCGAATAATCAAAAATAGCGATGGGATTAAATATATTACAAGTAAGTTCGACTTTGCTTGCATGGTTTCGATGATTACGAAAAAAAAAACAAAAACAGTACTTTCAAATAAACTCGAAGCTGGACGAGATAGATTCGAATCCTCTATATAAGTATTTTGAAAAACAAGAGCGCTACTTCCAAGTACTCGAAGGGTACATTCCTGGATCCAGTATGTTCGAATTGTTTATAAGTACTTAGGAATTTTACGTTGTTTTGAATCAAAATATTGTATAAAGCAAAAACTATTTTAATATATTGCTTTCATTATAATTAAAAATTTTTACAAATAATAAAAAGTATAAAACAAAATATTTAATATATAATAGTATCATAAATAGATTTGTGAATTTTAGAGTTCGAGGTACGTTAAAACTTGTAAAAAATTTGATTCTTTACGATAGAAAGTACTTATAAGTACATATCGAACCTTGCTATATTGATATTCAATCTAAAATTCGAATATAATTGTTCTAGATTAGATTACTTCGCGAGTACAATACATGAAATATTATTTTCTAGAAAATGAAACTTGATTATTGGATTCGACTCGGATTTTTAAGTACACGTTGAAGTTAATTCCATCCATAATCAAGAATGATAAACATTTATCGACATTGGAAATATTTTTCCAACGACTTTTCACTTCACTCATCATATATGTGTTTTTACATATACATATATATTAAATACAAAATTCATGTTTAGCAAGAACACTTTTAGCACACCGTCTTCTTACGGTGATAAGACAGCATTCAATATCAATGCAATGTGCAAATCAGACTTATTGTTAGTACTTACAATTAGCTCCGAGATGAAAATGCGCCAGATAAAAAATTCTATCTCACTCACCATCGTATATGCTCCGATTATCCTCGCCGCCAACGACACGCCGATGCAGCACACTTTGTGAGTAACCATATCGCGAATTTGAAACCCTTTTCGTCTGATCACACTGCCTCGCGGACACGAAATGCCCGATTCTGTCCGACGCGACGGTTACCTTGCCAGACAACGCTTGCACGATACATCGGAAAAAGTGTAAACACACATAGTCGGAGATAAACACACACGCTCGGGCGAACGATCTTCGAAATTGATCCCGTGTATCGAGCCCCGTCGATAATTCGCCGTCAAATCGTTGTTCGAGACTTTCAGTGCCGAACACTGTGTTTCGGTGTGCCTGCTGTTAAGACGAAGGTCCTATGTTTCCTTTGACGGAGTGCCACGCGCGTTTGCCTTGGCTGTTTCAAAACGAAAAGACGCGTTAATGATTCACCGTCGTATAATAATGATAATCAGATTTGTCAACATATTGACGCTTTATCATGCGCGCGTGCTTTTTCAAGAGAGACGTTTTATACATTTTGTTAAAAATAGATTCTGATTATGTATTAATTTTTTGTTATAAAAATTGGATTTTAGCCAATCATATATATATATATATATGTATATATAATTATAAATAGCCAATTTTTTTTCTCATTTTTTCAAATTTTATTTTTTTCTAAAAAACTGCGAAAATTTTTCTTCTAATTATTTTTCAATATGTGTGTGTGTAAAATTTAAATATACATATATGTAATTAATAGCACCATATATATATATATATATATATATATATATATATATGGTGTTATTAATTACAGATATATATATATGTTTGTAATTAACAACAATAAAATTAACAAAATTAAAAACATATTACGCGACACACACACACCACACACACACACACACACACCACACACACACACACACACACACACACACACACACACACACACATATGCACGCATGTAGTGTAGAATCTGGAAATATTCGCTCTGAAATGCGCGCATGCGC
Organism: Lasius platythorax; assembly: GCA_963971435.1. Classification (NCBI taxonomy): domain Eukaryota; kingdom Metazoa; phylum Arthropoda; class Insecta; order Hymenoptera; family Formicidae; genus Lasius; species Lasius platythorax. Next base: position 13,067,803 of record OZ020545.1, read on the forward strand.
GCAGTTTGCCACATGTTCCGCAACGTGCTCGATGTGTGTGTTTGAGTTACATTACGTTTCATTTACCCATTATATTGTAAAAAAAGTGATCTGCTAATAAGCAAGCTATTTTGAACGTATAATGGCTATTCAAGACATGGATATTTCTTTAAATGTAACGACGGAACCAGTTTTCTCAGCGAGAAATGTAAGTACTTGGTTAGGTTAGATTAGTTAGGAAATCTGTCAACACGTGCATATGTGTACGAAGCATATGCAGAAATATCATAAATTTTGTATAATTAATAGTAAGTGTGTGAGTAAATATATAAGAAGAGAAAGATAAATTAATATTTATAAATGTTTGTACTCAGAATAAACTGAGAAGGACCGAGTCTTTAAAAACCTCAATTAAAAGATTGAAAAATCAATCTTTAGGCAAGAAAGGTATAGCAGCGAATAATAAGGAATCAAAAAATGTGAATACACAAGAAGCAGAATCTAAGAAAAGAATGAAACAGAAATCATTATCAACTATCTTTGCCAAAAAATTGAAAGAAGCCAACGCTGTCACTCGAAATACACAGCCTCGGATTCTATCTCAAGTTAAAAATATAACAGCGATAGATGCAGAATCAGAAAAGATTAAACAATCAGATTTGACAGATAGGAAGGATTTGAAATCTACTAAAGTTTTGTCTGTACCAAATTCTAATATTACAAATGAACAGACGATATCCTTTACAAAGATAACAAAACAACGTATCGGTGAGACACTGTTGGCGAAAAAGAGACATAATTTAATTGAACAGAAAAAATCACTTTCTGATATATTCTCAAGTCAATTGAAGAATGTATCGAATAAAAATGAGTTAAATGTATCTCAAAAACAGGACATTAATAAAGATAATAAATTAAATAAAAAATCTGAAATAGTAATTGACAAATCTCCTACATTGAAAATAACAGAAAGGGTAGATATCTTGAATAAAAGAAATGAAAGGAAACGTAAAGGGAAAATTGTAAATAATCACAGGGAATCAGACAAGATTCCGAAACTAATGCATAAAGCAGGTGGAAAAATCTCTTCCTTATTTGGTAATAATCCCGATGTGCCAACCATAGGGCAGAGACTTGTAAAACCTGTAGACGAACCAGTTTTTACGAAGATTACTTTTGCAGATCTCAATGTTCATCCATTTATGGTATAGTATTTATATTCAGTCAACATTTAAAATGAAAATGTTTATGTTATAGTAGTAATTTTTTTTTTCTCACAGATCTCAAATTTAGAACAAAATATGCAAATAACCAAAATGACAACGGTTCAACAAAAAGCGATTCCTGAGATATTCTCAGCTAGGGATGTTCTAATAAGGTCTCAGACAGGATCTGGAAAGACGTTAGCGTATGCTTTACCTATTGTTGAACTGTTACACAAAATTAGACCAAAATTAAGTAGAAACAGTGGTTTATCAGCCCTTGTAGTTGTACCAACAAGAGAATTGGCTTTGCAAACATACGAGTGTTTTATAAAACTGATTAAAGTGAGATAGGCAAATATATTTTTTGATAAAAATTAATACTTATATGTGTATATTTAAAGTACGTTATAAACAATTTTAGCCTTTTACATGGATTGTACCAGGATATATAATTGGCGGAGAAAAGAGAAAAGCAGAAAAAGCTCGATTACGAAAGGGATGTAATATATTAATAACTACTCCTGGCAGATTATTAGATCACATAAGGCACACAAAAGCATTGAGATTAAATGAAGTTAGATATTTCGTATTAGATGAAGCTGATAGAATGCTTGATATGGGATACGAAAAGGATATTTCCGAGTAGGTCTTTTACTTTTTTTTAACTGTACTTAACTGGAAGAACAATAGATTTTATCATATAAGATGTAGATTAATTAATTATTATTTAATTTATTAACAATAAGAGAATATAATTAATAATATAAATATAATTATTAATAATTAATACATGATATATATTATATAATTTAGGGTAGTAAGTGCTTTGAAAATTTCGAGTTCCAGCAACGATGAATCAGGATATAACGCTATGAAAATATTCAAGCAAAATGTTAAAAATACATCAACTGATAAAAAAATTTCAAAAGAAGATAATATAAAATCTTGTAATAAAATTGAAGAAAATCCCATTAATAAATTAAGACATGTCTATCATTCAAGTGATGACAGTGATGATGACAATCAAGTTATTAAAGGAAAAAAAGTTTTATTGAAAGAAAGGGAAAAAGGTACAGAATATTTAAATACGAATCAAGGATCTGATTCGAAAGCGGAAAATACTGAAAAAATTGAGCAAGATTGTAAAGATGTAAATCCATCAAGAAGACAGACAATTTTATTGTCCGCGACTTTGACGCAAGCTGTTGAAAAATTGGCGGGACTCACGATGCACAATCCGATTTTCGTTGACGCGGCTAAAGAGAATTTAGAAACGAGCGGAGGAGATACCAGCGAGATTAACGAAGATTTAATAGTTCCACAAAGTGTAATTCAGAGTTACATAGTCACTCCACCTAAATTAAGAATGGTCACTCTGAGCGCTTACATCGTCAGTAGATGTCAAGTAAGGAACCTTTCGGTCTCCATTAAAAAAAAAAAAAAACAATGTAATTTTACTCGCGATGTCGATTCGCGACTCATAAATAGCCATCTCTGTACATTTTTTTTGGGGTGTTTTATTTTAGATTCCTGGGCAGCATAAAATACTAATATTTATGGCCACGCAAGATATGGTGGATTTCCATATCGAAATTTTGTCTTCTGTCCTTACGAAACCAGTAGATGACGATGACGAAGACTCTGATCCGTTGATTGACATAGAATTCTTTAAACTACACGGTAACATGACGCAGAAGGAAAGGACGGAGGTCTTCAAAACTTTCAGTCAAACGAAGAGTGGAGTACTATTGTGCACGGTGAGTCATATATTTTAAATTATCAAAAATTACTTTGTGAATGTTCACAAAATTTTTGTGGACATGATTTTTTTTTAAATTGAAGTAGAAGGCTCTGATATTATGGAATATACGAGGGTCACGAATAGACGCATGTACGATTAAATCGATTTTTATTTGCTGATGACAGTCTAAAATTAGAACCGAAACGTACAAAATGAATAATATTTAATAAGAAAGAATAATTAGCGCACTGTTTACCGCGCGTGGCTTTTAATTAGCATAATTTTCTTTATTCTTTTGATTATGTACTTTATAAATATTTAAATTTATAACTTGTTTACTTTTAACAGTACACGTTGAAAGATACTTTATTTGAGATATATCGACAAAATTTTCCTTATTCCTTCGATTAAAAATTTCTATAAATATTTAAAATCCTTGTTTGCTCTCTTAAAATACATATTGTACATTGTAAGGTACTTTACTTGAGATATCAATATATTAAACAAAATTAAACATATAACATTAAATATAATTAAGAAAAAAGGAATTAAAAAATGAAGAGAGAGTATATAATAAAAGAAAAGTCAATGATATCTGTCGGCGGTCTCTAAGCTGTAAATTACACACACTCTCCATGACTTATTCTTTCGAAAGGAAATTAAATACCTCTGGACCCACGCTGCGTTCAGAGGTTAAAAATTATACGAGCGCATGTGAGGCCTTCGTAATGAGTATAATTATGATCATCCGTTCTGTGCTTTCTTCGCTTTCTAAAGAAATCGTTTAGCAATTCAAACTTTATAATATAACGCATTAATTTTCTATAAGCGATTACTAATTTTCTTACGAAACAAATCGTGCCGCCAACAAGATGTCCATAGTGAAAGGATACATTTTTATTCGATTTTTTTATATATATAATATGGTTTAAAATATTTATAATATATTCATAGAAGCGCTTGTTTCGCTAATTGCATTCTGTGAACGGCATAATTAATCATGACGCTATAATGTTCGCCAAGTAATGGATAACTTTCTTTCCCCGTCTCGCTAATTACATCCGTATTACATCGGCCGAATTAATCTGACGTCGAATAACAGAGCAACTTTCTGATTCGCATTGAACTCTCGGCGACTGCTTTAACTGTCGTAATTACCGGTGAAAGCGATCGATTTCGCGTCGTGGGGGACTCTGTCACGGGAATTGTCGAAAATAAAACGCGCGATCTCATTATATCTTTTCTTATCCGCTAATTCAGATTTTACCGTGAAATACTGTTGTGGCGCTTTCACGTGTTCGAGAGTATTAATCGCAGGCAGAACGCGTAAGAGGGGAAAAAAAACGATCAAATCTCGATGGCGAGATTTGCGAATATTGTGAACGCACGATCGACATCACGCGAACGAGTGACAATCTTTACGCGCCGTGAAAATTAATTCCTTCTCGTCAGGCGATCTCTCTCGCGCTGAAAAAATTGTGTTCTCATTTTAAGAATTTTCCACTTATTTTTAGAATACCCTGTTTTAAAATAGGCGTCAAAAGGATCCTCTAAAAATTAGTAACAGATATTCCTAATTTATAAAAATGAAGACGAAATTGGATTTTTATTTTTACGTTAACAAAAAAGTACATTATTTTACAGAACACAGACCATAAAGAAAGCATAGACATAGTACATATAGACCGAACATGAGACACTCTGAACGATTAAAGGTTACACCTTACTTACTCGTGTGAACACTTCTCTTAAGTCGTTCAAGTTCGCTTCTTTTTCGAGCCACTTATTAACTTCATCCATTCTTCTAATAAACTAAAACCATTCAGTGACAAACACTGCACTGCATTGTAAATTGCAACACTATATAACTATATCTATAAAATTGAATATAAAGTTGTTAGTGCCAAACTATAGCGAGTCTCTTTGCAAGCCATATTCTCTCAATTTTATTCGTCCTTGGGTTTCGTATACGTCATAATTTTTCTAAAGTTAAAAACTTGGAATAAGGAAATTACGGCGAAGTAAGGCAATTAAAAGACGGAAGGATTAAAGCTACGGTCGAATATACTTGTGCTCGCTTCTTTAGAAGTGCGTGAATGTAAAAACATTTGAAAATCCATGCACCATCATATAATGATGTTATATAACACGCTCTGATGCTTATTATCTTAATGAGGAACGTCCTTCTTGCTAATTTTATTTTTTATATGCGGTTTTTTTACACGATTTTCTTTATAATTGCATTATGCTGATGTAGATTAAACCATCTTCAGTGCCGCATGGTTATTCATTCTTAAGGAACGCTTATATATCTTATTTACACATTGTATATTCTTCACTATCATTATTCATTAATCTTTACTTCTTTTTTGACTTCGAACCTTTTGAAAGTTGAATTTAATTAATTTCAAATTCGCTAAGTAACTGTGTATTAAGATTAATATTTGTACAAAACTCAGAGAGATATAAAATTTTGTTTTGCGGTTTTATATAAATATTGATTTATTTAAATATAAACAGTTAAGAATAAAGAATTCTTTAGAAACTTAAAAAATTCCAAATATTAAAAATTTATAAATATGTCTTCTACCGAGCACACAACCAATGTTTATTCTTATAAATTTCTAAATCAAACCTCTAAACTAATGAATCCTGTCCGTGGTCGAACGTATCGACACGACACTTTCAACATCGGTACAAGCAAGGGGAAAAGAGCAAAATAATTTATTGTGTACTTAGAGAGTAATGTTGGGCATATTTAACTTAATGTCGGAGTCCGCGGAATGCGCGCGATGTGGCAGCCGCCCACGTTTTACGGGGTCGCTGTCGCTACCACACGTAGGTTTTACGGCGGCGTTATTAATTTCCACGTTGAAAAGCCACGAAGGAGGAGCACCGGGAAGGCTTCTCAGCCGGCGGTGGATCCGGATCCACCGGTGTGATCTATGGTTCGAGTGAGATGTTTTGAACGGCCGATCAGTTCTCGATCCCGCGTCCCGCCGATCCCCGGTCCCTTTCTTTAAACGATCGTTTGTCTTAATCGCCCCGCCATCGATCGCTCTTTGGCGCCGCTCTCTCTCTCTATGTGCGTCGAGACCGGTGGCTTGTATCGTTTTAATGCGCTAAGTGCGCTTGCTACGATCGCGAGCATCGATTACAGGGTGGATTGGCATCGAAGAGGTATGCATTGATGAGATATTCTTTGACGAAGTCAAACTCTATCTAATGAATGTTTTTTTTATTTCGTTTTCTGTAGCCGTTCTAAAATTATTCGCACAAATTATATAAATTACTCGATACGTTTCCCTTTGTATATATGTACACACACACACACACACACACACACACACACACACACACACACACACACACACACACACACATATATATATATATATATAAAATATAGAGCGGATAAAAGTATAGTGTTTTGAAAAGGTCTCAAAAGGGGCTACAAGAATATGCGATAAAAAATAGGGGATTTCGTTTAAAGACTTTATCCTGACCTTATCCTGACGCTACCCCCGGTCAAATTGATAAGGCCAGTAAATAGGCCTTTTTAAACCTTACAACTTTTGTCTGAAACATTTTTTTATAAAACTTACATTTTTCGAGATATTTCGCCGTTCTGGAACTTTTTATACACTCTGTACATATATTTTTAAAAAATTTTTTAAACATTTATATATATTTATATTTATATAATTAAATATAATATATATTAAATTTTTTGAACATTAATCTAAAATGCAAATTTCAATTTTCTAGGGGTTCTCTATCGATTTTTTTGCGTACAGTTATTCTATACCTTCATTAATATTCTTAATCACACGAAATAAATAACTAGAAACCGTTTCATCGACTTTCATCAAGCGATAAACTATAACGGAATCACGGGGCGAGTTCGAAGGAATATATCCGGTCTGATCGATATTTATTTCGAGAGAAGCCCTAGAGGTTTCTTTCTTTCTATTCCTTCAAGCTGGCGCCCGGATCGCGCCGTCGTCGACGTGTGTTGAATTAATAGCAGGAAAAGATGTAATAAGAATACACGGATATGTCCGTATCGTGCCGCGAAAGAATTCCGGGGTGCCGCGACGCCCCCCACTGATGGTCTGGGATTAGTCCTCGAGGCCCATCGCGCGCGCGAGAGAGAAAGAGAAAGAGAGAGAAACTCGGTGTACTTTCGCCGTGGTAAATCATCGGCTAGCCGAACGCAGGAAATCAGGGCCGTGCTCAAACGTTCGCCGTTGGGGTCTCGCAGCGGGCACCCGCTGTGCATTCACGTCGCCACAAAACGAGAAATCACCGCGGTTTGTAAGACATTTGTACCAGCGGGTCGCGCAAACTCGTCGCTCTTGTTCGTGGAATGAGGCACTTCTCGACATTAGGGCGGGATAAGTGCCGAAGAAATATTGTTCCGGCAAAATTGTCGGCGTCGCAGTGACAAGATTCTCGAATCTTGCTTTAATTAATCAATATCAAGTTTGACATGCTCTCTTTTTGTTATATTCAATTGTTATAATCAATTGATGTAAGAAAAAACACATGATTTCTTTTATAGAACAAAGATGACCTTGAAATCTCGAAAGTACCTCCGTCTGAAATAAAATTATGCTTATCACAATATTCTCGAAATCAAGTAACTTTTATCCAAAGTATTTTTCGATAAAACGCATATCTTAGGATTTATTAGACACTGTTATTTTTAATAATTCTATATTATTGATTGAGCAAATTTAGACACAGAGTCACGTTTTCTTATCTTGTACAAACCGAATGAAGATTCTTGGAAGATATTTCGCATGCAATTCATCCAGGGCTATGTAAGATGTATTTCTTTCCAATTATTCAGGATGTCGCAGCGCGAGGATTAGATATGCCGAAGGTAGATTGCGTCATTCAGTATACGGGGCCAATTTCGGCTAGGGATTATGTTCATCGAATCGGTAGAACAGCGCGCGCAGGATGTTCCGGCGCGGCAACAATCTTTCTGACGCCCCCGGAAATCGAGTTCGTGCGGATGCTCGAGTCAAGGCGCATCAGAATCAAGCAGCAGAATATGAACGATGTCTTGGACAAGCTACTGGGACCTCTTTCCAAACACAACTCCGTACAAGCGGCAGCTATCGCCCTCCAAAACGATTTTGAAAACTTAGTATTGGAGGATAAGCAACTTGGCGCGAAAGCATGCAAAGGTAAGTGCTACAAGGCGCTTTTGTAATGCACGAAATAATAATTTTTATCTATAATAAAACACATAATTGCTTTCAAAAAAAGTATGCAGTTGCTTGTTGCAAATTACATACTTTTTTTTAATAGCAACTATGTGTTTTTTTTTACACCAATTGATTGGTCTTATTATTCTATGCATAAAAGTATTAAGATAAGATTACCGAAAACTGAATGTTTTACACGATATTTTGTATTTTATATCAAAATACTGTAAACTTCAAGCCTTATAACTCGAAAAGTACTTAATGAAAAATAACTTAATTAATAGTGTTTTGGAAAGCTCTCGATGTAAGGTACAAGAATATGTAATGAAAAATAGGGGGTTCCATTTAAGATTTCAAAGTTACCCCCAGCCCCACCCCCAGGGGGGGGGGAGGCGGCTAACTTTTGCAGGATAGAATTGCACCCTCGAAAATATTAAGAGTTTATTTGGAACATTTTTTTGTACAATGCTTATTTTTCCAGATATTTTGCAGTCTCAAGTTAAAAAACTTACCCTGTATATATATATATATATATATATATATATATATATATATATGAATGTCATATATGTTACATGACCCTTTTGCTGTTATTAGCATATATATTCGCGTGTACATTTTAAGAGGCGTGCGTGCAGTAAAAGCTTAAATCTTTGTCTTCGTGCGAGGCAAAGTGTTGATGAGGAGCTGCGAGACACGAGCGAACATCTACTTTGATGCAGTTGGATTGTAACGAAAGCGAGCTGACTTCAGGGTAGACTAAGTCAATTCCACCGGGCACCCCACTCGCATATAAAGCAAGCAACCCCTACGCGTACACGTTATGGGGCTCTTATTCTGTCTCCCTTCACATTTGCCTCGTTCGCCACTTGGATATTTACATAGTCTATCGACGGGGAGGGATGATCCTGTTTGCTATGCCACGGTTACTCTATTAGGGTCGTTACGGAGAGGAATTTATTTGCTGCAATAATAAATCCATTATACTCGACCTAATACTCGTGGAAGTGAAGACATTAGCTTTTCATATTCACAATGACTTTTTTTCCCCACGAATCTTCCTTTCATATAAATATCGTCAATTAACTTGTTGCTTGTTTCTTAAAATACTTCTCGAATACTTGTATGTAATGTACAGAGCTAAAGAAACTCTATCAGATTCTCTTTATCACACGTTTGAAGAATCTTGAGAAAATTAAGCTTTTGTTAACGCGATAACAAAAAACACAAAGGCAACGTGAACAATTCTTGAAGGTTATTTTCGCGGAAGTGCATTAACGACTGTGTTACGTCGATTGCGATAACCGCGCGAACGAGCGACGAGCAATTCCAAAAAGGAAATTCGGGACCATTAATCTTTCTAAGAGGTTTTCGAGCTTCGAAATTGTCCCGCATCAGCCGGGGCTTTACACGAAGGTTAGCCACGGTTTTTGAGCGCTTAGCCATTCCAGATTTGAGTGACGTTACACAGCTAACCACTTGACCGTTCCTCCGCACGTAGCTAGTGATTGATAGATTAATTGCTGCCATCGCCTCGTGACCCCGGTATTGCACTTTTCGCATGGGAATCGAGGTTAGGAGGGAGCGAATAAGAGGAAAGTAGGAAGTGAATAACAAATTAGCCAACATCTCTCGATACATCTATTGAGATTATTTGTGTTTACAGTTTGTCATTTATTCGTTCGGATATATCGACAAAAATAATTATACGTATTAAAGATTGTTTGGAAAAAACAGCATTCTCTTTCTAACAAGTAAAAACGTGAATAAATAAATATTTAAAAGTTTATTTTAATGCTTTAAATGTTTTTATTTATTTATTTATTAAGAAAATAGAGTGACGTACAAATTGCACTATATTTTCTAAGATACTTCAATTAATTTTTTTAAGAGAGATAATTTCTTTATAAAAATATAATTTCTTAATAAAATTAGTTTTCAGATATTTAAATACTCTTACTTGCGTTCTCTTAATTTTATGTAATCGTGTATCTTATAGTAACGGGAAAAAATTCAGTTGTACTTAAGTCAGTGATAGTATTTTACACCAGTCGTAATAAAAGATATACTTTAATGTTGGAATTAAGTTCATAAAAACGTTCGTGCAACAGAAATACAGTGAAAAATAACGTGGATGCTATCCTTCGCAACAATTCCGAAATTTATATTATTCGTGACCGATGCGGAGGCTGGTCGATGCGCGAGCGGAGAAGTGGAAATCTCGCTAATTCGTAACATTATCACCCCAATAGAGCTGAACAGCCTTCAATAGCGAGTATAGCTCTATAGAACGAACCCCCTTTAGATCTGCGACCCTCGCCACTAACCTGAGGGATTCATCTACTCCATTCCATATATACGATTTGAGCCTCGTGTTGGTGCTCGCCTATATTCCATTCATCGTAATTCTCTGCAAACATTTTTTTTTAATATTGTAGCTTAACAGAATCGGCACGATGTATAATTGGATCGCTAGACGTCATTCGATTTGATCAAGTTATTTAATAGATTATTTGTGTTTATTGAAATAATGTGTATGGTGCGTAAATTGAGACACGTAATATATTAAGTCATATTCACACATGTGAATTTAAGACGTTATAAATTTATTTACTACATTTTACATTTTTCATTCAATTTTAAGTTGATTTTTTTCAAAAAAATAGCACATTTGATTAAAAAGAAGATTATTTTATTGTCACAACTGTCTTGGTGCTGATCTTCCGTGCTCGTCGCGAGTTAGATCGAATTCAGTGTATATCGCTCGCGCGCCTTTCACAGGGGGAGGTGGCCGACACAATCCAACCACTGAATGTGACTTCCGCCAAAACCACTTACGCTTTGTGGCGAGAGACTCTTAACAATGCGATACAGGATACAAATACAATAAGACGCAGTTACATCACTTAGGAACAATGCTATTCCACTCTTACATCCCTCCCTCCCTCTCTCCGTTCTCTCCGCTGCCCCGACTTCTCAGCTAGACACCGCCCCCACGTGTGATTTATGTGCTAAATGGAGAAAAACATTTCTCCCTTTTCAACGCTGACACCAAGCCGCAAGAAAGACTTCAGCAGGGTTTCTTATGTGCGGAAGGGAGGAGTTCAGATTGGAAGCAGACGGAAATCAAGATGAGAAACGTTGAGACATAAGACTGAATTATGAAAATTAAAGGCACTTACAGGGGATTCGGTTAGATAGAGTTCCCCGTTATGTATATCAAGTGAAAAATATATGTCACGCTTGGATAGATGTAAAGATAATTTAATACGGAGAAAGTAACTGTAAAAAAGATTGCTTCTCTTTATGTGTCCTGATTCTAATCTACTATTACTCATTATAATAATTGCATAAAATCACTGGTTTAGCGCCGTCATCTCCTTACTTCGAAAAAAAAACATTAGAAATTAGGCGACCTCTGTATACGCAATAAACAGCCGGGAATCAAATTCGGAGTTTACCCTATCAGGATCGAGAGATTTTTCGCACGGAACATGGCCAGCGGCCTGTGTCAGTCGGCGTCGCACATGTCGAGTTCTCTCAGGACCAGAGATCCCCCGGGTTTCTCACCCGTGCGCACAAGCAAGAGACGTTAAGAAGAGACGCGAGGGTGACTATTAGCTGCAGCACTTGACTCGACTACCCCCTCCTTTACCGTTAATGCCCCTTAATAGCCCGCTACGGGGCGCGCACACACCCCAAGGTTGGAATCGGGCGCGGTCCAACCCCCCGTGGAACCACTTAATGGAACTGCGATTAATAAGGGCGCACACTACACGCAACTGATCATTACATCCGAATTGCACGTGTCCTCTTAAACGTAGAAGAGACGAGTGTCTCGACTCTTGACACTGAAGCGTTGCATCTCAATTTTATCATTTTTAGGAAAATAAATTATTTAGTATAAGTAAATTATTATACAGGGTGTCCTAAAACTACCGCGTTTCCCGTTAATGGGAGATTCCTGAGGTTATTTGGAGACGATTTTTCCTCAACGAAAATGTCGAGGCACCAATAATTTTCGAGTTATAAGTGATTAAAAATGAAGGGCTTTTTGCAAACTAAGCTTTATGGAATTAAAATATTAACAAAACTACATTCTTCAGATTATTTCAGGTCAAGTTTAATTTAATAGAATTTTAATTTAAGGCTTAGTTACAAAGATATATGATGGCAAAAATTGGGAGCTTGCAAAAAATGATGACTTCCCTCGACATTATCCCTGTATATGATTATTATGATTATATATTATTATATCTTATTAGTATAAATTATTTATTTTTTAAATAAGTTTATTAGTATTGGCTAATTGTGACAATCAAAAGTCAGTATTAGCAATTAATTCTCGAAACACAACAAGATATATACGTTTATTCTGTCAAGTACAATTACTGCGAGATAATTACGCTTTATGGTATATCTTTTATCATATCTGCAGCAGAAACCACGAGTGTGGTTAGAAAGATATAATTGTCTCTTACTTTACATTATAATCTCTCTCTCTTTTTCTCCCGTAGCGTACGTCTCGTGGATGCGTTTCTACTCGAGTTATCCGCGCGACATGCGTGAGATATTCAATCGAAAGGAACTTCATTTGGGTCACTATGCCAAGAGTTTCGCGTTGAGGGATCCGCCGCAACGAATCGGCGGGATCGGTAAGAAGCTACGCGAGAAAGAAAGTTCGAAACCTAAACATAACAACCGCCTACACAAGCCGTAAGTATCAAGTTTTTTTGTTCTCAAAAGATTGCGAGATATAATAGCATTCTTAAAAAAGTTTCGCTTATTTCCTATATTTAATTATCGCGTATATAAGCGCGAACTTTAGAAGCGTACCACCACAGCGTGTGACGCATAGTTGCGGTAAACAATGTTTCCATTTTGGGAGAGAACGCACGTCACAAACGATCTGGCTGTTGACGCTCAGCTGATAACATTTCAACCGCGCGATCGCAAAAGCCCATCGTCTCCGGAGTGACGGTATTAATGACGGATTCACGCGTGGCTTAGCGTGTTAACCGTCGCCCTGATGACTGCTCCCTCCCCTCCTCATATCGCCTATACCGGCGTGCGTAAAGCACGCACATACCGAGTAGGATGGCTCGTGCGGCTTCTAGAGAGGTTGGCGGACGCATCAAAACTGTCGCTCTGTGTCATCCGTCATGTACAACGAACGGGCGGACGTGTTCTACGGTGGTGACCATAAGCCATACGGCTCTCGTCGTGCTCGTCGTTGTGTTCTCCGCGCGTTTCCCCTGACCGTATATCCTCCATTTCACTCTAGCTAAACTCGCATTGTCTCGCTTTGCTCGCGACAAATGTGTCTCTCATTCGCTCTGTTCCCTCCTCTCTCTCTCTTTCTCTCTCTCTCTCTCTCTCTCTCTCTCTCTCTCTCTCTCTGTCTCTCTCTTATCTTCAGCGGTGTGCATTTCACATGGCACTCTGCTGGTTTCTGCCCTTCTCTAGGCTTCTCACTCTTTCTTTCTCTCTCTCTCTCTCTCTCTCTCTCTCTCTCCATTGTTCATAATTATACAATACGGCTATTAAACAGACTGATGCGACCGCCACTTCCGGCCGTGGCTACGCCATTTACGGAAACCATGAGACAAGCACAAGCCTCCCTCCTCTCTTTGCCCCCGTCGTACCGTCTCTCGCTTGTGTTCACGAAATCCTGAAACTGTTATCCACCTGCGTTTACTTCTTCTCGCTCGTGTGCACCCTCTTGCACGCCCTGATTTTTTTTTTTTTTTTTTAACAAAATCTTTTTCTCGCCTTCTATTCATGCATTATGAATTCTTATTTTGATTTTAAGCGCAGAAAAATTTCTCGAATTTTCCAATTTTATTTTTTATTATTTGTACTTTATTTTATTTTTTATTTTTTTATTAATAAATATAGAAACTATATTATTCATATACATATCGGTATTAAAACATGAACTCACCGAAATTATATCTAAACATCTACCAGAGTTTTATTGCGTGGTTGCGTTAAAGTATTTTGCTGCTTACCACAGTCTGCTGCTCTTTCTTTTATCACAACTGCAAACGAGAGCCAAGTCTAACTACCACGGCGTCGTACTTATTAATTTCTACGCCAACCCTTTCCTTTCTGCTTCATGTATCACGTCGTCTGCATCACACGACTGCAGACCACCTTCTGCGTTTTTACCGAGCTTTATAATTCCTGTGTTCTCCGACGATCATTTGCCTGCGCTCTCTCTGCCACATTCTTCCATTTCTGTCCCTCTCTTTCTCTTTCTCGCTTTCTCTACGTCTCCTCTCTCGAGCTGCCCTTTTTTTCGCGTTACGCGCGGCGAATCTTTTTCCCCCTCAGACCGGCATTATACATTAACGTGTTTAATGCGATTTGAATGGGCGTGCTTTGGGTGAACACGACGGGCAACCGACTGGTGCTCTTCGCACAGGGAGAGAGCGAGTCAGTTTTAATGGGTGAAAGGCGGGCACTGAGCTGACGGTCCAATGGATCGAGAGACGACCGCGGTGTACGCCTCTGTGGATGCGATTACCTATGCGACTGTGTGCGTATCTTAGTGCGTTCGGTGAATGTGCGGCACGTATGCGGGTCCACTTCTCGTAATATCCATTTGCAAGATCATTGTAGAATCGAAATTTCGAGTTATCTAAATCCTCAATTTGTGCATCACTACTTTTTGCGCAGTTGGAATAATCAATATCCTGTAGCTTGTACATGTGCAGCGATGGGATTAAGTATCTTACAAGTAGGTTCGAATTTGTTTGCATGGTTTCGAACTCACTATGATATTACTTCGAAAAAAAAAGAATACTACCAAGTAGACTCGAACCTGGACGAAATAGATTCGAACTCTCTATAAGTACCTCGAGAAACAAGAGCAGGACTTCCAAGTATATTCGAATCTGGATCAAGTACGTTCGAATCTTTTATGAGTACTTATGAGATATATGTGTGTGTGAGGGTAGATAAATGGGTATTGGATGGGGAGTGTGCGTGCGCGCGTGTGTGGATGTGTAGCAAGTATTATAAATAGATTTTTTTTTATCTTAGAGTTCGAGTAATACTTGTAAAAGATTCGATTCTTTACGATAGAAAAGTACTTATAAGTACTATTTCGAATCTTGCAGGTACTCAATCTAAAATTCGAATATAACTGTTCTAGATTCGATTACTTCGCGAGTACAATATATGAAATGTTATTTCTTATGAGTGTTATTCGAATCCTAGAAAATGAAACTTAATTATTGGATTCGATTCAGATTTTTAAGTACATATTGAACTTGATCTCATCCTTATACATGTGCGAGGAAATAGAATAGTAAATTATGTTTCTATTCTATTTGTTCTTTAGGATCTTATTGATTACTACCTCTGTTAATCGGTAATAATTTTACTTAGCATAGTAGAACTAAATTATTTGAATCACACACTTTGAATTTACTTATTTATTTTAAAATTCCTTAGTTTAAATTCACTTTATAGATTTCTATTTCATCAGATAGCGATGCCAGTTTTGAGCAATGTTTTTCACTTCTATTTTTTGTACGTAGCACAAATTCCGTGTATAGTTAAAAAAACATCATCGATCATTATCGCAGGGTTAATAATAGAATGTATGTGTGTGAAATACCGATTAAATGGGAGACATCATTGTAAAGCGAGATAAAACGCGTACTTCGTGCGTGACGCGGAGCGATAGACAAAAACGCGGAGCGACGAACACGAAATTTGGTACGGCAGTTGGTGGAAGTCCCCGGTATATCGGGTGTATATCGTCGCTTTCTGATGCGTCCGTTTCTTCTTTTTTCCACAATTTCCGATTATCGCGCTCTGTCCTCACCACATGTCGTTTACGTCGAATTACCGAAAATTGCGGGTTAGTCCTAATGCGAGAGAATTAAAGTACGCGCCGGGTGCTCTCTTTCTCTTTCTCCCTCTCCCTTTCGCTTTTAGATCCGATGGGGTGCCGCAAAAGGAGCAGAGGAAGCAGAACAGTGACGGGCAAAGAACGGGGTTGTTGAAGAAGGCGAGGATGCTTAACACCTCCGAGTACGACAGCGGCCTCGGATCCCTGAAGAAGCCAAAGAAGTAATCCCGTGTTTTCTATTGTCTCGACATTGTAGTAACGTAAACATAGAATGATTTTATGTTTGCGATCGATTGTAAATAAGCATGTTTCTAATGTTAACATGTATTAAATGTTTTGATAAATGTCGATTAAACATTTTAACGCAATTATTCATAATGTTATTTACTTATTTTATTTATATTTTTGAAAGTACTTATGCTAATTAATTAATTTTTCATTTTTTAATATTTTTAATATAAAAAATCTTTTCTTTGTCATTTTATGTGAAAATTAAATATAAAAATAATATGTATCTTACTATTACTATTACTATTATTATTTTGTATTATACTATTGAATTTTATTATTTTATAAAATGTTCTGTTATTTTTTAAGGTTAGATTTCAGAAATTTGCAATTTTAAAGAACATATAATTAAGACAATTATATGACATTATAAATGAGACAATTTCGTAAGAAAACTAGTAATTAACGGATCTTTATTTTACATTAATTAGTTTTTATCTCGAGAAATACTTCTGATTGCAAAATTATCGTTTAACATCATTCTCATAATGGATTTTCTAGTTTTCCTGCTTTTTGCTAATAACACTAATCGGTGGCAAATACGCTGCGGCAAAGTGCAGTAAGAAATGTCGGGTTTAGGGAAATTAAGTATAACGATATCGCGTTAATCGTACAGCGGGCTTTCGTGGTCACGAGATTGCGCGACGTTTAAACTCCATTTTCGCTGGCCGGCAGCCGCTTATCTCATCCTCCTCACGATAATTAGCAATCGCCTTCTGATATTACGTACTTATAAAACCGCCACTTCGCCGGCGTCATAACGATATCACGCTAATTGCGCTTTCGTTTCCACTCCAGCACGCAGTCACGAAATTGCAGATTGCTCGATTGTTGTTCTAGAATCGAATTCAACGGCCGTCGAGAATGAAATTATTTTGTCGCAATACACTGACAATTAAAAGTGCAGAAAGTGTAAAAAGTGCATAAAGAGCAAAAAGTGCAGAAAGTGTTACCTTATTATTTTTTATCTTTCGTTTAAACAATTTATAGTTTGACACACATACACAAACGTGCATGTTTCTATATTTATTTAAAAAGATATAATTTATTACTTTTTAAAATTGTGTCTCAAACACATTTTTTAAAAAAATGTCTATTTCTCTCTTCTTATCCCTATAATTTTACATAAAACTCTACGTCTCTTAATTTTTTGATCATAAATGCCTCTCGTTAATCAAAAATAGTGTTTTTTTTATACTAAAAAAATATAGATATGTAAAATATTAAATAATTGCATTTAAAATTTAGCCTTAGTGCGCAGAACAGGCGTTGATAGTAACATCGAAAAACTTACACTGTGTACATACACTTACGTTTGCGGCTACAAATGCAATAGAATTAAAAATTTCGTCGTCGAGACTAATTTGCCAAAGGCGCTAAAGAGCTGACGCGTCCTGCGTCCTACAGTGCTTCTCTCCCGGCTTCCTCGGACTCGATTTCAGACAGCGCGAGGCCGCCTGAGAGATACGCAAGCACATCACAAAGGGTCTCGCACGTGATTGCGCGGTGCTATGCGCTGGCAACGAACGGGAACGCATTTTTGCGGACATCGGCGAGGAGGAAGGGACACAGGGACCATGGCGTGCGAAGGGAGGAGGCTGCTGCCCCCCCTCGAAAGGACCCCTCGCGGAGGAAGAGCCGTCACGAAGACGGCAGAGGAAGGGCAACGGCGGAGGGTATGATTAATACGCGAGCATTATTTTCGGATTTTTTGCCGCGCGATCCGCGAGCACAAATTGCTTGCAAATAAAGGCAGTGTCGAGCGACTATCGCCGCCGGTAGAACGGCGGCGGCGGCGGCGGCGAGAACGACGGAAAGGAAGTCACGGAAGGAGGCCGAGAGTTCGTCCCGAGCTTAATTTAATTTAATTATGCCCTCTTTCTTCGCTACCAGCGCATCCGAAGATAGATGGCGGCCACGGAATCTCGCACGTCTCGTCTCGGCTCGTCGCGCCGCCCCGTGCGAGCGTAACCGCGATATTTCCGCGACCTTCATTCGACCCTCATTCAAATTACGCGAATTATAAATTAACAGTTAAATCTTTATACTTTCCTTCTTTTTTGTATAAATTGCACGGATTGCACGATAGTTAAAGATTACATTCTTTCATAAAATTGATGCTCTTGAAAGAAAACTATAATTATATTATCTTAATTATACTATATATATATATAAATAAAATTATACTATATTACTATATATTATTACTATATACTATTACTATATATCTACTATATTACTATATGTATAATTATACTATATATTATATTACTATATACTATATATATGCTATATATACTATATATATTATATACTATACTATTACTATTAATAGTTATAGCATAATAATTTGCTTGAACAAATTTTATAATTAATTTATTATGCTTCTTTAAAATATTTTCGGCTTCTTCCAATTGGCTTCTTTATCAGCAGGATTCTCTGTCCGGTGATCCAGAATCTATATTTAACTTTTTTGTAAGAAGAGTAATGCATCTTTAGTTTAATGCGCTGTTCGGTTTCTCGTTGTATTATCTAACAGAATCCGAGCGTGCACCGCATTTTGGCACGTCCGATTTGCGTTTCGCGATTCCACACAGTACGTGATTTCATTGAATCGCGCGGGTTTCCGGATACGTTGTGGTTCGAGCGCGTTGTGGTTCACTCATTGGCACTAAACACCGCGGGAATTAAGGCGGACGCGTGATTGATCGCGGTGATAAATCGATCGTCTTGGGCAACATCATGCCGACATATGTTTATCGCGCAATCTGATGAAAACCCGCGCGTTCGCCAATTTAATTTAATCGCGCGTTATTTTGTGCCGACCGCCGCCGCGTGCACACACATTTTCGAAACCCACCCAAGTGGCGGCCACATCTGCGAGCGGCCGCATTAGACGCGCGAGCGGAGCAAAGAGTGCGATATTTATTCGTAATGCGCATCGCAATTCGTCGTGCCGCGGCATCAGTCATAGTCATCGCGAGCGAGCGTGCGCGCACTCATAATGAACCGTACGATTAGGATATCCCGTTCGTTCGTTTGTTCGTACGTTCGTCCGTTCGGCGAATGCGTTCCAGGGAAGTAAGCACGACTTACGGCGACCAAATATAAAAAGATTTGTGAAAATAGAGGCGGGATTTTTATATACGAATCGATCGGAATTTTGGCTCGAGACTGCCAGTTGTGGCGAAAAACTCTCGATTTTCGAAATAATAATTTTCCATGATCGAACATTATTTGAGAAATTGTCGAATCATTTTCTTCAGCGACATTTATCGATATTTCTCAAAATTAAGACATAGCAGAACAGAACAAGATTTGTTTCATTCTGAAATAATAATTCTAGGTATACAATGTTTACAAATTTTCTAAAAGTGAATGCAAAAACGAACAGTATTTTAATTGTATTTCAATTAAATAAGAAAACGATTATAATATAAATAAACAGACTTTTTATAGGAAATAAAAATCTACCTAGAGATAGACAGAAACAAATATAAAAGATTTTTTTATCTTATTATGGTAAGTAGATAAAAATTGCTCTAAAAAAAAGTATGCAGCTGCATGTTGCAAATTACATACTTTTTCTTAAAAGCAACTATGTGTTTTTTTTACACCAATTGATTGGTCTCATTATTCTATGCATAAAAGTATTAAGGTAAGATTACCGAAAACTGAATGTTTTACAAGATATTTTGTATTTTATGTCAAAATCTGTAAACTTCAAGCCTTATAACTCGAAAAGTACTTAATGAAAAAATAACTCATTATAGTGTTTTGAAAAGCTCTCGAGATAAGCTACAAGAATATGCATTGAATAATAGAGGTTTCCATTTAAGAAATTGAAGGTGACCTTTATGTGATCTTCAAACGACTATCCAAGGTCAAATCAATAACACCATCTTGTGTCCCCCTCGAAGTCAAAAAACTTTTGTATGAAACATTTTTCTCTACGACCGCTCCTTGCAAAGTTACGAGGGGTGATAGATTAAAATTGGACACCCTGTATATATATATATATATAAAATTATATACATATAATAAAAAATTATAAATATATACAATATTTCGTTTATATCACTAAAATATGCATAAAATAATAAATAATAAACGTATAAAATTTAAAATATGCATAATAAATATAGAAAACTTTAATTTTTTGTGGATTTTAATAAATTAATACATACTTTTATGAATTCTTTCTAACTATTTACGGAACAAAAAGATATTTGTAACTTCTCTATTACGTTCTAACTTAACCTGATCTCAGGGTTAGGGTCTGAAAAGTCACCATCCGCTCCTGCATGGAAAGAGGATAATCCTCATTACCGCAAGATATGCGCAGCTTGAGTCCGATTAACGCGACGAGAAAAAGGAGGGCCTCGGCAAAAAGGGCCTGCTCTGTGGGGACCAACTTTTAACCACTCTACGCCCGCGTCGTCGAGCGCTTCTTACCCGTGAAACACCCGCGGTGAGACGCGTGTGCGTGTGCGTGTGTGTGTGCGTGCGTACTGGGCTCTTTCTAATACGGGGCACAAAAACGTAAGCACTTATAAGAGGCGTCGATTATTCCACGTGATTACCGATTTCCGACCAGTTAACGACTTTTTCGAGTCGCTTACGCCGCCGCGCCGCGCTCCGCCACTTATTACGAGTCATTACCACCGCGTATCCTCGCTTGTTGCTTTTTGGATTTCACGCCTCGAATTGGCATTGATCTTCTCGACCGTATATTCGTACGGAATCGAGATCGAGACGCGCCCGGCTGTGACGAATCTCGGCGGCGAAATTCTTACCTCTGCAGCGTCGCGTAAATTGTTCCGCGACGTTTTAATCGGCCGGCGGATATAATTAGCTTTTAATTTTTCATTTCCCAAATAGGTCTCTCTCAGCTACGTTGACCGCTGCTTAAGTGCGATGAAAAATATTAGCTAATTCTAAAGGAGTGTGATTTAGTGGCTGATTTTTTTTCACAGTTATCTAATTGTAAGGATGATGTAACTCAGTTTTTTTTTTTTTTTGAGATAATTAGAGATAAATGATGTGGCATACATCTTCGTATCAACGTGCTTATGATATTTAAAAAAATATAACGGAAAGGTTTAATTTAATACACTGTATATTATGCCTTAATTACCGTCAACTTTTTTTTCAAATCAGCGTTTTATTCGCAGATGTTTGTCCTAAGACACATACTATTATTTACTCAAGACAACTATTTAGACAAAAGATATTGCAAACGTTACGGATGTTAAAATAACATACAGCCTGCGTGACTGCGTTGTTTCTTAAGCATTCCAGGGTGTAAAGTCTTCATCGTTTTCCGATTTCACGCACAGAATTAACGGCAATTTATAACGAAACTTGCCCACCGTGTTTGACGAGCCTTTCACTTTTTTCTCTCTCTGAAAGTACTCCTTCGATATAAGAGTTTCTACAAATTCTAAAAAAAAATCCAATTAAAATTTGCATACCGATGTAGCCGCACAGTGACATCCCGCTTCAAATATTTTTTTGAGGTAGCACATTCTCAGTTGGCAAATTAATTACCATCGCCTAGCGTTGGTTTAGAACGATTCCGTACTTTCGCATTTTACGACGGTCGTTAAACTTTTCACGCATAAATACAGTGCGGATTAAAGTTTCCCTCGTCGCAATATCCGTTCATTCTCGCGCGATCGACAGAGAGAAACTCTCGTGTCGCGGTGGCGGAAGAAGCGCAACGGACCGTTTCCGTGAAGTCGACTCTGTTCAAAGATGCGCGTCAGAAATCGGCGCGATTAGCATTTTACGGGGGGCCGCGCGTATCCCGCGGAAACGTTTTATTAGCGTGTGTCGTGCGAAGAAGCTATAGCCTCGTGCGCAACCTGCCCACCTCGTTCCTCGTCGTTTTCTCATGTATACGACCTGCGTATTGCGCCGGGTGATTCCTCGACTTTACCCTCCGCGTCAGTTAAGTTTCCCCGCCATTCGCCGGCTGCTGTTCAACATTCGCGTGTACTTAAACGTGTTAATCCGGTAAGATCACGCCGCGAGCAGCGGATATTAAATATGAGTGTGTGTGTGTGTGTGTGTGTGTGTAGTCCTCTTAATAGCTCAGATATTATTATATAATTATTATTATTGTATATGTCATATCTCTCGAAGGTAATGACAAATTATGAAAAAAATTATATAATTGTTAATAGACGTTCTTACATGTCTCTTATGGGATCATAAATTGTTAGCAAAGAGAAAAAATGACAAAAATCTCAATTTTTTTGTAAAAGTACTTTAAGTATTCAAGATAATTTATATTGCAGATTTACAGGTTAGTTTTTTTTTTGTAAATAATTAAAGTTTACTGGAACTTGGAGCTGTATATCGAAATATCCATTTTTTAAAATTACATACAAGGCATATTTATGTATAAAATTTTCGGAAAATTTTCAAAATTTTACTTTTTGTTGAAGGTATTATAAAAATTGAAACTGACAAATGATATAAATAAACTATAAAAATATATTATTAAATTAAAAATACGTCGTTATTCAACTGTTTTGTTGATATATACATTATTTATTTTTATTCGGAAAATATAAATATCAATACTTTCAGTTAAATCGTTTTTACAGGGACTACACAGCCAATACAAATGGAGTACGTTTGAGAAACTTCAACGAATATCTTTAATTGCTAAATATTGCGAAAAGATTATATCTAACCGATCACTTTGATTTTCACATATATTATAATGGATAGAGTTCTAAATCACGTGTATTTTGAATCACGTTGTGAACTCTTCTGAAATATATCACTTCAAAATTTTCTACTTTTTAAACTTAAAAATAACATGTGTAATGTATATAAGTTTAATCAGCTTTAATAACTTTGACTTTGACACACACATATTATGTTCAAAAATATTAATACTTTCAGTGTTATAATTGTAAAATTTCACATAAATTTGCAACTTTATAAAAAAAAAAGATTACACATAGAGGAAAGTAAACTTCTAACTTATGTGGAAGGGGCTCCGCCTCTCTCTCTCTCTCTCTCTCTCTCTCTCTCTCTCTCTCTCTCTCTCTCTCTCTCTCTCTCTCTCTCTCTCTCTCTCTCTCTCTGCATCTCTACTCCAAAAAAATTCTAACCTAACCTAAATCTAATTTTTACTTAAAAAACAGTTACTTAAATAAATGTATTAGTTTTGAAATTTTGTAATTTGGTAATTCGAGTCAATGCAAAGTCAATATCTAATAAAACGTCATTGTACCTGTTTCAAGCCATGTCATATTTTACCAGTTCAATCAATCATTATGTTTACATACATCTGATAAATGTTTTATATACTTTTGTCATTTATTGCTTTTTCAATCAAATTTTATTTTTCGTTGTTTTCTGTACTAAATGGCGACGAGGAACACAGCCCGACATTGCGTTATATCATTATGCACAATTCGTGGTAGATTTGCCAGTCGATAGGATTTCTCGTGCATTAGCGCGTTACTGCGCTCGATCGCGATAAGTAACAAGCTGTAAACTACTTTTCCCGGCGCAGGGGGCACTGTGCGCGATTTTGTTGGACGGTATACATACGATAATGGTCCGCGTATAGCGCGGTTACTTAACGTTCATTATAATTAACACGCTCGATGCGTTAGCTTTCCCAGGAGGAAAGCGAGAATAATGTGAGCTTGTAATCGTCGGCTCGTAGCATTTAGTTTTATCGCTTCCTCGTGCTATTAATCATCGTCAGAAAATTATATAAATCTTGTCGAAGGGAGAATCCACCAAGATGCTTTTAACCTTCGACATGCCGCGATATATGCTCCAAATGAGAGATCCCCCGTTAAGATGAGATAGACTTTTGAGAGAGAGAGGTTAACTGAAAAATAAAATTCTTTCCTTTTTTTATTACACTCTCTTGAAGATTAGTCTGCGATTTTTCCATTCTGAAAATAACATATTATATTTTCGCAGATATATGCTCTAAATGAGGGATCCCCCGTTAAGATGAGGTGGACTTTTGAGGTTAACTGAATACTTTCCTTTTTTATTATACTCTTGAAAATTAGTCTGCGATTTTTCCAGGTTCTGAAAAATAACATATATTTTCGCACATTATATAAATCTTTCTGTTGTGCAAAAATCGACACAATCGCGTATCATATTTCTCGACACGTGTGAAAACTCGTGTAAATCTTGATCGCAAAATATGGTGAACTTCCGGCAGAACGTAACGCACACGTCGCGGATCGCTTAAATACTCCTCGCCCACGTGGCCCCGTTCCGCTTGCAAATGTATCTCCGCTATGTATTTCCGCTTTAAATATTCATTGTGAACTCGCGAGATTTAACGTCTGTATGTAACGGAAGCGAGCGGCGAAAGGGACGCGATTCCGTCCGACGGATTCTGGGCGTCTTTGATGGCGGCCGCGCCGGAATCCGCACATCGCGTTCCAGAACAATTAACCGATGGCAATTAAGACATCTAAATTAATTCGTTATAAGCTGGCCTGAATAAGAGGAGCCCGTAATTGCCCAGGTTCTCACACGAGTGGGTGTGATGCACCGAAGCGCACTCGTGTGGAACTCGCGCTAACATGCAGGCGACCGTAATAGCGACAATTATTTTATTTCGCCATCTTTTCTTCCCGGTTCCCAAAGCTCACCGCTCCGCGGTGTGTTTGCGTTGAATTCCGCATTTTAAATATCCGCCTCGAGGAAACGGCGGCGACTTTCCTTTCTCGCCAAACCGCGCCCGTCTTCTCGCCTCGTCTCTCTTCATCCCGCGCCTCTTTTAGGCGTGCGTCGTAGAGCGTGCGGCACTTAGCTTCTTATCTCTTATTATCCCGCGGTGGATGGAAATTATTATCCCGAAACAATGCGCCGCTTATCCGCGATATCTTCGTCGTTATTTGTGTGTTGCTCATCGCGAGCTAGTTTTTCCTCGAAACTGATTCTTGGCGGAGATGCCACGGGAAATTCGAAACTCGCATCGTGTGCACGAATGCAATTATGTCGAGCATTGAAGAAGTAGCGTGACAGCGAGAGTAGTTGAAATCCGGAGAGATTCTCATAAAACTGGAAAAAAGTTTGCAATTATTTTATATATTCTCTTTTATGTGTGTGCTCTTTTTTTAATTTTCACATTCAAAGTGACTTCAAATATAAATATATATATATATAAACAATAGATGTTGATTATATTATATAACGTGTTTGGTTGAGTGTGTTAACACGCAATTATTATTTTTTTTAATAGAGTTATATAAAAAATTCTTCGAATAAAAATTCTTTTGTCTTTGAAGATCTATATAATAACTTAATGTTTTAAATTATTTTTTCTTCAGAATATTTTTAGTCAATTTTATTTTTTTAATTAGAATAATATATTTATTTTATTACATTTATTTTATTAAAATCCTAA
The DNA here is from genome assembly GCA_963971435.1 of Lasius platythorax. NCBI lineage: Eukaryota > Metazoa > Arthropoda > Insecta > Hymenoptera > Formicidae > Lasius > Lasius platythorax. Next base: position 13,093,508 of record OZ020545.1, read on the forward strand.
CACGTAATTATTTTCTTTTTTAACTAATAAAATTATACAAAAATTCTTTGAATAGAACTTGTTTGATTTCAAAATATCTATATAACGACTTAAGAAATTTTAAATTGTTTTTTCTTATTAAAGTATTTTTAATATCAGTTTTATTGTATATTTTAAATAAAATAATATATCTAGCTATTATATATCTATTATAATTTTGTAAGACATTTTATGACAAATTCAATAATGTGCAATAAAGTGTGGTTTTCAGGAATCGTTCATGAGATATTGTCACTTGTACTACTCTTAAGTATGAATAGAAAATTATTATTATACATTATTGAATTTATCAAAAGATGCACCTTACAAAACTATAATAAAATAGATATATTATTTTATTTAAAACACACAATGTGAAACTGATATTAAAAATACTTTGAGAAGAAAAAACAATTTAAACTTTCCGTTTATTGTTAGTCGTTATATAGACTTTTTGAAATAAAACAATTTCTATTCGAAAAATGTCTATATGACTCTATTAAAAAAAAAAAAAATAACTACGTGTTAGGATTTTAATCAAAACATCATACATATATTGTATTCTACATAAAAGAGTAAATTTAAAAATATATTCAATTATTATTATTCTTCCCCGATTTGTGTTGAATTCAAGCATTCGCTGTTTCCAGTTACTGTTGGATTAACACGAACTCATTAAACCCATTAAGTATTGTTACAAACGTACACAGTCCGCGGGATTTTATGTAACAATTTAATTATTGCGCGGGGCTTACGGCAGTTTCCTGATGCGATAACGCCGCGCTAATTGTCGTTTTTCACGTCCGTTTTCTCATTTTGAACCGATCTATTCGCCGAGCGACATTTTAACACCAACTAGCAGTAGTTTAACGATGGTCCCCCGGTAGTTTCATTGCTGGTCGGTCGGTTTATCGTTTCAGCGACTGTTCATTCTCTTTGTTCGGAAGCCGCCACAGATTCGCGCCCGACTATGCAAATTCTTTAGCGAATTAATATCTCGCGTCGAAAGATGTCTCTGTTGCATTTTATCACAAATTATAAAAACCGAGATTCGTTTATCCTGAAGAATAAATTCACTTGACTGGATGAATTATAATACCTAGTTATTTGAAAATATATAATCATTAAATAAAAGGGAAAATGTGTAATATACAATTTGAAATTTAATTTTGATTATTTAAAAATAATTTTATTCAATTTTGATACTCATCTAAATTTATTAAATACTTATGATAACTGCAATGTGGATTATACTTTTTTTTTTTTTTTGAGGTCCTGCGGACCAGTGAAACGCAAAATCAATGGGATTTTTAATAATAAAAAGCCATCATCTATGTCTCTTTTATCCGTGTGTTAAATACGAAATAGCTGTTAGTCTGTACCGAGGTAGAGAAACGTTTAATGAGCCGACAGCGCAAGTTTCATCGTACGCTTCGCCGTAAAAGTGGCCGAGCAAAATAGAAAAAAAAGGGATATCGTGAAAAAAAAGGAAGAAAGCCCCACGCGCGCGCGCGACGGTTCGGTGGAGGGAGGCTCGAAAATTATTCCGATATGAAACTCATCGCGCGGCGTATCGCGTCAAAGGAGCCAATTTAAAAAAGCCCCTTCCAAGATTATCAGCGCCTCGTTGCGGCGGGATTAAAATACAAAAAGAAGAGTCGCCGACCCGGGGGTTGGAGCGACATAGAAAAGAAAAGGGAGGAAAGAGGAAGAAGGGGGGGGAGGTGAGAGTGCAAAAAGGGGGGTTGACAGAAGTGCATGGGATTGGTAAACTTCTCCGTAATTTGTCCCGCCGTCGCTTTGAGCTTCTTTTAAGCGACCGTGCGCCCTCTACCCCGCGTTTTTACCTTTCCTCTTTTTCGTCGCACTCGAACAAGAAAGAGATTATCGGAGGCGGGGATTCGTGTAAAAATCGATCGGCAGAGACGAGAAAAACAGCGTGGAGCGCGTGATTAAAGATGTTTCGGCTTGTTGAATTATTCCGCGACTACGCGGCTTCATTAAGAAATCTCGTCGTGAGGAATTTCACCGTTCGCTTCGCAATTATTGACGAATCTAGTGAATTTGCGTATCGCGGAGGCCCCAGTTTGAGTCAACTTGCCATTTTTCGTTCTAAGCATATTTCCGCGTTGGATCGTTTATGCGCGACTGCGGATCGATAGCTCTGCGACTGCTAATTTTATCGTGGTGCTGACAACGCGAGATATCGTCCATGATTTTATCACTGTTGCGTGTCATCTATACGTTGGCACTGTTGCAGCGATTCGCCAAATACCTAGATTCCTTCATCAATCATCAAGTACAAATGACCAATTTTATTTAACGTAACCTGTTAAAGAAATGCGACATACAAAATAGTCGATAGATCTATAAAAATCATTTAAATTTATTTTTAATGGCTTATACATCCATATTAAAAATTAAAAACTATCGATCCTTTGAGAGTTTTGTTAAAATCGACTTTCGGTTGATCGGAAAACTCGCCAGGCGGAAAGCTCGATATATGCGGGACACCCTGTATACTTGGGGCGTCATTATCATCAAAGGGCGGGCGAACGCGTCCGACTACCAAATTAACCGCTAATTCGCGTATGCTAAAGTATCGCCGATACCTCGAAGGCACGTTTCGAGAATACCACCCGGAACGTGTGCGATAAACGAATTACGAGAACCATTCATCGAGCGCGGGACTCGTTTACGATACCTTTAACGCGGAATTCGCGTTTCCGAGTTTGCGGAGTATTTATGTGGCGGGTTGGACCCTTCAAGAACAGCCAAATGCTATGAACGCACTCTCTTATATACTTTCTCGAAAATATCTTTCCATCGAAATTAAATATAATTTCAACGTATAGAACTGTTAGTTTAAAAACTTAGAAGTTTTTTGGTTTGAAACGGATCCAGCAAAACTTTCTTTTAATTTGGAAGGGGGGGTTAATCTCAAAATCTCCCCTAGAATCCGCCAGTGATCATGACATAAGGAAATAGTTTAATAAGACGCGAGAGTTCCGTCTAAATTAGGAATAAACTGTTGCTCTTCAATCGATTTTACATAAAGAAATTTAATATTATTGCATTATATGCAGTATATACACTCCATATAGAAATTTCCCAAGATTCTCCCAGATATAGCATAAATTAGAATGCTCAAAACAGATATATCGCATTACGATATCAATTAGAAATCCGATTTTTATCCCAAATACGAGTTTTCGATTCAGAATCAAAACAGAAAGGGATGCGAAAACTTGCATTTTTTTAACAGGTTAGGTTTTTTTTTAACAGGTTTTTAATAGGTTAGCTTAAGTAAAATTGATTAAGTAAAATACTTTTATAGAATCGGATAAAAGATTCTATTTTTATACCCATTTTTAAACTATGGAATTCTCCTGATAAAATAAAATTTAAAAAAATAAAAATGTATTAAAAATCATTTTGTGTTCCTATGCGTACTTCTCGCATTTATATTTATATTTACCCATAGATTGGATATAAAACCTGCAAAACGGGACTATTAATCGTTAAGTAGAAAATATTAGTATCTATTCTTACTATCTTAAAATCTGATTCTATCTCTATAGAGGATTCAAAATATTTAATTGATTTCTTGGCTCTATTTTATTAATCTAAAGCATATAAAAATTAAATATTGACCAATGCTAATTCTAAATTTCTATCTAGACGAAGTGTAAATATAAAGTGTAAGTTTAAATATTTTGCTTAATAGTAATGTTGACTGGAAAAGAATTTTAAAAAAATATCAGAGAAAGCAAATGTGATTTGCTTTGGTTTTTTGCAAAAAATCACGTTTCTAAAACATTACATTTTCTGACCTGAATCTTTATATAGATTTTCCAACCAGAATCTTCTCTCTTAAACTGATTAAAGCAGTGTCATTTTCACTGATTCAATTTAAGAGAGTGGATTTCGGTTGGGAAGTCTATGAAGATTCAGATCAAAAGTGAAATATTTTGGACACGCGATTCTAAGATTAGTAAATATTTTATTCATCTTCAGTGAAAACACTTATACTTTACTCCTCCGTCTTATGTTTCGCTGATTATGGCAGTAAGATTTCACTGAAAAATCAACTACTAACTGATTCTTCTCAGTAAGATTTCACTGTTGCAATACTATACTTATAATTAAAACCACTGTTTATCAGTGATAATACACTACTTCCATTTAAGAGAGCAAGATCCTTTTAGAAAATCTGACGAGATTCCAATTAAACCAGAAATTCTTCTATGCAGGGCGTATTTTCTCCTCTCCTTGCATCATAATAATATATCTTTGCACCCTATAAGTATACAATAAGCCGAGCGAGCGGTCGGAATTACATACATACGAGCGCTCGCGCGCTTGTTTCTTTTTGTTGCCACGTTATGGATCCCGCGAATCGTTAATTAGAGCGGTGACAAGCAGAGGTGCGCGTAGCTTAAGTACTCGCTGGAATCGACTTGATTAATTGATCAATGCGAGCTGGATGATCGCGGTCGTGATTAAAGCGCCGCGTATATATCGAGTCGAAATACTTGCTACCGGTCATAACGCATCAAACGTTAATTGCGCCTGCACCGAAAAAATTGTACTCTCAAAATAAGAGGATTGCATATTCTAAAATACCTTTTAACAGATATTCTTAAGTGTTTCTAGAACAGCCTCTAAAACTAAGAAGATATTTTTTTTAATAACAAACGGTCGTATGTTTCTTTTTTTATATAGCCCATTTATTTGACATTATATTATTGCAGCAACGTATATAGTGTTGCAATTTATAGTGCAATGCAGTGTTTGTCATTGAATGATTTTAGAAGAATGGATGAAATTAATAGTGACTCAAAAAGAAGACTTAAGCGACTTAAGAAAAGTGTTCACGAGTAACGTGTAACATAATCTAATTTAATCATCCAGATCTCGTGCTTGGTCTATATGTACTATATGTCTATACTTTCTTTATGGTTTTTCTTTGGCTGTGTACTGCAAAATAATGTACTTTTTTGTTAATGTAAAAATACATCCCATTTCGTCTACATTTTTATAAATTAGGAATATCTGATACTATAATCTTTAGAGGATTCCCCTCTTAAGGGGAAGTAAGAGAATCTTTTTGGCGCCTATTTTAGAATTAGGGTATTCTAAAAATAAGTGGAAAATTCTCAAAATGAGAATATAATTTTTTCAGTGTGCAAGTGCGCATTTTACTCGAAACAACAATAAAAAATGCGAACAAGCATATTTTGGATTTTTAATTTTCTGAAAAGCCGATTTCTTTCCTCGCGTTATACCTCGCGTTGCGTCGATCTCCGCAGCTGCGTGTGAATTGCGCATCATATACTATTATAATTAACAGAGTCTGTCTTTCATGGGGCGCGTACACATAGAGAGGCGGCTTTCTTGAAATGATTTCCTGCTTCCGCTTTCACCCGCCGCCGCAGGGAACTGCGGAACCGCAGTAATTAATTTCGTAATGAAGATTCATATCTCTAAACGTAAATTACATTTCTTTCTATATACGTACAATGTGCGTGTCTCGTCGCGTCTGTATACGTACTATTTTTCTTTTTTCTTTTTTTTTTAATTAAATCAACAAATATTGCGTTCGCCGAATTCTTTTTATTTCCTCTGAAAAAAGGATTCTGGGATTTTTCTTATAATCGTCTCAATGTCTTTTCATGAAGCCTCCTTTAAAGTTCCCATGGAGGTAAAATCTATCCCAATTTCGTCGAAGAATGCGGCCATTAAAATTGAATGCGTAGTACGATACTCCGTACGTACACCATGGTACGTGGCAGCGTTAGACGTTTGATTAATAGCGTCGGCGCTCATTGGTCACGCTACTAATAAAGGAGCGTTCACACGTATTAAAACCTCGCGCCGCCGCTTGCGAGCGGCTACGTCGTTCTTCGCGCGAGCTGCGGTCGAGAACGACGCAATATAACGAGGGAATGGCGTGCCTCGCTCATAATTGAGGCAAGCACCTACAATCCAATCGCTCTTAATCATTCAAATTCATCTCACCTAGCGAACCGCGGCAGCCATTACCGACCACCGCGCCACGACTTGCGGAAACCAATCTTTATGTATATATAGCGCGACGGAGAGGAGGGGAATCGAAACTCATTGATACAGATATAATTTTGGTGCTTGAATATATATATATGTGTGTGTGCGTGTGCTGATATACAAGTATTATTTATATATTCTATGAAATTTTAAAGAGTACAGTTTTTTCTATTATCTTAATTGTCTCTTTACTTAAAGTACAATATAGTTCTCTATTATATACATATATCTTTTTTTATATCTTAGAAATCAAAGAATAAATAATATAATTAGAATGGAAATCTTATTTTTTTATTTTTGTATTCTAATTTTATTTTTATATTCTATTCTAAAATTATATTATTTATTCTTTAATTTTTAATATATATAAGAAAGTTGAGTCCTAACCTTTGTGGCGCTCGGTTGGGTGTGCTCGAACGACGAACTGTCAAGTGTTCGAACATTGTGCAATGCTTCCGAGCAACTTCCGCAAGTATTTCTTTCCTCAATAGTTAGAACCGGAGGGAGAATTGTCGCGATCAATCGTCGTGGGAATCGCTGGAGTCATTGAAGGTCGTAAGCACTCTTGAGCTTGATTCACTTTCTGATGATGGTTCAATCCAGAAACCGAAACGTACATTTACAGAATTAATCAATAGACTCTCATTAGAAGAAAAGAATCTGCGCTTCGCTAACCATGCCTGGCCCTTAATAGCCCATTTCCCGTTAGTTAGGTTAGATTAGGTAGATATATACATTATAATAGGGAAGTATTATATATATATATCTACCTAACCTTAGTTAGATATATATGTATATATATGTATAATAGAGAAGTATTTTGGTTAAAAAAGCAAATAAGGTTAGAGAGAAACTTTAATATATAATATATTATAATAGAATATAAATAGAATAGAGAAATATATAATATAATTTAGAGAGAGGAGGAGAGAAGATATATAAAAAAAAGTGTATGTGTGTGTTTGCGTTGAAAAATGATCTCATAGAAATGATATTAACTTCTTATCGTGTGTGCGTGCGGTAGTCTCCGCGAGAACGAGACCACGAGAAAAGCAATTAATTTTGATATCCATTTTTTATTAGTAATTAACGGCAACCGTGGTACTCGGTCTCTCGCGGCATCAGCGCATCGGGCCGATTAATCTTCCTCCCTCTCTCTCTCTCTCTCTTTTTCTCTCTTTTTCTCTCCCTCTCTCTCTCTTTCTCTCTCTCTCTCTTTTGCGGATTTTCCGCTCGCATAAAGCTACCGCTGCTCCTTGGAAGATTCGGTCGTGCGCGCGAACAAGGGAGCGCGTCCGGGAAAAACGCGCGACCGGCCCCCTCGTAAATTAATTTCGCTCCCGTTTCGCTGTGCGCGCACGGGCGAAAATGGCGGAGATTACGCGAAATTATGTAAATGCGCGGCATTGTAAATGGGGATCCGTTTTTCGTTTTATTGGGGCCCCGGAGTCGTGCCCCTCTTCCCTTCTCCCGGGGTTTCTCCGCCTCTCTCTCCAGGCAATCCTCGGTCATATAACTGAGACAAAAGCTCACCTAACGCCGAAACAAAGGGTGCAGGGGCGAGTAGAGATCTCTTGAGGGCACACATGCAACGAATTTAACTGCTTCCCCAGGCATTATTCTTGCTGGATTTCTTTTATTCGCCTGTATCTCTCCATCCCCCTCCGACTGTCTCGTTCGTTGTCTATCTCCCTTTCTCTTTCTCTTTGGTTCTCTCTCTTTTGCTTTTTTCATTATAATACACTTATTGGTCTTTATAGGAGGGTTATATGATTTTAGCCGGAATAAAAGCTTCCGACAGAATGATAACGCAAAGTCTCTCCGCGGCATTAAAGTTTCGATACACTCCTATCATTTTATTTCTTCGACAGCATCGAACTGTGTGTACTATTGCAATTGTTGTATAAAAAGATATTAGCTCTTTATATTATATAGTTAACAATCTTCCCATTTGTCGAAGCAATTTTTCTTCTCTGCGTATAACACATATATAATTGCTATTAATAATAAAAAAATTACCCGCATCAAAGTCTGACAGAAGGTATTGGCATCATTTCGCCCGATTATATATGAATACAATACGCTCTATTGCGACGATTTATGAATCGATGGCGAGTTCTTCGAAAGGGTCCCTTCCCCCCCCCTCTCTCTCTCTCTCTCTCTCTCTCTCTCTCTCTCATTCAGGAACATTTATTATTTCCCGGGCGGCAAGTCGCGCTGCCTTTGCAACGGCTTTTAAAAGGTGACAAAATCCCCTTAGAGAGCGCGTTGCTCGAGAGGGTGAGCTAAGTTACAATTAATTAATTAACTCGAACCCCTGTAATTCATGCGGTAAGTCAAACTTAATTAATTACCGTCCGGACTCGTGACACGGCGAGGAAAAGACGGAGAAGGGGGTAAGCGGGGGGAGGGGGGGGCGCCTTATATAAATCGAGATATTTGCGACGCTTTTCGCGTCGCAAATCGATCGGTCGCGCGGTGGAAAAATGCGCGAGTATAAATTATTCTTTTTCCTCGTGATCTGCGGTCTGGCTTCGGTCGTCTCGGCTAAGAGAAAAAAAGTAGCAAAGCGACTTTATCGTTTCTCGACTCTTGACGATCGACGAACGCTTTTGAAAGCGTCGAGTTTATTATCGGGGGATTCCCTTCGCCTACGCCAATGAATTACGGCGAAACGTCACTCTGTGGAAAGGCTATTAATTACAAACCCTTCCTACCATTGTGCCGCGTCGCCGATAACTTTTCTATTATCCATCTAAAAGGGATTTAGGACAGAACAGTCCTTGTGTCGTATTATCCTGTCTCTCGACGCCGCCTTTTTTCACATGTTGCCCTAATATGGATCTGTCAAATTTTACAAATTTTACAAATTTCTGAAATTTTCCATTGTACAGTTTCTTTTCAGTTTTAGTACGAACAAAAGATCGGATTACTCGTTTCTCGAAAACGGACATATTATGTCAATAGACAATTTTTATTGTCTATTGACATAATACGTAATTGACACCGCTGATGATGGTCCGATACGAGGACCGAAACGTACGTTCCGAATAAAAGGTTTTTTTTTACAATAACCACCAGAAAAAAGAATTATTTGCGCACCCCTAACAGCGCCTTGGCTCTTATTTAGCCCGTTATTTTCAATTTAATACGTAATATTGTTTATTGTACTTTCTAAACATTGTAGTATATTTGTGATACATGTATGCGCTTAATGTTTCCAACTTCCTGAAAAATTCAACGATAATTTTTACACATTCTCTATTCCGCACCGCTTCCTGGTTCATAATTAATTAATATTATCATCTGGAATTAATCACATCGCGGGCTATTGTTACCATTTAGTACCACTTTCTCTTTCTCTGTTTATAACGAGATCGGTAACGATTACAGCTTTAATTGCATGTTATAACGAACCTATGTTTTTTTTTCTACGAGTTTGTGCGTATTATAAAAGATCTTATCGACCTAATTTTGCCAATAATTTTCCTCGCAAACCGTTCCGATTCCTTGGCAACTAATTTCCTTTATATAATACTTTCTACATACAACGTTACATTTTATGCAAAGATAATCAGATAGCATTATGAGTTGATGATTACTTCCTAGACATTTTTTGTGTAATGTGACTTGATTAATTGCATCTAATTTTCTAGAAAGAATACTAGAAAAAATGACTAGAAAGAAGAAATTAAAAACTTTTAATATGTTTTCAAGCACTTTTCAAGAACTGTCTCAAGTTTTTTTGACCATCTGACGTGTGACAATGGAATGAATACCACACATCGGGCTCTCCCAAGTTAGAAACGGATAATTATTGATGATCGGAAAAGATGGTTATTAACTCTTTCGGTTTCATCACAGACATCCATTGTCCACGAGCCTCATTACGGGACTCGAGACTTGGTCGGGCAAGTTCTGTTCAGTGGGGATAAAAGAAAAAAGAAAAAAGTGGGCAGAGAAAAATAAGAAAAGTGTCGGCCGAGGTCAGAATGTGACTACCGTGAAGGAACTGTTCCGTTCTCCGGGGGCTGCCGATCGTCGAAGGGCCTCAAAAGGGCCGCTTCACGAAGCGGCTGTCCGGAACTCATTTGTTTCGGCGCGAGGAAAGATCGATCGACCGGTGTCTTAACCTCGGACTCCTACGAAATCGTCCGGTTTCGATAAGAAAAATTCTAGGACATTAACTGGACGGCCGGTAATTGAGTCGTGATGGAAAACTGATAGTCGTTCTGAAAGCGACTCGTAATTTACTGCTCCGTCGCGACGGAAAGCGTCGTCCCGTCTCTTCATTCTCAATGGCTGTCACGTTGAAGATTGGCCTGACGGCAATTAAGTCGCGTTGAAGATAAGGGAGTCATTAAACAGAGATTAACTCAACCTGTCCTTTCTTCTTACCGAGATCAGAGCGCGAGGTACTTTATAATGTCGAAATGCTATAGCGTAAAGGAGAATATAATAAAATTATGATGGATGTGTACGAGAGTGAGAGTAAGGAGCTAATAAAACATATCGAGCAGCTCGCGCGATTGCTTTAAATGAAGATGATTAGGAATGGTATCAAGTTCAATATGTACTTAAAAAATCTGAGTCGAATCCAGTAATCAAGTTTCATTTTCTAGAATTCGAATAATATTCATAAGAAATAATATTTCATATATTGTACTTGCGAAGTAATCGAATCTAGAATAGTTATATTCGAATTTTAGATTAAGTACCTGCAAGGTTCGAAATAGTACTTGAAAGTATTTTCTATCGTAAAGAATTGAATCTTTTACAAGTAGTACTCGAACTCTAAGATAAAAAAAATGTATGATACTTGCTACACATCCACACACACACACACACATTGTATATATATATATATATGTATATACAACATAAAATTTCTCATAAGTACTCATAAAAGATTCGAACATACTTGATCCAGGTTTGAATGTACTTGGCAGTACTGTTCTTGTTTTTCGAGGCACTTAATCTCGTCCAGATTCGAGTCTACTTGAAAGTACTGTTTTTTTCCGAAGTAATCATAGAGAGAATTCGAAACTATGCAAACAAATTCGAATCTACCTGTAAGATACTTAATCTCCTTGTTGAAGATGATTCTGTGAAGAGAGTCCTCTACAAAAATTATTTTAGTTGCAGCAATGGCAATAAGATACTCAGATATCTGCCTGTAATATACGATCTTGCATTTTCCGTCTTCTTTCTCTGCGCGGGAGCAGTTGCGGAATGCAGTTTGCTATTTTCGAAAAATTCCCCGCTGGTGGGAGGAATGCAATGCGAAACGATGCGATGCGATACGATGGCGGTAGAATTGGTTGGATCTACTACGAGGGGAGCCGCGTATACGGTAGTCGAGAAACGAAGTGAAATTATCGATGCGATTGCCACTGAAGCATCTCCGTTCGACGGGGCCACCGACAAAGGTCGATCAACGATTCTCTCTCATCTCGACCTCTTCCCTCCGTCTTCCCCCTTTTTTTTCCGAAAGATAACCCACGATGGCCACCTTTTTGTTTGCTCAGCGAGATTGCTTGCTCGGAAATTGACCGAAGATTGCGGCCGACCGACGTTTGCTCTGCGGCCACGGCCTTAACTTTGCGCCACCGCAAAAATATCATTGGCTTCTCTTTCCTCATCTTCTTCCTCGCCTTCTTCCTGACGCATTGCCTTCTCTTATTCGGTTTCTTCTCGGCTTGGGAACGAGCCCGCGCGAAGAAAGAGGCCCGCTCCACGGTAGCCTCGTGAGAGCGCGCCGGAAAATATTTTTTTACGTATCATCACATGCGTGTTGCATTTTGCAATATCGTGTTACGAGTGTAGAAAAAAATTTATCGCGGAAAAAAGTGCGCGTTTTATTTGGGTATGTTTTTTTTCCAGAGTTTGATTTACGTGAGAGAACTTTGGGTCAATTTGATACTCTCCGGTTTGATATACTTTGTTGTAAGTCTAGCGAGATATGTTATTTGTATTTGTACGCACAACTATATCATTTACAATATTATTTTATATTAAAGAATTTTATTTAAAAAAATAGCTTTTACGCTTAAACTGTTTTTTATTTGATATTATTGATTAGCGATATCGGATTTGTGACAATATTTTATCTAGCGAGATATATCTTCATCTTTAATCAGCGGATCTGACAGGCTTTGATATTGTCTTCTAGTATTATACTGGAGCCACTTTAACACGCTTTAACCGAACGTTTTCCCGTCTTCGCCGATTCAAAGAGATGACGTCTGGGCTTATTATTATCAGGTCCTCTCTTCCTCTGCGTTCTGCTCGTAGGATTTGATCTGATCCGATGGAGCGCACATGAAACTAACCGCCTAAAGAGTATTATATATCGAAAAATATCTGAAGAAATCTCTTCTCCATAGCAGTCCTTCGAAGAGCAATGACTTTTGTCCGCGGCGATGCTGTCAAATGTCATCATTCTTAATGGATCGTCATTTTGTCATTACTCGTGCCGTGAAAGCTAAAGGCGTATAAACATCTCGATTTTCTGTCGAAGCGGAAAAATAAGTTTGTGGTACAAGAAGCGCATTTAAAATTAAGAATAATAAAATTATCCATCTTTACATATATTACAATTAATTATTAACATTCAAAATAATAGCATCCTTTTAATGTCATACATTTGAGAATCTCTTCGTACAATAATACAACAAAAAAAATGAGAAGATAAGGAGAGATTAATATATTGTAAGTATATCAAATAGTCCGTGAATTAAGAGATAAAAGAAATTTTTAAAATAACAGGAGCGATTATAATGGCGACGTAAATCGTTAATCAAAGAGAAACTGGGGGATTATGCCTTTCTAGATTGCTAATCGCGAGAAGCATTAATTGGAATCTCCATTACGCGGAATTATATTAACGAACAAATCGCCAGCATTGCCTTATGAAAGGATAGTTTGATCGACGTGGCATAGTAAGTCGGTCGGGAGCAATGACGACAACCGATCGATCAATCGATCGGGTTACCAGCGCGCACGATTCCCGCTGCATCGCGAATCATATTGACGTTATGGGATCGATTACAGAGCGAAAGACGGCAAGAACCCACGACGACGAGCCGATCGGAGGGAGGGAAGAGCGCTATTGAATTACCATAAAACGCCATGATTAATGCAAGGTAAACGAATATAACGCCGCAGATACCGCAGCCTGTCCTATAGCAGTTAACGAGTATCCTGGTATGGTTTCCTGTATATTTACACCGCTCCGCCTTTTATCGCGTTGTCACATCTGCGTCCATGAGAGCGTGGTATGAATTACAATACCGAGTTTCACGTTAATCGTCACCTTGCTTTCTGAGATTCTCGTGTACACAAAAGCTTTCAAACGCACACTTAAAAATTTAATCAAAAATTATGCATTATATTAAAAAAAAAATTACGTGCATAAATAAAAAAAATATCACAAATAATCTTTTACGAATAATCTTTGTGTTTTTCTTGCAGAAAGCTTTATTGGAAAAATATTATATATTTAACATTAAAATCTTTCTTTTGAAAGTACAAAAAAAAAACTTCAAATACGTAATCGAGAAATTGTTATAAAATATTTATTTATAGAAAAGTGTGAACTAATGTTGAATATATGTATACAAATTGTACAGAATATGATTATGTAAATATTAACTTATATATGAGATTGATAAAACGATGTGTGGTCGAAATGGTCTGTTAAATTAGCAAGTGTGTCAATCTTTTTTTAACAGAGCGATCAGAAGATGTAAGCTGTCAAGTTAAATATAGGATACTGAATGAGTCAGCATACAAGTAGGAGTATTTCATGCATAAAAATCGCTATGTAGCTTCTCATTTGCCTAATGTGCCATTATACATAAAATTATTTCTTACGTAAAATGTATCACGAGAATGCCTTTACATTGAATTTTTTTAATGATATAAAAATAATTGTATTGAAATTAAATAAAATGTTAATAAATCTATATAAATTTATATTTGTTTTACTCTTTTAAGCAATACTTTGAGTTTTTTATAGAGGAATTAGTATTTATAATAATTTTATACTAACTCTATAATAATATATTATATAATAATAAATTGTGTATTTATAATTAAACGACAATGCGACTGCTTTCCAAAAAATTTTTTTCATATTAAATAATTAAAAATAATTAATAATTAATAAATGGGGAAGCATTATAAAATTTTTTAATACTGATATACTGATACTATACCGATATACTGATTAAATCTTTAGACTGTCAGGCACCTATGCTTTCGCGAGGAAGTATTTTTGCGATCGACTTTTAAGCGGATGACGTACGTGCATCCGTCGTGAGAATCAGCGCGCGCATGCGTGCGCGTACGTGTCAACGTACCGTAGAATACAACATATGATACATATGGGAATCTTAGGCTCTGTGGTTTGAAGCCCATAACGTGTGGCCGCGTTGACGATGTTGACGACCAGAGAGAATAAGAAAAGAAGGGGACACGGGCTATCACACGCGATACAGACTGTCGTTATATTAGCAAATGCAGTGTATTACCTCACTTTATGCACCTTGTTTGGGGCCGACCACTGCCATGAAGTAAAGCGGCAGACTTATTTTCCTTCCACAGGAGCTATCTCATTTAAATCTTCCCGTTTAAAACGACAATGAAACGACAATAAGAGTGAATGAAAGAGGATAAGAGCGAATGATTTTCGACATCGATGCTTGAGTATTACCAAAATTCGGCCAAATGATCAAAGCTTCATTCAGATAAGGAGATTTCGCTCAAAACACTGTGGCGATGAGTCAGTGTCATGAAAAGTCGTCCATAAAATGAGATACTTCACAAACAATCAGTATACATGTGTAACATAGTTACAAGGAAAAAAATAGACAGCATAACATTTTGACACGATAATTGATAATTCCCGCTAATTTACATAATGAGTAAATATACTACTTAAAAAAAAAAATAAATAAATAAAGAACACCATACCCTAAAAATTGGGCTATTTTCAAACCGCTGAAACTCGGCGAAAAATCATCGTAGACAAAAAATAAAAGAAGCATTTTAAAGCTTGAAGTTTCAACTTTAACGCGCTATTGGTGGTTCTTTAAAATTTTTTTATTTTCCTTGTTTCGACATCATTTCTAAGATACAGGTTTAGTTTCAAAATCGTGTAACTCAAAAAAAATCGTAGGAAAATTTAAAAAAGCGGTTTGTAAACAAAATGTTATAGTTTATGAAAATTGAGATGAATGTTTCGAAAGAAATTTTTTTATCGAGTTGCAGATTGTCAAAAATACTTAATTTTAAGGAACAAAACAATGTGTTCTTTTTTAAAGCACAGAACAAGGAAGATTAAAAATTTTTTAAAAATCACCGATAACGCGTTAAAGTTGAAACTTCAAGCTTCAAAATCCTTTTTTTAATTTTTGTCTACGATGATTTTTCGCCGAGTTTCAGCGGTTTGAAAATAGCCCAATTTTTAGGGTATGAAAAATGTTCCCTATTTTTTTTTTGTGCGCTGTAAAGTTTTAAGACGATCTCTCAAATAGTTTTTTGTATACAGCTGTTTAAATAAAGTTATTTCAATGTATTTTTAAAAATGGATAAAATTGAATATCGTGCGGGGATAAAGTTTTTTGTTAAAAAAGGTTTAACGCCAACGGAAATTTTTAATGAGATGAAAAATGTATTGGGTGATACTGCTCCTTCATTCATAACAGTAGAAAAATATACTGCAGAATTTAAACGTGGTCGTAAATTTCAAAAATGACCCCCGTAGTGGACGCCTAAAAAGACACCAGAAATCATCAATAAAATGCACGATATTGTTTTGGAGGATCGCCGATTAAAAGTTTCTGAAATTGCTAAAACTGTGGGCATCTCATTGTCAGATAAACGGGCATTTCATATTCTAACTAATGAATTACGTATGAAAGGACTGACTGCTAGATGAATGCCGCGTTTACTGACAATTGATCATAAACGCATTTGAATGCAAATTTCTGAAGAATGTTTAAATCGTTTTAAGGCGGATCCCATTGATTTTGTTCGTCGATTTGTAACAATCATTTGTTATAGTTAATGGGATTCATATCCCATAAAACCCATTAAAACATGAGTCCATCACTATACACCAGAAACAAAATAGATGTCAAAACAATGGAAACAGTGATTCTCCGCCTCCAAAGAAAGGCAAAATCAATTTTGTCTGCAGGAAAAGTTATGGTTTTAATTTTCTGGGATGCTAAAGGAATATTGTTGATAGATTATCTTCCGAAGGATCAAACGATAACGAGATTATACTATGCTAACCTTTTGCACCAGCTAAAAAAAGATTCTTGAAAAGTGACCAGGTTTAGGGGAAAAAAAAAAATCACTTTTCATCACGATTATACCTGCTCATACGAGTGTCGTTTCTATGGAAAAAATTGCCTGATTGAAATACGATGTGCTGCTCCAACCACCTTACTCGCCTGATTTGGTTCCTTCTGACTTCTATCTATTTCCAAAGCTAAAAATTTTTTAATGGCAAACGATTTTCCACAAATAATTACTGAAAGTGTCAGTAAACAGATATTTTGAGAATCCTGAGGAATCGGATTTCCGGGATGGAATAAAGGTACTAGAGCATCAAGGATTATATTGAAAAATAAAAATATTTCCAAAAAGAAGAAAACAGTCTTTTATTATCAGGCCGCGAACTTTTTTCAAATTGCCCTCGTATATCACATAATATAATTTTTTAAGAAAATCTTCCAAATCTGGGTGCAATTTCAAATATTACGAAACAAAAAAATCAAACATCTCGTAATTTGCTTCCTTCAATCATTTCCGAGCATTCGATCATTCCTCGTGTGGTCGAAACAAGCGCGCAAAGCACGATTCTAATTTTATATACGCGCAGGAACAACAACGTCTACACGAGCGCTAAATTACGTGGTTTGAAGTTCACGATTTGTGGTCAGAGTACGTTGAACGAGAGGGCCTGAAAGGGGGCTGCTTCCATGAATATACGTCGCGCCAAGCTATATTGCGCAAGCTGGCGGAGAGAGTCGATTGACCGATCGCTTACAAAGTCACTCTCTTGCGGCAAGACCACATTCCGCCTTTGACCGGTCCCACCACAGCACAGCTCTCGACTCTCTGCTCTGCCCGATCTTATTCGATGAATCCGCCGATCCGATAAACCCGATCGATTTTCATGATCCCTGGAATGTTCGCGTAGGTCAGTGTGATGTGCGCCATGCGAGATAAGTTGCCCGGATCATAAACACTTATACATATAATGTGTATTCAGTGTTCAAGAATGAATGCGGAGAAAAATAAAATTTTGAACGCATTATTTTTAGATATAAACACTTGTATATATGAGAAGTAGAGAAGTGTGTGTATAGAGAGCATGCTAGTGCGCTAGCAGCTAGTAAAAAGCATCGTGTACTTTAAAGTGCTAGTAAATTAGCATGCTTTTTTCTTTCTCTAACTATCATGTTTGTCAAATTAAAATATTTCAATTTTACTAGCTGCTGGCGCACTAGCATGCTAGTAGTTGTTAAGAAAAGCACCGTGTAAACCACGCTTAAGATTGAAAAAGACGACGCGCGCACGCGCAGAGAGCACGGACCGTATTGTCGTTATTTCAATTAATGCCGCATTCCCAGCGTTTCGCGAGTCGCCGCCGCAGGTTGACTCCCATCCCCGGCATGATTGATAAAATGATAGCGCTCCCGCGTGCCAGCACGCATTCGCGTAGGAACGTAGGAACCTGATGATCCCGGCTGGTGCCACACAAGTTGGTGCGGCACGAGGGCAAGATGGAAATGGATGGAGTTTGCGCGCGTAAATACACATATCACATATGGGCATATCTCCTTCCCTTGTTACCGCGCCGTTCCTGCTAATGACGTAATCGTCTCGAACGAGAATTCCAACCCGCAACGATCGTTTTCTACTGGCTCCCATCCCGCGCTCCCTCTCTCAATCTCGGTAATCGTTTTAATCCCTCCCCGGGATGCACCCGGCAAAATTGAGAACTCATTGCCTGCCGCAGTCACATCGTTCTACGCATCGCGCGCGTCCAGTGTTTTTCCCTTTCCTTCTCTCTGTTTTTTTATCTCTTTTTTGTGATCCTTCGATTCCCCCGACCGGATCGGGCCGTAATCTTAGTTACTACTTTTGCACATCTCTTCTCCATTTCTCCTCCAACCTCTGCGTTTCGAACGATTTGCGTTTTAACACTGATAGTGGCAAGAATGCGAAACTGAACAGACTAGACTCAGATATTGCGATACAATTAAAATAGCGTTATTGTTGCATTGTGTAAACACAATAATTGTTTATGTTTATATTTTATACATATATATAATATTTTTATTAGATTTGTAATAAACTTCTATATAATTTCTTTATATTTTAAAAGTTATATAGGGTGAGAAAGTTATTAACACCGAAAAAATTGTATTTTCGAATTAAGAGGACTGTATATTATAAAATCCTTCTTAAGTGTTTCTAGAACATTTTTTAAAACTAAGAAACTATTCTTTGTTAATAACAAATGTTTGTATGTTTTTTTTATGTGGACCGTTCATTTGGCGTTATATGATCATATTGTTGCAGCAACGTATATGGTTATACAATAGTGTTGCAATCTTCTAAGGTTCCAAGTAAGGTTACAATGCAGTGCAATGTTTGTCATTGAATAGTTTTAGTTTACTAGAAGAATAGATGAAGTTAATAAGTGGCTCGAAAAGGAAGCGAACTTGAATGACTTAAGAGAAGTGTTCAGAGTTAATAACGTGTAACATAACCTAATTTAATCATTCAGGATCCAAGTCTCGTGCCTCATGCTCGGTCTATATGTACTATGTCTATGCTTTTTTTATGATCTTTCTTTGCCTGTGTACTGTAAAATAATGTACTTTTTTGTTAATGTAAAAATCAATCCCATTTCGTCATTTTTATAAATTAGGAATATCTGATACTAAATCTTTATTCTCTTTTTAAGGTAAAGAGGAGTCGTTTTGGCGCTTCTTTTGGAACAGGATATTCTAAAAATAAGTGGGAAATTTTTTAAATGAGAATACCATTTTTTCATTGAAATCTTAAAATCTTGTTTTATCGTCGACAGCCCTTTTTATCTAACAATAAAATAAAACCTTTTTCCGAGATTTATGTCTTTGGTGCATAAATATCACGCAGTTTGACAATCATAAGAGACGGCGAAATATTCGCTGTATCATTATAAATCGATTACGTGAGTGTACGCGAGTGTCTGTTTTCTGCAGATTTCTCTTTTTACGCAAATAGATTCTCGCAGCCTTAAAAGATTTTCGTCCCTCGAGATATCCCTTGACCTTCTCAGTCGACAATCCGCGGCACGTCGAACCCTGGAACATTTTCGTATCGTTCTCTCGCGTGGCCTGTCTGTAATAAATCAAATTAATTCGCGTAATAACGTAACAGGCGCATCGATGCATCGCATCTGAGACGGCAAGATTCAGATCGTTGCCCGAGGAGACGAAACGATGGCGAGAACGACGCAAAAACTCACGCTCTCTCTCGAAGGACTAATTTTTCATTCGCCTTCTGCGGGTTCTATTTTGTCCCCGCTCCCCTCCTTCACGCTCCTCTGCGTGTGCTACCACTTTCGTACGAGATCGGACAAAACATCCATCATGCACGTGGTGGTGGTGGCGACTTTGAGATGCAGAAAAACTTAATTACCTTCATTAAGCGAGGGCTCCGCGTCCGATCGTGGCTGATCAACCGTCCATTTTGTCCGCGGATGCATCCGCTGACTACTCTCGACCGAATTGCCGGTTGCCGAGTGTCAAAACGATGTTAATGGAGCTATGTAATTGCAAACACGCAGAGATGATTTTTTTTTTCACGCACGGCGTTTCGCACATATAATTTGCTTATATTTTATTTATACAGATTCATTTACGTTTGAAATTTGGAACACAGAAATTAGACAAAAATGGTTTTGTAAAATATTATGTAGATGATAATAATACACACATTTTAATAAAATTTTATCAATTAATTATAGAAATTTTTTTTTGTTGATACTTTTATATATTTTTAATTTTAAATTGATTATTGCAACGTATAAGTAGTTTTGACTATAAATCTGATCTTTTTCTGCGAATTTTTCGTTGCTCGAAATTTGCTTTCACATAGGAGGGGTAAAAAAAAACTCTGTTGAAAAATATCCCCCAACATAATACGCGAGGAGAATTTGCGCGGTAACTATGTATATATGTATATGTACGTCATAAATATTCATCAAACAATTCGCGATATTAGCGAGTGTATTGACTGTCCGACTGCCGCCTATACAGTCCCATTCCCTCTCGGCCCCCAAACGAAAACAAACACGTAGGACCAGCAATTACGGGCAATTACAGATTTTATTGTCCGTCCCGTGCCACCGCGTCGCGCGCGTACACGAAACACACGATGCTCTCGTTCACGCGGGTAGTAACGCATGCGAGATATTATACAATGCCCTCCAACCTCCTCCTCCTCCTTTCTCCCCGCCTTCAGTCTTCGTCGGTCTCCCTCTCCCCCCTCTTGCTTTACCCCCACGGACTGCTTAATGACTCCGACCACGGTGCCGCCAAAGGGGCGCGCTTCGTGTCGCTTTATTTTTACTTCCGCGGGCGCTCTATAGGCACCCGCTATTAATTGCCGTCGTTCCGCACCGACTTGGACCGCGAATCCATCTACCATCACCACCACCATCACCACCACAACCATTGCAACAACCACCACCGTCGTCACTGACATCACCGAAGAAATCTGCTCGCCCGCGGGATTTCCGCGCTTAAACTCGCGGCTTGACCGCGCTAATTTCTCGCTGGCGGCTTGCGCTCGCTTCGAAAACACATCTGGGGATCTACGGTCCCCCGGCTAACTCGCGTGCTAAATTCGTGCGCTTTGAACGCCGCTGAAAATTGTTTAATAACGTAAACGATTAAGTGTTATTTTCTTTTTATTCAAGATATGAAATTTCTCTTGGAGAGATTTTTCAACATTTCATTATTCCACGTCAGAGAACATTTGATTATTCCGCAAAATCCGTTTCTCCTTCATTTCTGCTTTCTCCGATATGACGTATATTTTATCGCAATAATTTATTTTTTTTTTTTTTATTTTTAGTTCGTAGTTTTAATATGGAAAACTGTTGATACTCTTTGGTGATATTTTTGCCAGAAAAAAAATCATGTTTATATGTCCCAAAATTCAGTGTGTGATGGAAGAAATATTCAAGATTTTTATCTTTCTAAAATCAATAAAACAAAAAGGCTTTAAATATGTCAATAGGTAATAAAAAGGGTTAATAAGAGTCAAACGCGAGATAAAACTCCTGAATAATTTTAGGTAATATTTATTGGTTTAAAAATTTAACGTTTCGGTCCCACTTCGTCTTCAGTAACTGTGTAAACAGAAATAAAAATGCAAAAATAAAAATAAAAAATATAAAAATTCATACAAGAAAAGTCTAAAAATCATTCTATGTCATCTATGTGTTTGAGACATCTTCAAGTGTTTTCAATTTCTTTGTTGTTTACGGAATTAATTCTATCGTGTTTTTAACCGCGCCGCTGTATCATTATATTTTACAGGATATACTCTGAATGTGCAGTTATCGCAATCATCCTTCATTAGCGACGTATTTTCAGCCGTATAAACGATTTCTTTATTCATACGCTCGCAACAATTAAGAGCGAGTAACTGTATCGGTTACTGTATTGTGGGGCGACGGTATTGTCGGCCACAGCTCGCGGTTTCTTACAGGAGCAAATGTGTATCTAATCCAACACACGCATATCTGCTGAACGAAGATACGAAGGCGCATGTGTGTGCGCGCGGAGGAACACGTCGATTAAGGAGGTGTCTATGGGAATTTATGCTGGCGTTAATTCAGCGGCAGCCGCGCTTGAGCTCGGTCCCGAGAGCTCGTTATTAGTCCTTTGCTCTCGTTTAACGGCGGACAATAACGAGCGGGCTACCCGAGCGACGCGATAATAAAGCGGCGACTATAATGACGGCAAGAAAGAGCTTCATTGCGCTATTACTCTTATCGTCATCTTCGACGCGCGTTCCCATTGTCATATCCGCGAAATTGCCGTACGAAATATTCACATACGTCGAACGCGTGGACTGCCATTCACTAACGTTATCGAATCTTATCTGACCTCGATTATGAATATTATTATACAGAGTGTTTCTAAAACTATGTTAGAGATTTTAAGGGCGTATTCTAGGGATCAAAATAAGAAAAAAAATTCCTATAAACATGGGTCCAAAAATACTTTTCCTCCGAGTTATAGCCCCTAAAGTTGGGGGAAAAAATCGAAAAAATGTCAAACAGCTGTTTTAAATTGATGACAGGGATGCCAAATTATGGTTTTAAAGTATCGTAAGTATTTCTTATTTAGATATTTTTTCAACTACAGCCGTTTATCTCTTTACTTATTGAATGACTCTCGTACATTGTGAAAATTAATCATTAAATCAATATAATTAATACGATGTTAATAAATATTAATTAATATTAATTAATATCAAATTAGTCACTAATTCACACGTGATACATATTACGCAGACACCATATGTAATATCATTGTTTGATTAATTTGCAATTGAATTGTCCTAAACAAATATGATTAAATAATATCTTGCTTAATAATCACACTTAAAAATTTATGGCCTCACAATAAGCGGCTCTCTTCCTACGTGTCATTTTAATATTTAGTATAAAAACAAACTATGCAACCTACGCGTGTCGACAGATTCGCTCGCGCATATATCTCGGCAAAATATCAATCTATATCTAAGTGCAAACACACGCAAAAAGTCGACGCGTAGCTGTCGGGCAGCAGAGAATCCCTCTTGGGGATTTCAACCTTTGTCGGCGGGAATATTTCAGTAGCAATCATATCGGTAATTCGCCGGCTGATTGTCCCTGACCGCAGCTCGATCCACGAACGGGCAGCGCCCGTTCCTTATTTTATTCCTTATTTAGGCAATGGAGAAAACTTGAACGGACGTGGCGGCCGCTTCGCGTAGGCGCGTAAGGTGCCCTCCCGAAGGTGGGCGCGAGATCAAAGGATCAGCATAAACGATCCAATCAGTCGGATAATTCGACGGTGATTGCGCGGAATTTCGTGCCGCCGATCACGATTCAGCTACCGTACTGCTGACCATCGCGTGTGATTGCCTCCGAAAAACAATATCGTCCATAACGCTTACCAGGAGGAGCCACAGAGATCGCTCGCGCAACACTTTCACTTTTATCATAACAGCATTTTTGTCAAAAGAGGATTTATTGACGAAATTCGATCAGTTTTACGAAAGTCCTTAAAGTTGGATCTGCGGATAAAGCTAAAGAGTGAGGAAATAAATCAATTCTTGCCGTTGGAGTCAATGTCAATTGCTGCTTCTTGACATCGTAGAGACGAACTTGAAGACACTCGAGAAAGAAGGCAAAAGATTAGTAGTTATTCAATTATGGCAATGAAAAATATTGAATATGACATTGCGTTGAAGATATACAGGTCTTGTGCGCGATTTCTCTCTTTCGAAGATTTTCAACGGAGAAAACATTACACCTTGGATGATACAGTGTGTGTGTGTCGCGTCTCAGGCGATTACGATCCGGTGTTTTTAAAGATCATCGACACGGCCGGTGCAGTCAATTAGCCATCGGGATCGTCACCCGGGTCTCACGTATCATATTTCCAACGTGGGAGGTCCAGTGTGTCTCTTCCGAGGGGATGAGCTCGTGGAACTCCATAAGAGGCTTCCATCATGTGCTCTTTTCTGAGCATCAGAATCTCCGTCCAAAGAGAGAACCGATAAAAAAGTAATCCGAATTTATCGCAAAACCGATTAGACTTATAAAAGATTCTTTCTGCGTCGACATTACTGCGATTGAAAAATACAGATTATAGTAGTTATAGGAATATATTGATATTAATAATCATAATCTTAAGATACAACAAAGATCTTAAGCTCTCTTATTGCTCTCCTATTGCTCTTATTGCTCTCTTAAGCTATCTTATTGCTCTCGTTGGGCTAAACAAACTGCAAGGATTGTTGTATGATAATTTCCATCTTGGATTTTCATCGTAAATGAGTATCTTACCGTTCATTTTCTCTTCGACAGAGACGCGATATATTGCAAAGATATTTTTTATTAGGCTTCTCTTATGCGAAGAGTGTTTACGTGTCCGCGGACAAATTCAAGTGCGATCGCGCAAGAAATCTGTCGAACGAACTGGAAAAGGCATCGTAACACGATCGGTGCAGCACGATCGCTTTGGTGATCCGGACAACACACGTGAAATCGTGACACGAGATCGTCTCGAGAAACCGGCACGCTCGTCCTGCGAGAAACAAGATAAGTGTCGAGCTGTCTCGAACGATTAGCGCATTAACATAATGCGAGATATCGAATCCGAATTATCACTTAAATTTAATAGCCTATACCGGTTATTCGATATCACGAAGGAAACGCGGTCAATTATTGATGTAATAAAAAATAAAAATTAATTTTTGAAATTACGATAAAAGAGTCGTGATGATATATTAATATATTTCATTAAATATTTTAAATTTATACTAATATGTACATATTAATCTATTATATATAGGTACTTAATAATTAATTTAATATATATTTATTAATATATTTTGTTCTTTAATATATATTTCGGACATATTGAATATTGCTCAATATGTTACACATTCGCTAAATTGTATCTGTTATAACTGGAACATTCTATATAAAAGATAATAATGTGATAGAGATCTACAAATTTATGGGTTAGTATATCCAGAGGGATTGACGGGTCTTTAAATTTATAGGCAGCTAAATCTCTCTCTACCGATTATACATATGTATGCATCCGTGACTCGGTGTAAATCGACAAATTTCTGTCTTTATATTTGTCTAATATGAAGATTGCGTGCAACGTTATCATGGGCTAAAAATCAAACATCGGCCTACATTTAGCGCTTTAAATGTGGGATATAAATACAATCCTTAAATTGCTAGGTTTGTAATACATCTTCTTTTAATACTTTTTCTAACATTTTTTTTTTACAATTCACTATTATATATGTTGCAAATACAAATATATTAAATAAAAACGGATTATATAATTCTGTTCAAATTGCATGTGTATGGTATACAAAATGATAAAGACGTGAACATATAATACAGCAATAGATAATTATATCAGCAGCGATCGCTCATTCGGAGTACGAGAAAACTTTGTCCTTTGCCGACAATAAAACATAAATTCGAAGTACCATTATCTTTATTTTTTCAAAAAAATACTTAGAATATACAATGGAACAAATGTGTATGACAGATTCATAATGTGTTAATGAGAAGAATTTTCTTGGTAAAATTCGCTTCTGTTGTCATCTTAAGCGTTGCGAATGGCTGACAGAGTCAGCAAAGTTAACCGCAAAAATTCCCTGGGAGACAGCTGACTTGAAGGAGCCCGCTGGATCTAATGGAGGGCGTTTCACCGACAAAAGAAAGAACCGGCTGTCTCTCCATCTTGTTGACTAAATAAAGGATTGCAAATTTTCGATCTCAATGACCACAGGTCCGTGCATTTGTCTGGCTAACGGTCGCCGATTTGTCACACCGGCTTACAACCGGATCCCGTAACTTTGGTTCGGTTAAACGATTCTAAAGCGGTTGTTTTCACCACTGATTATACATCGTCGAAAAGGATATCTGTATCTTAAATATTATACCAGCGCGGCCCTAGTATAATAAAATCTTTAAATAGATGTCAAACGAAGCATGTGAGAGTCACGCGTTTTTCTTGATATAAGCTTCTTACGTAACAATCTCGCTATACAATATCAAATAAATATTTTTTTCAGTTATTAATATATATTTTATTACAGCTGCGTTTATTTAAAGTCATCGCGTTGCGAAATAAACAATTTATGGCATTAATTTAGAAATACTTAAACGAGCAACAGGCAGGTAATTATAACCGACAACATAGGTTTCACTGTTTTCGTTAGCGTTCAGGAAAAGAAAGTTTCTCGACGAGCGCGCTCGCCTGAAAATTTCAATTCTAAAATCGCGAGGAGATTATGACGAAATAACTGTACTCACGGATAAGTGCGCCGCGCGTTTTTTTTTTTTTTTTTTTTCTATTCGAGTAAGGCAAAACAATTATTTCACGATTGTTGAAGAAAATGGTTATTCGATAAAGTTAACGTTCTGTGACACAACGTCGGCTAAATGTCAAAAGTTTTTGAAATTATCTGTCGATCAAAGATGCAACGAGGTTGCAGTGTCAAACGTATTTTTTTTCTCAAAAAGCAGAATTGCAGCTGGCACTGTGTAAAAAGGCGTATTTATGTTTGGACGATTATCGATGGACGAGATACGAACAATGCCAACGGACATCTGTACGCGCTGCAATGTAACGGCGATAAGATCAAAAGTGCATCTTCTCGCTTCGATTCTACGATTGGTAGAGGTTAGGTTCGCGATCGGCAGAACGTGTTACGTGTTACGATCGGCACGGTGGATAGCAGTTTACAAATTACGCGATACCGGGACCTGTGATGCCCCAAAGATGGGTGTCGTTGAATTTAAAAATGCAATTTGAATCCAGATACGGATCGTGTACGGACGGACGTGCGGTTTCCCCGATAACGACGATGTTGGACGTTTTCGTTCGCGACGTAATATTACGGCGATAAGATCGGAGGTTCCTATCTCCGTGGAAGTGCGAGGCGAACGGATCGTTTGTATTAGATGGAGAAACGCCGATTGCTGCAAAAATAACATTTCAAATAATTCACGGATACAATGTAACTCGCTACCATAATGGCGGCAAAATGTAATCGATTATTCCATAACATCGAAACCATTATTTTTCTAAATGTGTCATCTTCCATTTTAGTTCGCGATACATACATACAAAAATCTCTTGTATTACATAAAGTAATATGTCTCTTCGTTACAAGAATATCGCGCCAAGAATCGCAATAACAATTTATTGATATATCGTTAGTTCATGTCTTATGAATTATACGGAAGGAATTGTCATTTATTAATACGATACTCTGAAATGAATTTGACGACTCGGCCAATGACGAGCCGAGATTGTTACGTCTCGCGAGAATGGCCACTTGCGATTTATTACGTTCGAGATTAGACATTTACGGATCTCCAATTTCTCCAATAAGAGATACGTCTGCGCACGCGTTTCCGTATATGATGTAATATATCGCGTTGATAAGATCAAAAGTTCGCGGCCTACGTGGATTGTATAGGTTAGTATAGGTTATGTAGGTATGTATAGGTTAGTCCGGATCGTCCGTAATAGATAGAAAGATTACGTTGCGATTGGCACGCGGTATAACATTTTCCTCCGCGCGAGTGGGATTAGCGCGAAATTACAGGGATAGAGAGACGTGCCCGGGGAATCGCCTTTTGCGAATGGTTCTCGAAAGCGGATCTTGCCGATGCGGACAACTTATAATTCAATCAGACATTTCATTATCGCGCAATAAATGCGTGAACGAGAAACTTAAAAAAAAAGAAAAAGAGGAAAGATTACCGGTTTCGAAGCCGGATTCGATTATCATATCCGGAACGTAACAACGCGCAATATTGATTAATCTGTTTACGAAACAATTTGACGCAAGAACACGCGACTACTTTCTCGAAATCGTGTTTAAAATTTCGCCCCATTTCGTCCTCTTCAAAAGTGCAATCCCTTTTTATTCTACGTTGCAATTTATGGCCCAAGGGGTAAAGCCGTTTCAGCACGATGACAGCGCAAACGCGCGCGTTATACTTGCCTGTATGAGAGCCTCTGGGGCACAGATGTCCCCGCCTAATTAGGCGGACTCGGAGAGGCGAAATTACACGTTTCGGAGCAACTGAAATGAAACACAATTCATTACCCGGTCCCGTACCTTAAAGCTCGTTGCACGCGCGGGATGCGCCCGTGACCAGCTCAACTATCTTCCACCTTCTACATCGGAATACGGTATAATTGGCCCTTAGAATTTCAGCGCGCCGGCAGCTGCCGCAAATATATGTGTGTCAAAGCTGCGAGCTCGGTGAGCCGTAATCTGTCGACTTCTCTGTAACACATTTCGTGGAAGCATAATTATCAATTATAAAAGGGCAGAGAAAAACGCGCGTAGTTTTCTCTTAAGGCAATTTTACGATTCGGATTTTCTTCAATCGACAATTCTTGTCGGTCAGTCTTATAAAGAAAGATAATTTTAGTCAAGTTGGAGAATCGATAATAAGGTGCAGAAATAAATAAAGAATTGCGCTTTTATATATATTTGCAATAGCTACCCTAGCTAAAATTAACGAGGAGAGGGAATGTCTATGTGGCAATGCGGAGACGATGCACCCCACAGCTGCCCCGCAGTCGCAGAGGGGTGGAAGCCATTAAGAGAGGTTTGCCTGAGAGACCGTTGTTTACGGCGGAAGTGGACTATAATCAGACCGTGGTGCACAAAACCGCAAGGTTACGATATTACTGTCATTTGAACGGACTCGCCCCCGCCCGGACGAGGAGGAGAGTCCTCCCTCGCAGTCGGCACCGAGGATGCCGAGGAGAGACCTGGAAATTAAATGCTCGAGATCGTTCCGTTATTATCCAGGATAAAGGGGGAGAGAGGCGGGGAGCGAGGGGGGGACAATCTCCAGCGATCGGACTCAGATTCGCGAAAAAAAGCTCCATCTGATTGTTGAGCGATGATGTCGCCCGGCGATCGGCAGAATCGACCATAGTCGATCGTGACCAATCACGGATCCAGATCCTCTCTGTGTGTATATGTGTGTGGCCCTTATTATAACGAGTTCTTATTATCAGCTCCAGACGAAAGATCGCTTACAAATCGTTGCGGTGTGGAATGCGGCGGAGGTGAATCGCTGGGAATTAAATGCCTGTGCGCGAGTTCGTGCCGTTATTATGGTGAAATATTAGACTTTTATCAATTATCCTATAATGGAACCGAAAGAAATCGCATTGTTACGGGATGGATGTTGCTCTTGCCGGCTATTTGCGAAATGACCGTCCACAATGAGCAATTCCTAACGATCGAATGCAGCACACACACACACATACACACACACACGCACACACACAGAAATATTCATATAATTTGTCATTAAAGTGGATCGATTTATTGTTATTATTATTAAATTATTATTAAAATCGCTATTATTATTATTATTATTATTATTGCAAAATACTGTTCCACTATCTGTCTTTCTTTTTTGTTAATCTTAGAAAGACTTCTCTCATAATTGTCTCTGTGCAATTCTCTACATTAGATTAGCACGGTAATTAATTAACGCTTCTCTCTAATGACTTGTATTAAAAGCACGTTAATTAATAATTCTCCGTAATTTCCTGGTTTGCATAGACTGGTAATCAAATAATTAAGTTGAATAAGCCAAGGAAAAGTCGAGTAAAAACATCTTACTGTCAATGGATATTGAATAAGTTGTAAAGTAAAGCGTAAAGGAGTGTATTGATTAGATCATAACTTATAACAAACATATAACAAATAAATACAAAGAGAGAGGGGGAGAGAGAGAGAGAGAGAGAGAGAGAGAGAGAGAGAGGGAGAAAGAGAGAAACCATTAATTAGCGTTTTGAAATAAAATCTTCTCAACCGCAATAACAAAAAAGAACTTATAAGGAAAAAATTACATTATAATTTACATAAGTCGTTATTAACCGCGAGTATATATAAATATATAAATCAAAAAGGTCAGGATTAAAAATGCACAAAGAAACATTGTAATTATACAGTATGCAGAAAAAATAGTAACATGACTAGCGTAATAGAATATCTATATACCAGCATATGTAGTAAAATGGCCTAAAAATATGGAAAAATTTGCCGTTAGACAAGTGATTGTCCAATGATTGTAAGTGTGTTGGAGAGAGTGATAGACTCAAAAGAAACGTGCGCCGAAAGTCAGTGTATGATATCTCGATCAAGAAAAAATGAGTAAAAGTTTGCCTTAAATTAATCGATGATGCACGTATTTATATAAATCGTTTCATAATCTTGCAGCATAGCTACGGAAAGATCCTACATTGAAACAGCGTAAGAAGATCTTCAACAATTTAAATATGTGTTAGAGATTTTAAAAAGAAATTTTTGCTAGAAAAATTTCTGTTAGAATTTTTTAAAATAGGAATTCACAAAATTTGCATATAGAAAATACAATAGGTGAGCCGTGATGATTTTGTATACATACAGCCAACGAAATAATCCCTTCTAACATCAATCTTGAGTCGTCTTGAGCCTTGTACAATATGGTATAAGGTGCACATTTTTCTTGGAAAATAAATTTTGACTAGGTAGAAATTTACCGCTCTTTGTAAAATTCTGTCCAGCGATTAGGGCAGGTGAACTGTGAAGCAGTAGCTAACATAAATAGAAGATAAATTAAAGATGCGACATGCTTTTTCTTGTGAAAAAATCAGCTATTATGTTTTTTTGCACATATTGTTAAAGAAACTTTCTTCGTCGTTTTGGTTATGTACTCTTTCCAAGACAATGTGTTTATAACGATACCAGATTTAGTTAAAAGAGAAAGAGGGAGAGAGAGAGAGAGAGGAAAAAAAGTGGCAAGAACATAGTTGAATCTCTTTGAACACACCGGCAAACATTTAAAAACTCGTGTTTGGAACCACCATTTTGCAAAATTACTAATCTTCAGTTTTGTTGGGGTTTCTCCTTTGTGTGACCACTTTGCATTCAATGGAATTTACATTTGTCATGGGAAGAAGCCACTCGTGACCACCTAGCTTGTCTCAACGGATGATGTCCTCATCGACAATGTATAATGCGTAGTATAATATGAATGATGTCTTTAAGGTTGTGCTCATTGTGGTTTTTTTTTTATCACTTTCTGGTCAGTTCGGAGGCTGACGACTCTCAATTCTCCATGATGCGGTCGCAGGACCCCATCGAGTTCGGTGGTGGGCCGAACTGCGGTGCAAACAGAGGAAGCGAGAAGGAAAGAAACGGTCGTCGCGATAGACCGAAAGAAACAGAAGGAAAGAAAGAGGAACCGATACGAGATCGACGAAGGAAAAAAGGAGAGGAGAGACGAGCGAGAATGGGACGGCGAGAGGGCGGCATAGGGAAAGACGGGAAGAAAGACAAATGAACCGCGAAACAAAAGGGCACATGCGGACAGCCTGAAGGGGTGGCTGTCCGGCGGTGGGGACAACCGGCGCAGGAGGGAGGGGGCCTGAGCGCGGGGGCGTGGCGAACGCGGTATTAAGCAACCGCGCCACCGCATTGTAAAGGGCAAAGTGTTATTGTTACGACCGCCGGCCGACCCGAGACTCGAGTTAATTGGATTTAAAGGCGAATTGTTCGGGCACCTACAGAGGCACGTTCTTCCTCTCGCCGTGAGAGGATCGACGACGCTTGCCTCCCTTTACTATCTGCTGCGTGCCCGGGCTGCGAAAAAGGGGACGCGCCTCGAGTTTACCAGGCAATCTTCGCTGATAAGCTTCCACCGCTCGGCGAGTTTCCTATATTGCGATTGCATCGCGGGTTATCGAATCAGTCTCAGGAAAAAGGATTCCTCGATTGATTAGTATTAACCTTATCACAGTAGACAAACAGGAAGAGACGTTTTCGCTATTCTGTGGTAAGTTATTTTGTATAATGGCATCTTTTTGCTTAAGCACGGTATTGTCCAATCCTGTGATTTTTCAAGATATATTTTTTCAAGTAGGTACAAAATATAATACACATTAAACAAAATTTATGTACGTGAAAAAAAAAAAAATTTCCAAGATTGATGAATAGAAGGGAAATAAGAATTTATTGCAATATTTGCAAAATATAAAAATGTGACGAGCGCTAACCTAATCACGGTGCACTACATTTATTACTACTAATAGATTTGCAAATATCGAATTACTTTAGTGTTTGTCCTGCATTTATACAGGAATTGCGTTCGCGAATTAAAAAAAAAATGCCGTTTATTCTTCTATTATTCGCCGACCACCTGAGCGAAGGTCGACCCAAGTCATCGCAAATTTGTCGAGGCTATTCCTTTTTCCCTTTGTGACGGCATAAATTATGCATATAGCCACGCATAAGATTCAACCCCGTTTTGCACCGGATGCAATCTAACCGGAACTTGGTGCGCAACGAAGAAGAAGGATACGTGCGAGAGAAAAAGACGATAGGCTACGTCGGTGAATAACGCGTAGGACGAAGAGGAAAACGCGCGGCGGAAGGGAACGAGACGTAACGCGCTCTCGCCCGGCTCATTGAAAAAGGTGAGAGGTGTATCGGGATGGTGTATAATTAGAATTATTACCTTAACAAGCCTGTTACCGGAGGAGAAGAGGAACCGCGCACGGACTGAGAAGGTATAGGGGAGAAAGGAGGGGAACGACGGATACGAGAAAGGGAGGGGGGCGAGGAAAAGGGGCACGATGGGGTCGGGCAGAGGGGGAGGGTAGAGGCCGCGGTCGATGCATTGTTGCCGGCTAATGCAGACCTTCTTTGCATCATAAAGGCAATGTGCAGTCCCAGCCTTTCATGCAGGCGGCCGTGCACGAGGAGATATGCATACAACGACGCACACGCGCCTACGTCAATTGGTGCGACACCGATACACGCGACGAGGACGAGAGCTCTCACGTATGTAGATAGGTACCGATTGGGCCCGTCGCGCTACTCGCGCTGATCCCGTCCGACTATCTATGTACTAACTTATCGACGCCAATTAATTTCACTTAATCGACCAGGTGGCCTCCAGCTCGAGCTTCTTTTTATTAACGCTATATTCTTCGGCGCGCATCAACGTAATGTCGGGTGTCCTCATAAGCCGTCCTGAGGCGTGAAAACCACTTACGGGAAAGGTTGAAGAGTTCCGAGCGGTTGTTCGCTTCATTAAATTTCGAACGCATCTATAATGCTTTAGTAAGTGTACAAGTAGTGTTTTCTTTGTTCACTTGCAAATACTGAACGCGCGCATGACAATACGTTATTGTACTCTCACAGAAAAGAGGATAAATATTCAAAAAAAGGGAAACGTCGTTCTCTTCTTCAACTCTTTTTCAAAAGAGTTGTCTCCCATAATCGCTGATATGGTTATGGATGATTTGGAAACACAATGCTTGAAGAGTTTGGACTTCGATGTGCCATTGTATTTTAGATATGTTGACGACATTATAGCAATGATTCCCCGAGATAAAATTGATAATATCCTGAGTACCTTCAATAATTACCATGATCGTTTAAAATTTACTCATGAAGTTCAGGACAATAATAAGATCAATTTCTTAAACACCACCGTCTTAAGAAAGGATGGAACATTAATCACTAATTGGTATCGGAAACCAACTTTTTCTGGCAGATACATTAATTACTTTTCAAATCATCCATACAAATATAAGATTAACACTGTCATAAACTTGGTTGACCACGCAATTTTACTATCTAATGACCAATTTCATGGGGAGAACATCAATTTGGTTAAACAAATTTTAATTAATAACTGTTTCCCTTCTGACTTGGTGAATAAAATTATTAAAAAGCGTTTAGGATACCTTAAACACTACAAAAATCAAAATGAACCACAAGTTGATAAACTTAAAAATTTTGACGTCACATCTTGCATTACTTTGCCTTTCATTAAAAATCTCAGTGAAAATATAAAAATTTCCCTTTCTAAGGTAGGCTTAAATGTATTATACTCTGTTCCTAAAAAATTAAATACAATAATAAAACGAGGTAAAGACAGAATTCGGAAACTCAACCATACTGAAATAGTATATAAAATTAGTTGCAAGAATTGTCAATTTTCATACATTGGACAAACAAAAAGACACCTTAGTACCCGCATTAAGGAACATAGGAATAATATAAAAATGCATGAGAGCAATTTCTCGGTCATAAGTAAACATAGAGTTGAATTGGAGCATGAATTCGATTGGGATAATCCGACTATATTACATAATGAGAGACATACTAGGAAACGAGAGTTAGCTGAAATGTTCTATATAAAAAAGACTAACTACACTCTTAACGCCCAAAAAGATACCGACAATCTAAATATTATTTATGACAAGGTCATCAGAACTGTTTAAACGTTTTAATATATCCCTTCTTTATACACGGTTGCTGACGAGTCACTTTATAAGACACATGTTATATATTTTAAGCGTTTTCCACTTCGCATTCTATGTCAACGTAATTTTTAACACAATGTAAGACCATGTTTTTTCAAAATTCTATACTGTATATTTTCATTTTTGTCGTGTAATTAAAAAAGCCTGTATTTCTTTCAGTTTGACATTTGAAAAAGACCTAAACCAAAGGTCGAAACGTCATGTTTTAAATTAATAAAGAATTAGTATTAGTCCAATCTTGGTCGTTTTTGATGAATTTTTTCCATTATTTATTCAATACTGGCGACTACAACATACATATCTAATTAATCTTTTTCAAAAATTCTTCAACTCTTATTGTTAGAAATATATGTTTATAACTTGGCGAAAAATTATTATAGAGTAACCTTAAAAAAGTTAAGAAATAAAGTAGCAAAGAAATGAGTATTTAACTTATCAAAATATAGAGATAATTTTAAAATCACATAATATTGTTGAAAAAAAGTGACAGAAAACTTTTAAAATTGAACTTTTAAAAGTTTTACGTTTTTTTACATCAAAAAATTTTTTTTAATTCGGTACATTATGTTAGAACTAGCAATTTTTAAGGAACATTCTGTTCAGTATCTGGATGCAAACTTTGTAAGTAAACTGTATTTTTAAAACTTTTTAAAATAGCATAAAATTAGAGAGAGGCACTTTACTCTTTAAAACATTATCTTTAAGATTACTCTGCGACAATTTTTCGCCAAGTTATATTTTCAAATTGAACAATTTTCGACAAGAAGAAAATGTACTTTCTATTTTTTGTCAAACAATGTAATAAAGATAAGTGACCAATTTTCGAACAAAGATTTTTTATAAATAAACACGTAAGCACGGATATCTCAATTTGTATATCGAATATATTGCCTAAAAATATCATATTATTATAATATTATATTCTGGAAACCTTTTGTTGCACAATTTTTTTTAAAGTGCTAATTTTTGCTGATACTTTATTTATAATTTATTGTTACTGCAACATAATAACATAATTATGTTTTTTATATATACATATATGTCTCAGGAACCAAAGTATCAAATATGTTACACTAAACAATAATGAAATGCGTAAAAATACGGAAAAACTAGAAAAAGACAGGTGTCCCATGTATGGAACGCTATGCAGCAAGGGGTTATACCCCTTTTACCTTGTCGCACATGTAATCATCGCGCACGTTGTGGTTGTTTAGAAGCGGGACGATGTCCCACGGCGTTTACTCCGGCAGAGATAGAGTCGTCACGATCCGCGATCGGCACACACGTAGAGACGTAGCCGGTGTACTCGTCCGGATTGGCACGTTTTACGATTCGCCTTGGCGCGCGGATTGCGTTCCCGCGATTTCCCCGTTCGCGGACGTTTTTGCCGGACGTTCCGCGCTCGTAAAACGCGGCGGAGAGCGCGCCGAAGGCGCCGTAACGTCCCGTGAAATAAGACCGTTCTCATGGTGAGAGCTAGTCGGGGTGCAATGGGCCGGATAAATCGTCAACGTGTTTCGCAGAGGAATTTCGTGACGCTTCATTAGGCCGAGCCACGGTCGCGCCGCTGTCTCCTTGACAAGTTTGACAAATTATTCCGTCGCAGGCTGCGTGGCCTGTGACGTCCTCGCGCGCCGGCTGAGGGAAAGATCCACGACAGGATCAGACTTTTGCATTATGCGAAGATGGGCGCAGCGCGTCGGTATGCTGAGGAAGGATGATTTTGCCGCGTAGAGTGTCTTGCGAATTGCATGTCATAATTATCGTATAATAATAAAAAAACGGACACATGTATAAGTCATATATCTTTTTATAGAATGATGTATTGTATATAGGAAAAAAAGAACAGTAATATAAGAATGAAGTATACAGTATTTAATTTGTCTTTATTTTTCATCATACTGAAGTAACTAAAATTTGCTTTTGATAATTTTGAAAGGATGATAATTTTGATGAATTATTTTATAATGAATATAAAAAAATCAAAGTGTTTGTGTGTGTGATAAAAATGATCTTAAATTTTTAATCGTTCTAAACTCACTTTTTGGACGAACAATAATTCGGGATATGGTTCTATTTATAATTTTGTATCGTGTAATGTAAACATTTGGAAAAAGTAAAATACACGTACAGGATGAACCGAAAAATGTAATATAATCGAAAAGGAGGTGATTTTTTTCATGCAAAAGTTGTAAATGTAAAATAAAATTTTTACATATGAGACTTTGTTTTCGTATGAGGCAAAAAAATTGATTTTAAAATTTGGAAAATCGACAACATACTTTTTTACGCTTTCTTAAGCTTAAATTATTTCTAATAATCTTATGTTATATATATTATCGAATTTTTCTCAACAATGGCTTTTAAATATATATATATATAAAAATATATCATTTTTTCTATTGAAAAAAATAAAGATTATTTTGATACTTTATACATAACTCTCTCTCTCTCCCTCTCTCTCTCTCTCTCTCTCTCTCTCTCTCTCTCTATTTCAGTAATTTAATTTATTATAAGTTATTTTATTAAGTAAAATATTGTATTTTTATATTTATGTATTAATAATCGTTATCGAGGTGAATTCGATACAGTATATAGGCATAAAATTATTCAAGATTAAAAATTACTCAAATTTATATATAAAAAGCGTAAATATATTATTAATTTTTCAAATGTCAATTGTCTCGTACGAAAAGTTTCTATTTGATATTTTCCACTGGGTTTTGCACAAGAAATCACTTTATTTTCAGTTGTATCGTTTTCTAATCTACTCTACATACAAAATATGCAATATACATAAAATTATAGATTTCTGTTTTGAATTTTGTTCCAAATTATAGATCTAAAGTGAGGATAAATTACATAAACGATTATCTGTTTTATTACTCCTGAACAAAGAATCGATAGATTTTCATTAGAAATCGCCTTGCATTTTATTCATCCAGACTAAAAATCAACGCTTTTCGTATATGCGAATGAAATATTTTTAGTCTTCATATCTGGCACTTCACTTGGTCATACACGCATGCGATATCGTACACGATATTCCAAAAAGAAATTCGCGATTCAGCGTTTCATCCAAGCTCGTTTGTAAGAGCCCGAGTGCGTCAGTTCGGGCGCAAAAGTTTTTTTGCCGTATTATTTTTGCAATTAAAATTAACAACCGGCACGCTGCCAAATTAGCCCCCTAATGTACTCACCTCCCGTTTCATCCGCGCGTCATCCGGTTTTCGTCGATCTCTCTTAGCAATGCAGCCGCTGAGAGAGGAGAAACGGGTAGGGACGAGCGGTAGTTAAAAGACACGGCAGTGCTACCATCATCAATATGTGTCGCCGACTTATGTGCACGAGCTTCTTTCTCTTCATTTCTGCATTATGTAACGGACACGTGATATTATAGTTATATCGAAACATTACCTTAATGAGAATTCCTTGTAACACCAATTTTAATGATTTTCGCCCTTTTAGCAGTTCTGAGCAGCGAGCATTTATTTACCTACCCCTCCCCACACACACACATATGTATATTGTATATACATATCTCATAAGTACTCATAAAAGATTCGAACATACTTGATCTAGGTTCGAATGTACTTGGAAATATTGCTCTTGTTTTCGAGGTGTTTATGGAGAGTTCGAACCTATGTTGTCCAGGTTTGAATCTACTTGAAAGTACTCTTTTTTTTCGAAGTAATTGTAGAGAGTTCGAAACCATGCAAACAAATTTGAACCTACTTGTAAGATACTTAATCTCATCGCTACTTATGAGAATGTTAGTTTCTATGTTATATTAGTAAGTGCAAGATATTTCTAATTCAATTATTATACGCTATGTTCACACAGTCATTTGTTAAAAGAAAAAACAAATAAATAAAAAATTGAGAAACTCTTAATAATAAATAATCGTAAAATTTTTTTTAAATTATACTCTACAAAATTCATTGACTTTTACATGGGCATCAATTGCGAATTTCGCGCATGGCAATTCCTGTCCGCCACCGTACACGTCGGTAGGAAACAAAGAGGCGAGAGTATCAGTTAAAAGATGGCACAGTGCTACTATCATCAATATGTGTCACAAAGTTATGTACTCGACTCGATACGCACACAATATGCCACGCATACGCACGCAAGTCGGCGTTTGCTATATGTGTAGCGCCTTAATTATCCTACCATCTTCCCTTTTGGCGCGGCTACTTCGGTGTAGGACGCTCGAACTCTTCTGATATCTGCCGCGATCGACTAGTTCCTTCTAACGACCTGCCTGCCTTTGGAGAGTATCGACTCTCCAAGCGAGACGCTTTTTTCGACACGTCCCCTTCATCTATGCCATCCCTGATATTCTCTCGCGGAAAAAATATTTATTATAAAATATATTATTAATAAATTTTAAATTGGAACCTTTCATATATACGAAAAAATTCAATTTGCTCGGTATAAAAGTTTATCGACTCCGTCTGAAAAACATTCACTGCACTTACTGCAAAAAGATGTTTATAAGACGATCTTAAATTTGTGTGTATATAATGTAAAATTTTTATTTTTATTGATAAAAGAACTGGGGCGTCTAGAAAATTCTATAAGCTCTTGGCTTCTCTCGAATGACTGCTTGTCGCAATCATCTATAACCGGTACTACCGTCGTGTAAAACTAAAGCGTCCGTTCTAAGGTTTTGCAGGTTAAGCGCGATCGATGTAGCTGCTGGCGCGTCTTATCGACGAGCAAATGCATTCCCGCCGATGAATTCACGGTTCCGCGATTTCTCAGCCAGAGAGAAAGAAAAAGAAAAGGAAAGAGAGAGAGAGAGAGAGAGAGAGAGAGAGAGAGAGAGAGAGAGAGAGAAATTACGATGTATCCGTAAAGAATGCAAATAATTCCGTCAATTAGCGATGGATTAACGTTAGTTGTATCGAGTGATTGGTATTCTCTTGAATTAATTTGCCATCATCATCAGCTGCGTTAAATTTCATGTTCGACGTGAAGAGAGGATGTTACATTAATACGAGAAAGATTGCATCAGCAGAAGTAATCTCGCATCATCATAGTAGATGAATATATGAGATAATATCTATATCTACCTATATATATAATATTAAAAAACTTCTCTCTCTCTCTCTCTCTCTCTCTCTCTCTCTCTCTCTCTCTCTCTCTCTCTCTTCTTTTTCTGTCTTATTTGAATTCTATATCTATTTATATTCATAAGATTTATCGTGTTTGCTGATTAATTTTCTTTGTACCGGATAGTTGCACGATCAGAGTTCCACGATCAGAATTCCACATTCCTTTCTTTATTCAGGTGTAAAATTTTTTTTGTAGATGTAATTCTCAATTATATCTTGCAGCGCACACATGATGCTTTTGGATTTTCCTACATCTCGGCAGAGCATTAATATAGTTGACTTACATGTCAGTTTGATGTGAATAACGCGAATCCAATGGGTTAACATCCCAGTAGGAAACTAACACGTTTCTATGCTACGTCTACGAAGGAATCGTTTCATGCGTTCGTAAGAGGACGCGGCCGATCGTTGCGCTTAGGAGCGATTCGAGAGCGCCGTATTAGCGACGCTGCCCGAAGGACCCCGGCCATCTCGATCTTCGTAGACGATCGTTGAAATGATTCCACTTATCCGCTACGGGGAGTCGCCGAAGAATCCGACGCCGGATACAAAAGCTGGTGGAAGCGAACTGCGCGATCGCCGCGGGACGCCCGGCTACCGAAGATATTTCATTTACCGGACAAAAACTGTCCTTCCCCCTGCCCACTCCTCCTTCGTCTCTCCTACTCACCTGGTCTGGTCACGGCAGACCAGAGGTAGGAATTCGAATTAATATTCGGCGCTGACGTATGAAATTACAGGCAGTCTTGTCGGCCGCGCTCGCTGTTCGTCGCGTTGTTGTTGTTGCTGCTGCTGCTGGCTGCCGCTGATGCTGGCTGCCGCCGCGCGTTGCAGACGCGCCCCGCCAGGAAACAAATGAGCGACGATCATCTTGTCCACTCGGGGCACAATGGAAACGACGACCTGAAACCATCGCCGTCACGGCGTCCTGGATATTGGATAACCGGCCGTTACTCCGCCCGCGTGTCTCTGTATGCGTGTACATCCAATTTAGCTACCGAGTTCGGTGTAATTGACGTAATTGCGCGCGGGGAATTATTGTGCGCCTCCTGAAAATGGCGAGATGCTCAACGGACGCCCGAGAAACGCGGTCTTGGTAATCGATTTTCGGAAGCTAAAAGATGTTGCAGTGTGAAGAGGACGCCGAGATGTTGGCAGATTAATTTTTTGAGTAGGCAAGTAAGAGACAAGTTGTTTGGGACAAATAGCAGTCAGTGAAAGACAGAATTTGGGTACATAGCAATTATATATATAATTATATATTTTAGGATAATATTATGAAATTATTTTATAACATATTTTTTTAAAAATATTATAAAATATATATAAAAATTTTCCATCTCTATAAATATCGGAGTTCTCAATATGGCGATCATTTTAGTTCATTTTGAGGATTCGCAGGATCAGGTCTGAGGTTTATCCGCATCCTCTTTCCGCCAGTCGGCGCGTCGCGAGAGCAACGATCTTCTTCCGGAGCAGAAACACGAAGCAAAAGAAGACTTCTCACCTGTTGGGCCCATTGTCCGCGAGATAATTTGGTTAAAGTAACTAATCGCTCGCTTCTTTTCGGGCCCGCCGCTTATGCCGCCCGATGCAAGGAACCGCGGTCCCTTTCGTCATAATTAATAGTTCCTTCCCGCGCGAGAGTCCTTACC
Organism: Lasius platythorax; assembly: GCA_963971435.1. NCBI lineage: Eukaryota > Metazoa > Arthropoda > Insecta > Hymenoptera > Formicidae > Lasius > Lasius platythorax. The sequence continues at coordinate 13,134,560 of OZ020545.1, forward strand.
GCTCTTCTTCCCTAAATGATTCTTCATCCATCATCGTGGGTCCTAGTCTCCGGGTGCCTCTGCGGCGCTTCGATTTCCCAGAATCCGCTTCCCATCGCTCGGCAGTAACGTGTTCAGTAACGCGTTGCAATCCTGATGCGAGAACGATGCATTCGAGTCATCATCGTCCACACCTGGGAATAGTAGCAATTGTTCCGGACGGAAGAGATCATTTTCCCGCGTCAATTCTCTCGACCGGCCCAAAATTTCACAATTGTCCTTGCGGGCGCCACTTTCGTCTCGAACGCTTTTCATCGGCCGTCCTTTTGAAACGCCGACCACCGATCGCATTGATCTGGCAATTCGAAAGCCGTTTCGATGGATAATATACGCATCCTCGATGCGCAGTCATCTCACGAAGCAGTGGTAATTGTTCGTTAATTCGAATGGTAGCAGCAGCGCTTTCCTTTATCTCGCGCATAAAAGTGCGGAAATGGGACGACGTAACAGATTTTGAAGCGCACACCTGTTAAGTTTCGAGATTTCTTTTTTTTTACGAGTGTGAAAGAACTTTGCTATCTTCGCATTACTAATAAATTAATACATATATTGCCCGTGAATCAACTAATGATTAATACGCAATTTAAAGGAATCGCTTTAGCGTCTTAATTATTTAAAAATTGAAGAGTAAGAAAAAGAAAAATACATACGTTCCATGAAAGACATGTCCAAAGTAGTAACTAGTTACAATTACTGTTAAGATTTCTGGTAATAAAATAGAGGGATGGGGGGAGGGGGAAGCTGATTGCAATTATAAAAAGAGAGACTACAATGTTCAATTCTAGGCGCTTTAAATTTGCTACTGTCGTGAGACTCAAGCGCCTAATCCGCGCAATCGTTTCCCCGTATCTCGCCGGAATTTCCGCTTCTTTTTACGCGTGACTCTGGTGATCGAGATTGCGATCTGAATTCGTTGAGAACGAACGTACGGTGAAAGAGAAAGTGCGCGCACGGTTGGCGTCGGGATTAGCGTAAGTTGCCAGAGGAGAGGCTCAGGAATACGGTAGACACAATTTAGATACTGCCGTACCAATTGCGACGTCCGCGTGCAGGAAGGATGCCAAGTGAAACAATTCGCGGTTCTCAGTGGTTCTCACCCAATTTCGACCACATTCTCACACAACGCCCAATTTCTGTTTTCATGGGAACACACGCGGTGGCTTTCCGTGTGTCTTATAAATGTAAAATTTCATTCTTTCGTCTCTTCGACGCTTTTCCTTTTCCACGTATTGAATGGGCATGGAGGAGAGAACAGTGGCCGGAAAATGTGCCGCGAAAATAAAATAACCGTGTTCCATAAGAAAGAAAGCAATTTACAAAAATTGAAGAATTAATTCGATCGCATGGTATATATGTTTACTTCATCTTTTTTTTTCTTTTTCCGTACAAAAGAACAATGCGCGGGCTTTGTGTTTGTAATTTCATTCGACTAAATCGAGAATCATATCACTACAATGGTAGAATTTTAATAATTAAGGCGCTAATTACGTCCCAAGCGCAACAAAGTATAAGTATGATATTTTTTTATTGTCCTGATTCCGCATGCATCTTCCGGCAATAGCCAGAAAAATCTGACGTTTTCATCTCTTTCCTTCGCTCTCGGTCGCTCTCGATCGCTCTTATATTCTGAGATCGTCGCGCACACGCGAAAGTGCGACTGCACATGCAATCGCATCTCGATGACCGTTCCCGCAGGTGATTTAACGACTTGTCACCCACTTTATCAATTTACCGCCGCTGGAGACCATAGTTTCACGTACGTGAAACGTGCGCACGCCGTGTACTGATACGCGGCATATCGAATTAAATCTGTTTTTATGTCGACCGTAAAACCGATTCAGGTAAATCGAATGCGCGCAATCGTCCATTATTTTCGCATTCACACTTATTTATCTTGAATAAAAGGATGCTGCATGTCTGGAATTATTTCATCACACAACATTATATACTCATAATATATCGATATTATTATCGTAAAAAGAATTCCCAGAATCACCAGTATTAAATTTGACTTCTGCACCCATAAAAATTCTTAATTAATAATTAATGATGAGTCTGCTTAACTTTAGTTTACAAATATGTTTTCCATTCGCTCGTAATTACAATGGTACGAATATGGTGGGAATATGAAACAGGATGGTAATATAAAATTATAATGACATTATTTTTAAAAATACTGCAGCAATCTATCGGCAATTATAGTAACCATAACCATTAGGTTCCGTTTCGATCACTAGAAAGTACTCATGCATTTTGTGTCAACAATAAATAATTTTGGTACTCTTTCTACAGTTTTATTTTTCTTCTTAATTTCCAATAATACACGATAAGAAATATATTTGCTAACACTACTGACGTTTATTGATGCAATAATTACACTTTAAATACAAAATCAGTATGAAAAAGGGGGCTAATAAGAGCCAGCGCGCGGATATTATGCGCAACAATTTTGTTTCAAAATTCTTCTTTATTAAGAGCCAGAATTGCGAGATGTGAGCGCTTATAATAAATATATGTATAATTCTTCGTAAGTTTAAAAGTAACGTTTATTATACGTTTCGGTCCCAATTCGGGTCATCTTCAGTAACTGTAACAACAGGAAAGCCAAAGGAAATACAAAATTAACGATTACAATAAGAATTCTTTTTTATACATAAAAATTAAAGTGTTGTCTTACTGTGCAATGTCAAAATTTAAACGATGAATTTCTTCTTTATTGTTGCGCATAATATCCGCGCGCTGGCTCTTATTAGCCCCCATTTTTATATTGATTTTGTATTTAACTTTCAGAGCCTTTCTGATTTATTATAATTACATTTTAAATTAAATATTTTGTTTAAAATAAAAAGTCTCTAGATTACCACCTTTCCCCCTATATTACAAGCTCCATAAGTCGACGTTACGCATTAAGATCCCGGAAGGTATATACATATAAAGGGCAAACACAACACAATGTTTTGGGTCCGACGACTTTTTCAACGGACGGCGCGGCCGAAAATGGCCGCGGGATCGTGAGCGCAGATAAGCTTGTCGTGCTTGCCCATGTGATCCTTCGTGTTTTCGGAGTTTCGCGCCGGTAATTGACCAGCCATATGCTCGCGCTTCGAGCTCGCTCACCGAAACGCCGGTGGAGAGTCTCCGTCTCTCATCCCGATCTCGCTCCGCGATTACGCTCTCATTCTAATTACAATATTTAAATTTCGCCCGACATGTGCTCGCGGGGCCAATTGGGCTGAGCCGCTGAATGGCCGCGTTATCGCCCGTCGACACGCTCGCTTGCGCGCGTGTGCGTGCGTGCGAGTGAACGCGACGCAGTTTACGCACGAAAATTACGACGCGGAAGAGAGACTGTTGGCTAAACATTCGATCGGCCGTGCCGATAATTCATTACTCGGCCGGATCAGATATATCCGCCAGTTGCGCGAATTATAATGTGTCGGTGATCTAGATCGCTCCTGATCGCTATCGCGATTCATTTGTACTTGAGATGGTGCGTTTTTAACGCCGACAAATTTTACGAGACTCTCGGGACGGGAACATAAGCAATTAGAGAATCCACTAAATGATTGCTTACTATTTTAGTTTCTTTGCGACCTGTAAAGATGTTTCAATAATACAAAATAGAAGAAAGCAATGCTCCAAGATTTAAAAATTAGCACAATTTATTATTTTTCAAATAGAAAAGAAAAGCTTTAAATCTCAAAGTAAGATAACAGAATGGACTTTTCTATTCACTTTTGTACATGTTTTTTTTTTATTAATTATTGTATGAATCAATTTATCGTCTTAAAGATTTAGCCGATAAAGGAACAAATCGCTCTCAAGATGCTGGCGATAAATTAATCGGTTGGATTCGAGTTAATTGCAATCCGAGTTAATTCAAAGATCGTTATAGATTAGGTTAGGTTAGGTTGAAATTATGAGCCATAAACAGCGATCACGTCAAACACGTGGGTCCTACGTGAATCCTTTTTTAAGAACAACATCGGCCGGAGAGGAGATGAGCGGACCCGGATATCGAGCGATTGATCAATGTAAGTTTTACGGGCCAGAAGCGCGCCCGTTAAAATGACGCCATTAGCTAAGCGGCGGCCGTATTGAAACGGTCCGGTCCACGTCGATGATGATTTGTTGCCGCGAGGGGCAACCATGCGAGCGACAAATCTCGCTCGTGTGGCACATTGACGAGCATCGATAATACGATACTCGATAATGACGGAGCACCGTCGATTATATCGTCGGCCCCGTTAACGCACCTGCGTAATGTCCCTCTTGAAATTGATGCGCAAATAAGACAGTCGATTAATAACAAATTGCGCGAATGATGTCACTTTAATCCTTGTCCGCAAATATCGCGAGTAATCAACTCACTCTCTCTCTCTCACAATAAAATTTTCCCGTTTAATTATTTCCTTGAAACTATCTTCATCTCTCAAACATAATTTCTTTTAAAAAGGACACAGGTTATGTACATTGGCCTGCGGCCAATCCAATCTGTCGTCTATGTATCAATACATGCAACAAATGTGTATTTTTTAATATAAGGGAAATTATGTTTGAAAGATGCAGATAGTTTCAAGGAAATAATTAAATAGGAAAATTTTATTAAGAAAGAGAGAGAGAAAGAGAGTTGATTACTCGTGATAAAAGATATTAATCAAAAATATGTGTTACAAGTACAAAGACGCAGAAACGTCATAAAAAGGAGGGAAGAGAATAGCAAGAAAAATGGAAAGGCGCGCGCGATTCAAATGACTGTCCAGTTTCTCGCAAGTTTGTCATTAAATAATTGCTTTATCAAGTGGACTTTGTGATATACTGCGCGAGGGAAACGCACGCAGCAAATTTTGTCGATTGAAGGCCACGCGCTCTCGCGAGCATTTGCATGTTCGCGCTGATTATGCACGAGACCACCCTTTCCCCTTTCTTCTCTCTTCCACATTCACTTTCCTGTTCCGCGAGTCGACGGACTGGTTTCGTCTTAATTTATCTTCTTCGATAAATCTTTCTCTCGCTCTCCTTCTCTCTTCTTACGGCGCCGTGAAAAAGAGAAAAAAAAAATGAAAAATAGAAGGAATGCGACATATTGCGAAGAATGCCTCCACCGTGTAATTTTAACGCACGACTTGCATATACGATATATGCAGTCATATGCACATAACATAATTACCATAATACGTCGAGTATGCGGAATAAAATATCTCAATCTTATTATGCAATAAATTGCTAAAATCTGGAGACCTTAAATGTTTTAGTAAAAAAATTAGCTCGTTATCGAGCTCATAAATTTTTAGAGCTACTAATTTAGATGAGCAGAATTTCATTTAAAAAGATTTGCTTAATCGAAAAGTATGTAATTTATATACAAGTTAAATTGATGTTACAAATGATTCTTAATGAGAAATGATGATTATAATACATTGTATCACTGTCTTTCGTTTTACTAGAAGTAAATTGGAAGACGCAAGTAAAAAAAGAATCATATCTAATGTGATTAGACGGTCGATATAATCGAGTTAGATAATTGAGTTTTTATTTCTTATTCTCACGCTCAACAATAAGATGCGTTGGTTAAAATTACCAATTTCCTTGCCGTATAACGTGACGCGATGTTATTACATGCTATGATCTCTATTCTCTGTTGATTGGACGAATAACGTTTAAAATAGTATACGCATAATTATGATGTATGATGCGCACGTTATCGCCGCTTGTCATTCATAAAACTCATTTTATATTCTGTCACATGTCATTCGCAAAATTTATGTTAGCGCGATACGATATTGTATAATTAGCCGCAATAACATTATTACGCATAATCCGCTGCATAATGGTATTAATAATAACTGCAAAGTTATATTGTTAACATAAATAATATTCTGTCGCCTAATTATCTACGCGATATGTCGAGCGAAATTTTTGTTCCTCGCGTCGATAATAATGCAACGCGATCGCGAAGGGATCGCACATCAGGTCAGTCGAAAGCAATTTTTACGCTTCCATTTTCGCGCGCGCAGGCAAATTAAATTAAAGACATCACGTTCGCCCCCTGAAGAAAGCGCAGGTTGATTGACGTCGGCCGTTTAAGCACGATGTTTGCTCTTCCTGGGCGTCCGCTCGGGCGAGATCGCTTAAAAGGGCATAAAGCTACCGCGACGCGCTCGCAAAACTCGCCCCGGAGCGTAAATGCGTGCTCTTTACACGCGCGCGCACGTTACTCACCGGTTACTTACCGGGCAAGAAGGAGGAAGGGGGGGAGAAGAAGAGGGGGGGAACGGAGGGACGGCGGGCCGGAAGTGGGAGCAATTAACGATATAAGTGGTTCGCTGGTCTCGGCGCGAAGATAAGATCGGTCGAGAGTCTAGCTGCTTTTCTTGCGACCGCTCCGATGGGAAGATAACAAGCTCGAAAGAGGCAGGTGCCTTTTCGACACATTATACGTTCTTGCTCATCTCCCCCCCTCTTCACCCTCTTCCCCCTCCAGCGTTCACTTTTCTGCGCGCGAGATCCGTGAGTGAGAGAGAGAAAGAGAGAGAGAGCGCGCGCGTACCTACAAATATAATAACTTTATTTACGGGGCGAACGCGCTTTAACCGGCTCGTTTGCATTTTATCAAACGGCGTGATAATCATGCCGAGGACCGCGGCCATTTTTCGAACGAACACAGCCGGCTTTTAATATTGAGCGGACATCTACCCTTCTCCCCCCTCCCCCTCCCTCTCCCCCCACCCCCGTGTAATTGGAATCGCGTGTGGTCGCGTCGATGCGATCGACATTCGCGCTCGATCCGATCGATTATATTTATTCATGCACGAATTTTGTAGCGCGTCGCAATACTCGTCCGCGTAATTTATAGGCACGTGATACGACCGTTTATCGATACGCTAACGTCGTTAATTTCTTTATTACAAAAGATCAACGACGTACCTTTTCACGGGAATCTCTTTGCCCAGAATAATATTCTATCGAGTCTATCGTTCATTTGTTTTTTTCATTTATTCTGTCGAGTTTCAAGAGTTTCGAAGTCGCTACGCAATATTTTTTTCTTCATTTTCCAAATGCTGGGTCTACACCTAAGGATAATCCTACTTGTGGCTTATCCGAGTGAGTAGTGTAGACGGTCAAAAACCATACTGAAGTTGGTTTTCAATCGTACCAACCTAAAAAATTTCTGATTTTAGATTAGTTTTTAGATTTTAGATTACTTTGCTCTTGAGCTTGCTTTTGCTATTTTTTTCGTTCTCTCTTTTTTTCGATCTTCTCAAACACTCTTTTTCTAGTCTGTAAATCTACGTATGTTTGTTTTATAGGTTAGGTATTGACATTATTACCGATTTTATTAAAGTCAATGATACCAATATAACAACACTAAAATTGTGCAGTGTAGACGAGCGAAAGCAGTCGGATAAGCCACAAGTAGGATTATCCTTAGGTGTAGACCCAGCTACCGAGATGATAATTTTGAGAGCTGTGCAAAACACAGCTCGAAAGTGCAGACTTTTCCCGAGCAGAGAAAAAATATCGGGGGTCCTATCGGGACTCGATCTTAGAACCTAACCTCCCACTCTGCCTCATCGCCCCATACCACCGTATTCTCTCTTCTCGCTTACATACTCTCTACAAAAGTTTCAAACATCCTCTCTGTCGGTTTCCTCTCGCGTAATTTGAAAATATTGCGTCGTCGAACAACAATCGAAGAAACAAAGTCGCAGAGCGATAGAGGTTCCGAAGAACACAGGAACAGGATGACGGCACTCTCGGACTGGACGCACCGCGCGTGTTTCTGTGTTCTCCGACAATTCTCTCTTTTGTCGCCGCGCGTTTCAGGATGCGCAGAGAAGCCTGGCAAAAGCTCGATTTGACCGTCGGGTTAACCACATCCTCTCTCGGCCCTTCTTCCTTTCTTCTTCGGTTTCCATCGGTTCGGAAAGCGAACCACCCCACCACGGGGGGAACCTTAACGGACGCACGCTCGCGAGAAAAAGAGAGAATAATAAAACTGTGATTTCCTACCGACTCCTTTCTTGCAGCTAATAAGCGCATCCGCTCTCGTCACTGCAACCTGCAATTATATAAAAGTTGCACGTGTCCTCTGCCTCGTTTATGACGCGTTTATATCGGGAGAGTACTGTTATAATTTTGCACTTAGCGTCGTGCCGCTAAGCGCGGCTATTTTCGAGTAAAAAATTCTCGAGATAAAACAATGTAATAACTATCATTATTACCGCGCAACCGTTGATCGTTTAGGATCTTTTCGTTGGACAAGTTTCTTACACGGTGTTAAATATACATATACATCGCGATAATATCGAAAAATCCTTGCGTGGCGAAGGTTAGCTTACTTTAGGTTATTTTAGTAATAGGTTAGTTTGTGGTAATACGCTGCGCGTGTTTACCCGCAATATAATGTGATTTTAACCTTTGCATAAATCAATTAAAACCTTTCCATAACAAAAAAGAAATATTTATCCCAAATCGTGTAATTGGCTTTCGATTTAATTATCGCAATCTACTCGGCATAAAAATACAGCAGCTCGCTAATCCAAAGAAAAAAAATCCACAAATAGATGGATATACTTTTTTTGCAGTATTATGTTCGAATTTACATGGATCAAAAGGCAAGCGCAATTTATGACCCCTTAAAGGAAATAATTGTATACTCTTGCATCCTTAATTGCGGCGACGAACCGCATAAGCGGCAGTTGTAACTTTAGTATATCGCGGTGGAAATCGTAGCTTAACGACGTCGACGCGCGATTAAGAATTTCCATAAGTTGTTTCCACGCACGACGCGTATTTCGCGGGAAGGAGCACTATCGTGGCAAAAGTATGTTGCATATATATATATATATATATATATATATATATATATATATATATACATATGTATATATACGAGTGTGTATGTGGTCGCGGCACGAGAGAGGCCGCCTCGTTCGACCGTGTCCGCCGCTGGGGAAAATCGTTAGTGCCCCGGCAGCGGCGCGGCCGACCGCTAATGGGGCCCAAATTAATTTCACGTAATTGTGGGTACACGGTAGTGTGCGTCCCGTCCCCGTCCCGGCTACCCGTTTTACCCTAATAGGAATAAAATAAGCCCTTATGCTCGCACAGGGAGGCGAGAGTGCGCGCGCGCGCGCGCGCGCCGCCACATAATTGCACCGGCGGAAATAAGCAAACGCGATTAAGCCCCGTGCACACTGTCACGCTCGCCGGATTTCGCCTTCGATGTTATAAGGGCTTTGCCAAATTACACGTCGCTGAACCGCGCCGAAATTTCGACTTAATGGGGCCGGAGAATGTCTATCCATCCACGCTCTCATTCTTTGCTGAAATTTGTCGTTGAAATATAATCTACGGATGTCTTCTTTCTTCTTTTTTTTTGCGGGAAACGATCGGTAACCGCGGTGGCAAATATTTTAGAAAGCTATTCGGCGGATTGCGTAAACGCGTGTCGCGAGATAAGATCTAAAACGAGATTTGTGTGTAACGGCACGGCAATACGCATACGAGTGAGATAAGAATAATGAAAAATCGTACACGTGTACGTGTGTGGTTGTATGTTCTTTCGTAAGGTTCGACATATTGATTATAATATATATTGTCGTCGAAGTAATTAAGCAAACCTTTATATTTTGTTATTTAAAATATAATCGACTTTTTATATTACGTTTGCAGAAAAATTGATAATTAAATCTTGAATTTTAGGATACATATTCTGAATTTTATGTTTGTCCTTTCCGATATTATATATATATATAAAAGCTTTACTATTCTACACATTTATATATACTCAGCGGAAATTGTAAAGCGGGAATAATGATGTAGCAAAATGAAACTCACCGAGGCCTAGCAGAGTTACACGTAACGCTGTAGAAAGTAAAGCTTTAATTGCTTCGAAGTTTCTACTTCGTGGCGCAAAATCATCATCATGTTATTAATGAAATTAGCTGTTATTAAGGAATATTTCGAGTAATGACTGTTTTGAGAGTTTTGTTATCATTCAAAGCATCGGCAAAGATGATGTGAGAAAATACCAATCCGTCTAATTAGCCACATCGTTAATGGATAAGCTCGGAGATGTGCGTAAGAGTACGAAAACTGATAAACTTTGCAAAAAGTCAAATAATGGCGTTTAATGTTTTATTTAAGAAAAGACTTTGAATTATTCAATTATTATGCTTGAGGGGCTCGAAAGAAAAGGATATGAGCGAGCAAAACCACTTATCTGCTAAAGCGCAATACAAAATTATCCTCGAATACTTTCACCTCTTCGAATCTACGCTTGTTGATAAAATCGAGTTGCGTTAATAATTTTGCGCAACTCAAGTTTACTCACGTCAATACAGTTTTACGGCAGCAATCACTCTTATCACTGCATCAAGCGCGATGCTATCACTACGTCTCGAATACACGCGTTCACTTGATCGTGATCGTTAAAATATGCATCATCGCGTGAAAATTTCCCGAATGCAGTTCGCCTAAAACGCCAATCTGATCGTCTTATATTATGCACAAGATTGCAAATCGATCGTTAAACGAAGGGACTCTTCGGTGCTTCCGTGACTAATGCAATTTCGATTTTGGCAATCGAAACGTTCCGAACGCAGTGCACTTTGTATCTCTTCTCACATGAATTTATTTGACTACCTTGCATTATTTCTTCACAAACAAATCACTCAAAAAGTAAACACTGTATAAATACAGTATACTATAATTGTAACGTGATCTTTTAGAAAAAAGGTAAGAATCCGATATAAGTAAGAGATTTCAAACGACATGTCATGACTCGCGTGCGCGCAAACTCTTCTTTGTAAAGATAAGAGACTCTAATCTCTTAACGCGCAAGACCGAGTTAATTCGGTCAGCGCTTTATTTTATATTACCATGAAAAGAATGATTCTTTTGCGATTTTGTTGCAACAAAAAAACCGTATGTTAAAAGGTTAAAGCAACACACGTTAATATATCAATAAAAATAAATGCAAATCGGATCGATTTGAAATCACAAAAGTGGCGACGCAAAGGAAAACGCATTCTGGAGTGATAGTGACTCCGAAAGAGGAACACGGAAACATTAAAGGGACACAGAACACATTTAAATTTAGTATAATATATTTTCCATATAATAATTCTCGCTATACAGACATTATTTTACAAAGCATGATTCACATACTATAAGTACTTTTTGCTGCGTTTACTTAACTAACTAGACGCGTCGTGCGATTCCGTTGAATTTTCGACGACGCATCTTGTATCTTCGTACGGCGATATCTCTCTCTCTCTCTCGCGCGTACAGCCTAATTTTATACATTTATAATACTGGTATGTCTTTATCGAACGCGCTGTGTCATCGAAACATCGAAACGCCACGCGCGCATTTTTTACCGGAACCGGAGCGCGCGAAAAAACGGAAAGAGAGCGCGCGATTATGTGTCCCGACGCGACGTCCGACATCTCGAAAACGTGTCTCGCATTCCGCTACGTTCTATTGAAATCTGAAAAATACTTTGAAACATCTCGTATCTCTCATACCTTGGCTTAAAGGTTCCACGGCGGACCTTTCTATCTCAGTTCACTCGGTAGTTTATCCGCGACTAATTTCTTTTCTTTATATTTACAGCTCTCGCCATATTTCTCTCTTTCTTTCTCTCTTCCACATGTAGATCGTACTTTCTGTTATATTTACAAAACAGAATGACGCAATTCACTCTCGCGAATCCAAAGCTGCGGAATTGCCCGTGTCAAACGAACTGATTCGATATTAGTGTATAAAAAACTAAATTTTCCTGTTCATTAAGAAATATTTAGCAACGTTTTTTTTCGATTCTAACATCCTGGAATCTCCGGCCGATTTAATTCAATCAACGAAAATTTTGTCACGATCTAAAATAGCTTGTCTCTCAGAGATACTAAGTTCTTGTTAAGTTCTTGTAATTTGTTGTATGCCAGTTTCGGCAAACCAGTTTCCTCGCAGAAAATCCTAGCAATTTTCAATGTGAGATTCAAAATAGATATGATCCTAAAAAAGGATGTCGTTTCGTGCAATTGTTTCGAAGAAACATGTAATTGTCATTTGACCGAAACGTCGCATCGTCATCGTCGTTTATCGTGCGAACCGTGTATCACTGTGTCTTGTTTAATGACAATCGAAACTAACGAGGTTCCCCCTTCGCATGTCGTTGTAATGTATTTCATTACTCGCAACGAGATCGATACTCATTCGAGGTATCGACCTTCTCTTCCGAGATGCTCCCGTAAGTGTCTGCCCCCCTCATCGTTTGCAAATCACCGGTCGGCGGTGTCGTGCAATTTTCGGGACCGTCGCCGTCGCTCGCATCTCATCGTCTCTCGTCGATATTAATTAGCCGGGCCGATTCCCGAGGAAGAACGGCGGGCAAAATGCCGGTTTCGCTTCGCCGACACGAGAACAACGCCGGTTATTTGAATAGTTAAGACGCCCTCTCGCCCCCCTCTGCCCCCCCCTATGCTACCTCGTTCAATGCCGCCCCCTCCTTGTCCCGTTCTTTTTTGTCGTTCGCGGCGACCGCGTGTAATTTCGTGTCATTTTAGATTTCTTCCCCCGCGGCCAGGTTCCCCTCTAATGTCATATTAATTGTAGATTTGCGTTCGTCCGCGATTGGCTCGTTTCCTGGCGCGACTATAACCGTCCTCGACGCACGAAACCAACGAAACCGACCCGGATTCTCTAACCCGATACGGAGTTCTTTGCTATTGTATAAACCGTCGCTATAAACGTAGATCACGTTAATTCTGTGCTGCGATAACGGCGTTGAATCGAGTATACCTGGTAAATTTGTTGTAAAGCCAAATTTCGTTGAGATTGTAAATATCGATCGGCTTGATTGCAGGTGGATGAGTTCTTTTATTCTCAGATGCGAGAATTTAGAATTAAATTTAAAATTATAAAATTATCAGAGAATTTAGATACCAAGCATAGATTTTTCGCGCAGCGAAATAATGATTTGACGATAATATATAATATATTATTTGCTTGTACTAAACTCTGTGCCTTACACAACATTTCGCAAGGAAATCTTCAATAATGGATTGATGTCTGAAAAATGCGTATAATTATGGCGACGGGGATATATAACCTAATTATGAACATTTTAAAGAGAGAACAACACTTTGCAATAAAATGAATCAATATATATCTCTCTCTCCGAATTAAATAATAATTATCACAGTATAATCAACGATAATTGTGATCGAAATAAAACGTGTAAACATAAATAATTTCACTTTGTAAAAGTATTGGAAAATAAATACATTTTAAACCCCCGACGATCATGTACATTCCATACAAAGGAATAGAAATAAAATAATGAACAAACATATAATGAATGAGCATAATGAGTCTCTTCATTTGTCCGAAGGACAACGTTTCGGGATTTTTACTTTTTCGCTCGTTCTACACGTTGATCGCGCACATCGACGTTGAATATATGTATTGTTTCACAGTAACCCGTCATTCACTAAACGCTCAAATCACGAAGTTCGGTTAACCGCACGATATTTCCTGTTCGCTCTCATTATCCACAAAATCCCGGACGTCCCGTTGCCATGTCACTTCCTGTTCTACCTCACAAAATAATCGGCCGCTGTGCGTTTTGTTTGCAACTGATTTCGTCGAATTTGCTACAAAATCTCCGCGAATCCATATCTTCTTCGGGTGTTGCCTCCTTCCAAATTTAAATAACTGCGATAATGATGTCGCAATAATTTCTACACATGGTCTCTTCTCCCTCGAAGCTTAATACATATCTCGATAGCCTTTCTCTAAACAGTCTCGTTATATTGGTTGCATCTCGTTAGATTAGTTGTAATTCGTGGTAGCTGCGCGATTTGGATGGCTAGGTGCAAAAATTCTCAAGAATATATACACAATTCGTCCTTCAGTGCTTGTGTCACCCATCTTCTATCTTCCAGGATCAAGAGAGAAATCGATTTGATTATATTATATCTCCCACGTCGATTTCTATTTACGAACTGTTAGCTGCTGAAATTTGAGCGATCTCGTAATCTCGTTCGGGGGATTGGCTGAACGGAATTAACTTTACTTATTTGTGTCAATTGCCCGTAATGCATCAGTCATTCAAACTTTCCTTTAGATCTCATTAGCTGCTCGAGTCACGCGATTTTCGATCACACATATCTCGATAGTCCTGATACGATATTCTCTTCGACTCCTCTCATCTACCTCCAAATGACCCTTTCAGAGTCCTTTGCAAGGAAATCGTGTAGCTTAATTTCCTAATTCTTTCGCAGGATACACTCGTCGTCCTTCCCGTCGCCGTCGTGAAGCATTCTTGACGTGCCATCGGCGATATTAGAAATCTCCATGTCCTAGATATCGTGTATGCTCTCGTCATCGCTGTCAGCCCTCACGCTCCGAGGACTGTCCTCTCTCTGGACGGGCGATCTGTCCTGGCTCTGGCTTCTGTCTCGTTGTCGCGTCCGGTTCATACCTTCTCTCCCGTCCATTATCTCCGGGCTATCTCGGTAATAGTTGTTCAGATTCGATAAATTCGAACCGGCCGCGAGGGAGCCGAGCGGATTGCTGGGACCCGCCTGGATCATAGCGGGGGGATAAGCTCTGGCGTCCTTTCTTAGGGGTGATCTGTCCCTAGAGTCCGGGCTCTTGCTTCTCTCTTGTTTCCTCGACCTGTCCACGTTCTCTCTGCCCTCCACCAGTTCCTCCGGGCTGCCCCTATAATAGTTGTTCATGTTGGGGAGATTAGACGTCGCCGTCAGGGTGCCGAGAGGATTGCTAGGACCTGCCTGCATCATCGACAGCGGATACAGTCTCGTCTGCTTCCTGGTCGGCGATCGGTCCCTCGACTCCGGGCTTTTGCTCCTATCCCTCTTTCTCGTCGACTCCCGGCCGTCGGCTATCTCCGGACTGTCCCTGTAATAGTTACTGAGGGACGACAGACTGGAGCTCGCCGTCATGGAGCCGAGGGGATTGCTCGGCCCGGCCAGGATCATTGTGGGCGGATACAGGCGATAGGGGAGCGGTTTCTGCAGAGTCGCCGCCGCTGACGCTTGCTGATAGAAGAATCCGTTCGCGGGCAGTGTGTGCGCGCTAGGAGCGTACTGCCAGTAACGTCCTGCGGCGGGATGTGTTGGGATGGTCGCGGCGCCGCTGCCGTACAACTGCTGGAAGGCAGCGACGGCAAAATTGTTCTCGGCCATGATCTCGAAGCCGACGATCGTCTGTCGCTTCCATTTCGTTCTGAAAGTATAAAGGAAGCGGATGGATGAGTAACAACGATCGGCGCGAAAACTTTTGCGATTTGTTTGCACGGGAAGATTTAAGATCTTTGAGTAAGGTTCATATCGGGAGAGTTTCTTTAAAGTAGGGACGCATAATTTTTTTTGTATCGAATACGAGAAAATTCGACCATTTTCATGCGTGTGTCATAAAAATACGATTATAATAAGAGAGATAATTCTATTTATTTAAAAATAAATTAAAATATTGAATAATTTATAAACGTTTAAAAAGTAGATTGCCCAATGACTTATTTATTATAATATTTCATAATGATCGGAACTATATATCTTTCGACAATGACCGATTACAATTCGTTTATTCAAAATATTTACACATCGGTCGAAGCGATCGTTATTCTCATAACATATATAATATCGGCAAAATAGATCTAAGATTCGGTCTTGACCAATGTCAAACCCAGCAGACCCGTGCGAGCCGCGATATTACGATAGGGGCTTGATCGCCGGAAACACGTGCGAGCATAGCGTAGTTCCACGGTACTTTTCCAGATTCTAACGGTCAACGATAAGATCCGTTCCAAGTATTCGTTCGTATAGCGCGAGGTTGGCCGCATAAGGATCAACTGGGTTTTCGAGGCCACCACCTAAAGCAATCACGGGCTTTCTGCAATTTCTCCCCGGGACCAGAGGCTCACCCGCCCTCGCGGCGCTACTCTCCTCGCCCTCCTCCTCCACGTATGTAAATCTCGATCTGGGACAATTACGCTAAAACGGGGTGGCGTGCCGCCAAGTGGTTACGTTGGCCACACTACCGGGAGCTTATTATACTAACAAATAGCCCGTGGAGTTTCAGTGCCTAATCATCGCGTATCATGGCACGCACGCACATAGACACATTAATACATACATATATTTGTGCCGCACCTGCGAACGTAAAACCGCCCTTAGACGCGCGCGAGACAGAGATATATCAACAGGCCGAGGGTTGATACGGGGACGAAACGAACGCGATGGAACATGAAGGGAGACACGAGGCAAAATTCCCGAAGGCAGCATTAACTAAACCATTATTGCTCGTAATACTGCGAATCATACTGCGAAAATCACGATACTTTCCACAAAATCGAGGCGCGAGCTACAATCGATCGCCTAACACTGTACAGTGAAAAAAAATTATGCCTTAACGGAACCTTTGAATGGCGTGCATGGAACATAAGCAGTTGAATATTAAGAGAAGAACGTAAATTATGTGAAGAAAATATGAGATGGAAAGAGAAAGATTTCAAGTGAGCATATATAAAAAACAAGCGATTGTGAAATTACTGATTGAGAATATTCTATAAATATTAATTTATAAAACGTCAAATTTAAAAAAAAATTAACACTTTTGAAAAATTTGGATAAAATTAAAATTAACGAGAATTGCTGAAAATTATAATTGCAAAAACCACGTTTGGAGATTATACTTTATTCATATTTCAAATTAGATAAAAAATTATACCTACGTTTTTTTTTAAGAATGGAAATATGCGCGTTATATTATTTTTTAAAAATATTTGAGAATAATAATGTGTTTTTATGACGGTTTCATAATGCAATATTAATTGTCATATAATAAAATCTAGACAAAACGCATTTTTTAGTTCTTTCCGATGTTGTTAAAAACTGTTGATAAATTTTATCATATGAGACGAGGAAGGAAAACGTAGAAATTGGAAGAAAAATATCAAAGTTCCAGATTACATGAACGTATATATTATTAAACTCTTGTAACCTTCGTACAAAATCAAAAACGTTATTAATTTTTTTGATAAACACGATATGAGAACGCGTGCTCACGCGATTAGGGGAACAACTTGCCCTTTATAAGAGAGAAATATATTAAAGTGCCGCATTGAGCGGCTTAATACGAAATACGGTGGATAAGACAGAGAAAAATGTACGCAAAAAGAAAACGGCTGTGAAGGTCTATTATATTACATGAGCCAACCTATCATAATGTTCATGAATAATATCAAGAAAATTACAACCCTTCCGTGGCAGTGAGGCGTGAATTACATCCGACATTCTTGCTCGATAAGTGCAAGTAGGTTTTGCCATTCCTCCACCTCCCCCCTTCGTTCTAGCATCGCTCTACAAAAAAAAAAAATATGTGTATGCTCCCCTTGTCGGTTCCCTTAGCTCGACTAATTCAGCCGTAATTATGATACAAATGCGTTATCGCAACAACGTGACTCTTGATGAATGAAACGAGACTCTTTGAATATTCACAAATGATTTCCGCTGCGCAGTTGTATCTAAATGTTTCGATTTTTAAATTGAAGATGCAAAAAAGCTGTCAATATGAAAATTATCTATATATTTGAAGAGAAAGAAATAACTTTGTATTGCAATAATTGCTGAGAAACTTGATTGAAATAATCAGCATTTTTTCGCAAGAATTTATCGATAATTATTGGAATTTTATTTATATTAAAATATCTCTGAACCGAATGTTACAGTCTTCGTCGACATATCGCCCACGAGATCCTCGGGAGTCGCTTTTATTCGTGATAATAAATCAAACCGTCTCCCAATTGTGCCTCGATAAAAATTCGACGATTCGCGCTAACGAAATTCAGGCGATAATTAATGGGCGCCATCGCCGCCACCGCCGGTATATACATTTTACACTTTTTTTTTTGTTAAAACTGCGGTCGCAATAAAAAATGAAAAAGGTCGTACCTTCGAAACGCGGTCGCGAATGTTACATGGGTAATAATAACTACGACGGGGGAAGGCGGGGAGTGGAACGGGGTGCATTTGGTGGTCGTAGTAATTAATAATCAAGAGATCCGCGCCTGGCAAAGGACAAAGCGGCTCTAACGGATATGCAACTTGCACGGAAAATTCGACAATTAATATATTTCGTGGGGTCGCGAGTCTGCCCCCTTCCTCTCTTCCCCCCTTTTCTCTCGCGATTCCGTACTGATGTATAGTTGCCAAATGTGGGCCACATAATCTTTCTCTCTCTTTCTTTCTTCCCTCCCTCGATATAACCCTGTTCGCCCTTTTGTGACGGGTTGCAGTAAAATCGTTCATGAATTTTAAACAGGCACCTCTGAATCGAGCCACGATCATTTCTCATTTTTCTGCCGGCACGTCGGAGGTGAAAGAAGGACGAGCGTGTCCAAGCGCGAGATTCAGAGAGAGAGAGAGAGAGAGAGAGAGAGAGAGAGAGAGAGAGAGAGAGAGAGAGAGAGTGAGAGAGTGAGAGAGAGAGAGAGAGAGAGAGAGGGAGGGAGAGAGAGAATGTGTGCAACGATGCAGACAGCACCGAGAACCGCTCGTGCGATTATATGATGAGTAATGTTTTTTAATTCCCCCACTTTCGGCTGGGGTTGTCCGGTGATTTTCAAGTGCAGCCACTCTAAAACACCCTTAATTGCCCGTTGGCTTTTTATGGTTATCTGCTAGAGGCTAGAGGGCCGGAAGTAACGGGGGCCGGGGAGGGACTCCCAGGGAAGAGACGGGAAGAAAGAAGGAGAGTGAAGAAGAATCATTGATTTATCGCTCCTGAGGTGCTCGAGGGTGCTGCTTGATCTTGCTCGACTAAAACGAAAAGAGGATGGGAAGAGAGTTGGAAATAGGGAAAGAGAGAGAGAGAGAGAGTGTGTGTGTGTGTGTGTGTGTGTGTGTGTGTGTGTGTGTGTGTGGCGAAGAAAGTGTAACGATTGCTCCCATAGCGCTTCTATCCTAATGATGGCAGCTTTCTGGATCGTGGTGGAAAAAGTTCCCGTCCTTCCTTCCGGCGACAAACTCCTGAGAATCGATCGCCTCGTCCCGAGTAACGCCTTCCCTCGGTCGTCATCGTCGAGTATCAAAGTGACATGTTGCGTTTGGAACTTTTAGGGTTACTTGCGCAATACCCTTCAAAAGATGTGCAATACGTTCAAGCATCAATCGACTCGAAAATTACTCTCGCGATGATTGAGGCAATTCATTATTATCCTTTCTGTGTGTCTTCTTTTATATACACACATGACTACATTTTAATATTTAATAATTAGAAAACAAGAGGGACTTTGTACTTAGCAAGAGTATTGTTTTTCATTAAGAGTCATATTAGAAGATGTAATAGGACGATTAGCGAATCGAAGTGCGATTCGTCAAATACGAATATCAGAAATATCCAGCTGGAACAGTCGGAGGCAAAAAAATGGCACGTCGGTAAGAAGAAGAGGGCGAAACTAAGGGGAGAGTTAATGCATTTATAATAGTGGTTGGGTCTGTTCGTTGCTTTTGCGGTTACATGCCCGTGCGACACTAATGCGCCGAAGCCGTTGGGTCGCTTTGTGATAATAATGGCGACACAGAGACCGAAAGAGAGAGGGAGAGAGAGAGAGAGAGAGAGAAAGAAAGAGAAAGGGTAACATATTTTAAAATTATTATTCGCTTCAATGATTATGAGACACATGTTTCACAATTGGTATTTTACTAACTTGTGCGTCACTTTGTCCGAAATCGCAGATGACAGTCAGAACGATTATTATATAGTTACCAATATAGTTTTTTGCGATTCTCTTTTTATTTATAAATTCTGTGAGATATTTATATATGCAATAATAAATTTCATAAATTGTGTTATTGCTTCCGTTCTTTCGACACGCTTTGTCTATATTCAACATATATCCGTTAAGATAAAGTATAAAAAACTTCATTACGCGCGATTGGAACTTAATCATATAATCTTTATAAATATAGTTAAAAAAAATAGATTGAAAAAATTAATATCTAAAAACAACTTATGTTTCACTAGTCGCGCTTTTACTTATTTCTCTCTTTCATTCTTTATATAAAATATTTCCTTCGTATCAAATACTGAGTAAATAGACTGCACAACCCGCGATAAGCCCGATAAAAAGCGTGAAGAGTCGCAAATTACCATCCTTGGTGAAATTATCGAAAAACAAACGACCTCATTTTGAATGAGAACGCGCACGTTAATTAAACCGCGTCAGTTAAGCTATCCCGCGGGATAAAAGAGTTAATCAGGTGATTATATATCCAGGTGGGGGGAGAGGACGCGGGAGAGGAACGTCGACAAAACGTGCATGCAAATACGTCGTTACCAAAGGGGGTGGTACGGCCTGACCGTTATCGCGTCACCCGATTAGCCCCGTTTTTCTAGCCGATATTTCGTGAAATCCCGCGCGGCACGAAATGCGGCGCGTGACGCAAGAACGCGATCAAAAGCAAGCTTATACGACACGAGTATCCGCGAAATTAAGGCAATCCGTTATGAAGCGGTTTACCAGAGGCGTGGGAAGCCCGCTCTTCCGGCGGCGGCACAGAAGCACAGAGGACTCTTGGAGAAAGAGAGATAGAGAGAGATAGATAGATAGAGAGAGAGAGAGAGTGAGAGAGAGAGAGAGAGAAGCTAATTTTCTCACGATCGCGACGTATATGTATGTAACACGCTGGCGAAATGTCATCACATTGTGACGACGCAGTGTCATCCGGTCGTTTTCGGACATGAAAGTATTTAATGATGGGATTACGTATCTTACAAGTAGGTTCGAATTGGTTTGCATGGTTTCGAACTCTCTATGATTACATAGAAAAAAAAAACCAGTACTTTCAAGTAGGCTCGAACCCGAACGTGATAGGTTCGAATCCTCTATAAGTATCTCGAAAAACAAGAGCAGTACTTCCAAGTACATTCGAACCTTGATCAAGTATGTTCGAATCTTTTATGAGTACTTATGAGAAATTGTGGGGATAGGTGAATGGGTATGCGTGCGTGCGTGTGTAGATGTGTAGCAAGTATTATAAACAGATTTTCTTATTTTAGAGTTCGAGTACTACTTGTGAAAGATTCGATTCTTTACAAGTACTATTTCAAACCTTGCAGGTACTCAATCTAAAATTCGAATATAATTGTTCTAGATTCGATTACTTCGCAAGTACAATATATGAAATATTATTTCTTATGAGTACTATTCGAATCCTAGAAAATGAAACTTGATTATTGGATTCGACTCGGATTTTTAAGTACATATTAAACTTGATCCCATCATTAAAAGTATTGATGCCGGAGAATTTCAGATGGTCGTCTGGAGTCTAATATTGATCTTTTATTTATTTCTTTTCTTTAAATTATTTTTCGCGCGTGTCAATACATTTGAAAAGACGAACCAAAGTATTTGCAATACCTCTTGATTGCTCGTGTATGAGTTAACAGAAATGTGCGTTTATTTTTTTTTCTTTTTCAGGTGCGTCAGATTTATCGCTCGTATATATTATCATTAATCTTAAAGGGACTGTCGCCTGAGTGTAAAACGCGAATAATTCTTCTCTTTCATTTTCAGAATTTTAGTTCGCGCGGCCTTATCATGGGGATGTTACACTGTCATTAGTCATTCGCGGCGCATTTCGGCACCGTTATCCCGTTAGAGATAATCCTGCATTTGCATTCTTCGCGGACGCGAAGTTATCGTTTCTCTCTGACGTTATAGGCGCGTAGTAAAATACCGCTGCGCACGTTTACGGTAATACTTGATGGTATATAACGAGCGCAAAACCGTGTGAAGGATTCATCCTCGCATCCCTCTTTGTCGAGGTCCATGTGTTTTTCGTCTCGGCGTAGTTTCGTTTCGTTTAAATTGCGCTTTGAAGATCTTTCAGAGTCAAGCAAATCTCTCGGGGGATAAGAGAATCGCGTCGCGAGCGACCTAATTTCTTTTACATTTTGTTTTGAAAAGAGCATTAGAGCGCGATTGCGGTTTCGTATATTCGAGACTCGTGTTGCTCGGCAAATAAATCATCAATTCTGAAACCTACAGTTATAGCTGTATATCTACAGTGTAATCTTAAGCTCAAATGAGTTTCTTCCTATCTCTCGTTAGCTTTAAGCACGTTCGACTATTATGTGGTCAAAAGATCAAATAACGAATCTATCATTACAATCTTACAAGCTTACACGAGAGTAATATCACATACAGAGAGTAATATATTAAATACAAAATTTCATCAACGAGAATATTTTGTTATTTTTTCAATGTTTTCCATTCTCTATATATTTTTTCACGTTTTATCTGCTAATTGCACAAGAGAGTACATCAAATTACGCGACAGCGCGGAAAATATGAATGATGGAAACGCACAGTAAGTCCAAAAAAAAAAAAAAAAAATGCGAGCTACCGCATAATAATACTCTAAAATTACGAGTCACGTCCCGAGGGCAGGATCCATTCTCGCACGAGACTTGCAAAAGGTGAAACAACGTATACACGGGGATCGTATAAGCGCACATATGCGCGCAAAAAGACGAACGGCGACATTAAAAGCAAACCAGCTACCAACTGAAATTGCGCTTTTTTCTCGACCTTTCTGTGAGTCATCTCGAAAATGTGTCGGTCCAAAAAGTTTTCTTCGCACGTCATATGCTCAACGCAATCTTAAGTTTTATCTTCAGCATCGCGCAATTGTTGTACATACACACGTTGAATTAGACGCCAGACTAAAAACAAACGGTTTTACTTTGTCCCCCTTGAAAGGATGAATAATTATTTATCAAATCACATAATTTTTTTTTATAGAAATAAGGTTATAAATGAGGTTATAAATAAGGTTAAAAATATAAGGTTAGAAATAAGATTATAAAAAAGGTTAGAAATAAAATTATAAGAGATAATTTTATAACAGAAATTTAAAAATTTACTTGTTATACGGAACGTATTAGAAATTAATAAATATTTTTTTAAAGAGTATAGTGGATGTAGATAATAAAACAAAGTGGATTGTGTTAAGATTGTACTTTTTATTAATAATTAGAAGATGGCGGTGATATCCGCCGCTAATTTTCCGCGGAGGATTAGCCTAAGTTGCGCGTCCGAGAGGATAAGTCTTGACGTGCGTTACGAATGGCATAAGCGAACGGAGTCTCGTTGGTATTGCGATTAAAATGCACTTTCCACGAGCTGAGCTAAGCACTCCGATATTAAAGATCGAGAGGCGCACGCTCCGTCAACGTTAGCGTGTACTTACCGCGGCTCACTTATGGCCGAGCGCGTAATTAGCCGATAAGTAGAAGCGATTTGCCGCGAATAACGTAACGAGTCCTAATGACTTCTAAACAACCAAACGACCGTATATGTGCGCAGCATGCACCGTAGAAAAGCGAGAGAAGCGTATTGTTGGAAAAGCGCTTTGCGCGCGCGCGCGCATGCGCAAAGGGCGAATCGTCGATTCCCGCGCGTTTAGCTTCCCGGCTCAATTTCACGGAAAGTTTCGTGCGGAAAGACATTGCGGTCGATCATGATTAACGTATGACGAGCGCGTGTCTGCATGTATGCGCAATCGTGTCCAGGTGACTCATTGTTGAGCGCGATTTATATGCGATTTACTTGCGTGCATGTTAGTTGATCACCCGATGAATGAGACATCAGCAAATGAAACTAAACGTAACGTTTTTTTCAAACTATTCATCGTGTGTGTGATCCTTAAATAAATACACAAGATTTTTTTCAAACAAATCGATTCTTACACGGTTTGATAAATCTGACTTCTTTCAATGAGAATCTGTCTAATATTCATGAAGCGGCATAAGAAAAATGAAGACATCGCGCGTGAGTCAAGTAGTTGTTTAGATAATTCATTGAGCATAATTAACGTACAATTGATGACGCGCGCACGCTGATGAACGATTAAATAAGACGGCTATAAGAATGAAAAAAAAAATATAGGAAAGAACATTCATATTAGAGATAAATCCATACATTTCCAAGGAAATTATTGTGATTGTTGTTAATCATGACATTTATGAATTATTCATCGCAGAACACATCTATTTATATCATATCCGCTTATCCTCTCTCTATATATGTATATTACATTTGATTTTTCGAAAAGCTAGCACAGTATGAGAATAAAGACAAAATAATTTTGCCACACGCGTTTTATGATCAAAGCAAATTGGCGTTCTCCGGAAAATTATCATCTTGATGACCATTTTATACGGATAATATCTAGAGATGGGATCAAGTTCAATATATACTTAAAAATCCGAGTCGAATCCAATAATCAAGTCTCATTTTCTAGGATTCGAATAGTACTCATAGAAAATAATATTTCATATATTGTACTTGCGAAGTAATCGAATCTAGAACAGTTATATTCGAATTTTAGATTGAGTACCTGCAAGGTTCGAAATAGTACTTATAAAGAATCGAATCTTTTACAAGTAGTACTCGAACTCTAAAATATAAAAAAATATATTTATAATACTTGCTACACATCTACACACGCACGCACGCACACTCATTCACCTACCCCCACAATTTCTCATAAGTACTCATAAAAGATTCGAACATACTTGATCAAGGTTCGAATGTACTTGAAAGTACTGCTGTTTTTCGAGATACTTATAGAGGGTTCGAACCTATCTCGTTCAGGTTCGAGTCTATTTGAAAATAAGATCTTTCTTTTCGATGTAATCATAGGGAGTTCAAAACTATGCAAACAAATTCGAACCTACTTGTAAGATACTTAATCCCATCACTAATAATATTCCAGAAAACTCGTCAGATCTTGATTTTAAAATCCGTCGAACTCGACGCGAAGCGGCATCTTTCAAAGCGCAAGATTGATTTGACGTGGCTTTAAATATTACGCGCGCTTTTACGAAGATACCGCTGGCATCTCGAGGAGAGTTCAGCTTCTGTTTTCAGTGAGCTCGTTTCGGGAAAAAGGGAGCAGAGTCTTTCTCTCTCCCGTCGCCGTGGCGCCCGAGGTGTGGCCGGCGCCTCTGCGAAGAAACGCCAAGTCACATCACATCGGGACGTGCAACGAGCAGCAAAACTTTAAGCGGGCACTTAAGAAGCCGCCTGTCAGTCAGGAGCGTCACTAATTTTCCCGGCTTTTTGCCGTGCGCCTGCCTCCCCCTCCTCACTCTTTCTCTCTCTCTCGCGTCCTTTCGCGCACAGCGATACAACCGCCGACGTGCACACGTGCCCGTTTCGGGTACCCATCATTTTCGTCCTAATTAAGCGCGGCTGAATGTCAACATGGAGAAAATTAATTAGCGCGACGTGTACATCCTCGGGCCGATTTCACGGGCTCGAGATATTGCACGAGTGGCAGGCAGGTACAAAGAGATTGAAGCGCGCGTCATGCTGATCTGTAATTCATATCGTTTCGAGCGATAAAAAAAAAATTTTTTTTTTCAAATTTTGTAAAGAAGTTATTTGTTCTAAACCGATCAAATTGTGCAAAAATTGTTTCGTTTTTTTTCAAACTATTTTTGCAATAATCGATCGATTATTAACAGCTCGGCCGGAGCGTTATATACATATATATATCGCGCTATTCTAATTTACACTTGTATGACATCATATTTAAGCGAAGAAATAACACCGACTGTCATTGTTTATACATCTCGAATCTGAAACGTCCGGCCGAGCGAGCTGTTAATAATTGATCCATTATTTTATGCACAAAATAATGAGAGGAATCAATTGGTATGTAATTTGCAACTAGCAGCTACATATTTTTTCTTAAAAACAACTATGTGTTTTCTTTACACCAATTAATTCTTCTCATTATTTTGTGCATAAAAGTATTGAGGTAAGATCATCAAGAAATGAATATTTTACAAGATATTTCAGTTTATGTAAAATTATGTCAAATTAAAGCATATCTCGTAAACTATTCACTTTTTGGTCATTCTATCCTTATAACATTTTATGCCAAATATTGAGAGGAATCGATTTAAAAAATTAGGTTAGGCCCATTTAAAAAACTAGATTGACCTCTAAATAACCTTGAAAAATGCCACCCAAGGACAATTCTAGGTCACGATATTATGTCCCCCTCGAAATTCGACAACTTTTACCTGATATATTTATTTTCTAAAACCTCGTGATTTCCAGATATTTGCCTGTTAAGATTAAAATAAATCACTCTGTATATACACATATGTATATGTGCATATGTATATATAAAATAGAGTAATTTGCGTGCTATACAAAGAATTCTGAATCAGAAACTATTCTTTTTTTTTTGTCACTGCTGTGTCCATTACGCCGATTCAACGTAATGAGCGAACAAACTGCTGGACTGTAGAAATAAATAGCCGTAACGATTACACAGCGTGTACAGTCACGTATGTGCGAGCGAGCCGCCGTCATGATATGGGAAACGAGCAGCGTCTTTGAAAAAATCGTGAATGGCGCACAATTACGCTTAAAAAAATTGAACGGCCACCGAAATGCAGGTAGTCTTCTTCACGAGCGGCGCAACGCTTGGCAGCGTTCGCTGCCTGTCATTACGCCATTCGCTCTCCACCGGTAATTGACAGTCTAATGACACAGTCTAGAGAGTCTGCTGCTCGCCTCGCCGTGCCCCGTCTTTTCGTACATCACGATCGTATACGGGGGATTCTCATTAATGATTTGCCTTCTTTGTCCACGATCGGCCGCTTGTCTAAACTAAACGGCCGCCGGCCGAAAATCGCGAAGTCATGACTTGTGGGTGTTCCCTGCTAATCACCGTACGTTCAGCGCGACGGGAACAAGAGAACAGTGATAATTAGTACATAGCGAAATTAATGAAGTGAAGATTTTGCACATCGAACGCGAATGTGTAAAATCGAGATCTTAAGCGGCGAGTTAGAATTTTAGTCGAAAGTCATAAAAGTAACAGGAGAGGAAAGACACAAATCTATGGGACTTTTTTTTTTACGTTATCTAAAAAATAAGTTTTATTTTTTTTTAAATAAAAAACAAGAAGTTTACCCTTATTTTTAATTTCTGAATAAAATTACAAAAAAATTTTATGCGACTGCGTTATAAGAGATTTAAATAATGCACAATAAATAATATCAAAATGCGTGTTCTGGTATTATTTGTTCACGAAGAGAACTCTAGTACATGAGAGGAACTTTATAAATCCTTCCCCGCCGGTATTACACTCGTTTAGTCGTGGACAAAGCGTGTCGAAATGATTCCGAGGAACTATTCCGCGTGCAACATGCGATTTAATTTCGTCCGATAAACTTTCGGCGCGAGATTGGTGTGAATCGACCAACGGAACTTAATGATTATAGATTGTAGAAGGAGGTGGATATAGCCCATGAAAAATCAGAAGCACGAAACTACTACAGGCGCCACTGGATGACTTTACGAAATCGCACTTACAAAGGATGCCGCGGAGGATTTTGAAACCGATTCCAACAGCGTAATCTTACTTTCGTAAAGGAACCGACAGCGGATTTAAAAAAGCGCTAGTAACGCGATGAACCAATATAAAATGGTGGTCCCAATACTTTCAGATCAAATTCTATCTCCTTTTCAGTATCGATATATATATCAATGAGTTTCAATAAATTTAACAAAAAATGTCTATTATAAAAAATTTATATATTTATTTGTGCAATAATTCTTTTTAATAACATAAATCCAGACAAATTCCAGCGAAAATAAATCATGTACATTTATACATATACAGGGTGTCCAGTAATAATCGTCACACCTCTCGTGTGCAGATAGAGCGGGTTAAACCGAGTAGAAAAGTCCTCTACCGTTTTGCGATCTTCGAAATAATTGATGAGAAATTAATTAAAAATATGTTATACAATTTTTAATTACATACATGTAATCTTTCAAAGAAATTGATCATAATAATCAAAATTAGTTTGGCCTATTAAAGTGTTAACGTGGGGACGATGTATATATTCTTAAATTCGGATATACATTCTTAAGTTGCAAAACCGGTAATAAAAGCACATGACTCTCGAGAGTTTGCTCGAGTTTTGGCCAACGATTCTCGCGTTTAACCACGTAAACAACGCCTTTGTTGTCCGCCGCGATTTCCATTTACGGATTCGACACGCGCCGGCACAAAGGACCGCGCCGCCATGCTTCCGAGACCGGGGGGGGATCGTGATGCGGAGCTTTCTATTCGATATTCAACAATGTAACACGAGCATCGAAGGGTCGATCGATCGTCATGCTTCCACCTTTGTCTCTTTAAAGTCTCTCAAACTTTTAACGGTTATTCCAACTTTTTACGTATGCACAGCCTCAATCGTACGGAAAAGGGAGATCTAGTAATTATCTTTCAATAAAAATCTCACAAAATATTATATACGTATGTATTTTAATGAGAAACTCTTGAAAAAGTCAAACGCAATATTGGAAATTATTTTCGAATTCTGTTGCTCAAAAAAGAAAGACTTGTTATTTCTTGATAAATATGATACTTAAACACACGTAATATACACGATAAAAATTTCCAAAATTTAATATTACAAAGTTAAAAGTCTTATTAATATATTTTTTATTCGTGGTTAGTTGTGAGCCAACCCTCTAAACGAATTTTTAGATAAAAGAAACCATTATCGCGCGCGCGCGCGCGTGTCATGTTGCAATCGTTTATACGTTCCAACCACAAAATTAATTATTGTCCGCATATGTTACGCTGTGTCGCGTTTTTAAAAATTAGTAACGCGCCTTCTCTACGTTTCGCTTACCTTCTGTTTTGGTACCACGTTTTCACTTGCGTGTCCGTCAGCTGCAGTTTCGCCGCCAGCTCCATTCTATCCTGCACGCTTAGGTACTTTTGTCGCTCAAAGCTCTTCTCGAGGGTTTGAAGCTGGTGATCCGTGAATGCTGTGCGCGCTTTACGTTGCTTCTTACTTTGTGCGGAGCCCAGAGAACTCGAGGACGAGCTTTTAGGATCATCCTCTTTGCCACCTGAAATTGCAAAACTGTTGATATTGAATGTCTTCTTGTTTTCCTTCCGTCTTATTGCACGACTTAGAGCTACAAAGTTACAGGAAAAAGCGATTTATTGAATTATTTTGAATTATTTAGAGCATACACCAACAAACATTATTTGAATATACGCGCTTAACGAAATTTGATTATAATTATTATTTTATAATTATTATTACAATTATTATTTTATTTTTCATTATTTTAAAAAACCTACAAAATATATACGTACGTATCAAAATTTCATTTTTCGTTTAATTTCAAGCAAATTTTATATTTAAACTAATTTTTTACTTAAGATTTATACTGAAATCCTGAATTTCACGATACTCGTATATCACGGGGGCGGATTCTGGTACAATCGTTTTGCCAAAAAGATCGCTATAAAGAATCGTCGGTCTATCATTGGGCCTAGGGAAGGGCTGTAAAGGGCCGAGTGCGGCTTTTGTTTTCGCGAAGGGTGGAATCGATGCGCGTGGATTATACGCCGTGGTCGTTTTTGCCGTTGCCTGCATGGCGATTGCAGTTGCCTCTCTAGCGACGAAAGAGAAAGAGAAAGAGAGAGAGAGAGGGGCGAGAGAGAGTAATCCTTTTGTTCTCAGTTCAACTCTCCGCGCAGCTGAGAGCTGATTGGCTAGTATCGCGGATTGGACCACGCAGCCGCGTTGAGACGCCACAAATCATCCCCCCGATACATAGCCGGAAAGAGACAGAGAAAGAGAGAGAGAGAGAGAGAGGAGGGGGGTGATTTTCTGAGGAGACCGATTACACTCGATACGAGTCACGCTCATATGCGGCACACAATCGCACACTTGTTCTCATTTCATCCCTCTCAAACCTCATCACACCATCATTCTTCTTTCTATCATAGAAGAATAGTCGGGAACGCGTCATTTTGATGGAGCGGAAAATTAAAGACAATTATTAGAGACAAATGAATGATCAATCAATAATGCATCAATAATGTGGTGAGAAGAACGTGTTACGAAATTTCGTTACCTCCCAAAATGGAAGGTTTTACCCTTAATAAAAGCAACAAATAAATATACAGAGTGATGCACCTAACTTACATATCTTGAATAGGGTCAATATAAATGATTATATATTTTTTTATTCAGAATTCAACATATTTTCTAATTGTGATATAACATTCCATTAAAAAAAAAAAAAAAACAAATTTGGCTTTCAAATCTCCGAAATGTCACCACTTATAAAAAAAGTACATATACTATGTAATTAGCCTCTCGAAATCATGTAACTTTTATAATAATTTTTTATACAACGAATAATTTACAAGTTATTCAAGGTGTGCAAGTTAGATGCCTCCTGTAAATTTACTGTAATGCAAGAAGAGTGTGCGGACTTTTCGGCACCAATGTGTTCAATTGTATATGATCATGACAGTATTTTCATATGGATACTTAGTTCTTACCAATATTGTTTGCACTATGAACACTTGTTCGCACTTCCCCATGAAGATAATTATCAAATTGTGATGTAAGCATTTTGAATATCTTTTTTAGATATAAAAACGCTTCAAACTTTTTTCTTCTTTTCAAGTACAAAAGCGCCTCGTCAGAGATAGACTATCCAATCCTTCTCGAATTATCCTGCAGAGAGGAGGGTATGTCTTGTCGCGTGTAAATCGAGCAACCTCCTGAGAGGTCCCGATCAGAAAACCATCGAGACTTAATCTCCCGAGGGAATGGAGGTCCGTACAAGCTTCTGAAAGTATCTAAAGGCCCGTTGTCGCGAGCTCATCGATTGGAACGGTCGTGGATAGTGCGGGAGAAGCATTCTGCTCGAGGTGGGAGAAAACCGGGGGTGTGGGATACAGCCGGGGA
Organism: Lasius platythorax; assembly: GCA_963971435.1. Classification (NCBI taxonomy): domain Eukaryota; kingdom Metazoa; phylum Arthropoda; class Insecta; order Hymenoptera; family Formicidae; genus Lasius; species Lasius platythorax. The sequence continues at coordinate 13,165,457 of OZ020545.1, forward strand.
ATAATATACAGCCGGAAGAAAGGCGGTGGGAAGAGAGAGAGAGAGAGAGAGAGAGAGAGAGAGAGAGAGAGGAGGGAGGGAGGGAGAAGTCGGGAAGATAGAAAGCTCGTGGATTGAGTTAACCCGAACGAAAGCGCGGCTCTTAGCCCCCGTTTGATCGGCCAGATTCGCTCGAACGGGTCCAGAGCCTGCTACGCCATGTTGGCTAACACGGCGCGCGCGCACACCCGGTTCCCCCGTTTCTTCCCCATCCCCTCCCCCCTCTCCCGGAAATGCTTCGAGCAAGGAACCTTGGTCCTGACTTGCATCGGCATCGCACAGCTCGATTCGGCCTCTCGACTCCCGAGACTTGTCTGCGAAAGCGGAGGAAAAGGGGTGGTTCGAGCGAGAAGGGGGACGGAAAGGGAGAGAGAGAGGGGGGGGGGGAAAGGATAAGAGCGGAACGGTGGAAACGGAGGTTGGAAAACTAAATTTACTATGTGATATACTTAGGAGCCCAGGGGGGTCCCGACCGACGATCGGAGTTCTACTTTTGAGACACTTCCAAGACGTTAGGCGGAACTTTTCTATCCTGTCTCTCACCCTCTTTCCCCCCCCCCCCTCCCTCACCCTCCTTCCCATCCCTTTGCCCGATCCTCCTGACCCACGCTACGTTTCGCGCGGTAACTCGAGAACCATCGCGAGAAACATCCGTCTCTTTCTTTTCCGCGCACCGTTTGTCTGCGTGGCACGTAACCGCGGACGCGGGACTTATCTGTGTTCGCTTCGTCCTTACGAGCGTGTTCACGCGCCACCCTTTACCCCGCGTTTTCACTTTGATGCGAAATGGCGACGCCCACGATCGGTTTTGCACAAAGTGGTTTCCATCCCCGGAGTTGAAGTCACGTTCTGCGTTTCGATTTGCGTATCATATACTATGTTTTATAGGAGAATTAAAACATCAAGTATATCAGTGATATATCAGTAGTATATCTAAGATGAATAATCTGTGGAAATACGTAGGTTTCGCGAATAATGCATGTGTCACGAGTAATATCATTAACCTTCCGCCCAGATGTCGAGACACTCATTAATCTACATCTTAAAACTATTTTATAAAGTTCATACGATAATGAAAAAACAGATATGTCATGTGTACGTTGTATATAATTAGAATAAAGATATCATTAATTTTCATTTATTAAATATTTTTTTAATTATTATATACAAGCAGCATTTTTTGAGGAAAACAAATAATTTAAAAATATAATAAAAGTAAAATTTAATATAACAAAATTTTATTTTGAGATGTGTACAAAAGGAATTTTGCTACAAATAAAAATTGATCTAAAGACGATTTATCTAGATGTTAAAGAAACTCGAGCATTTCTTTTCTCTCTCTCTCTCTCTCTCTCTCTCTCTCTCTCTCTCTCTCTCTCTCTTGGCAACTGAGACCAGGTTCTCCTTAATCTTTCTACTTTTTGCTAATAAGACATCGGGTATAATATAACCGGGTTTATTATATATATATATATAGCTTTGTCCATATTATAAAATGTGTTACGATAACTTTTTAACTTTTCTTATCTTTAGTTTATAAAATAATTTTTAAATATTTTACACTTTTTTATGTATTTACACATTAATCATGTGTCGTTAATAATTTTCTTCTTTTTATACTAAATTTTTGTATCAATTCTAAAAAAAAATTTTTAAGCAGATTTTGAAGTTGGCATAATTTTGAAAAATTTTGATGTGCTATGTGTAAAGGTAACTTTTATTTTTATTCGTAACGATAAAAACATGACAATTAATGTGTAGTATATTTTCGCATACTCATGGCATCGAAAAGTTAACACGTCGAGATTATAATTAATGGTTTCGATTTTTAATTTTTCTCGGGTGAAAAATTAATTTTTTAGACACGCGTTTTTCCGTTCTTATTTTCGCGTGTGACGCGGACCAATGATTCGCACTGAATTAACACTAACGCTCGTGAGGTGTATTTTCATAAGTCACGATGGTAAACATTCCGTTTCCATTGTTAGGGGGCGAAATGTATTTTAAAGGCGGATTCACAAACATGGCGCACGTAACGGATGCGCCGCGTATACGCGTCAGTGAAAATCATGATGTGTTCTCAAGTCGTATTACGCGAAAGAGAAAGAGCGACGGAGAAAGACAGAGGAAGAGTGAGGAAATGAGGGTGAGAGGGGGGAGGACTTGCGTGCTGCAAGTATTGCCGCGGTACAATGTATGGCACATAAAAGTGAGATTAACAGGATGTTTATCGAGCAATTATGCGCCGCTGCAATTAGTGCCAGCATGTTGCCGTCGTCATCCACGTCGCGGTCAAATCGTTTATGTCATTAATGGTAGTGGTCTCTGCAATTGTGTGATTTATTATATAAACGAAAAGTACACAAATTTTAACAGAATAATCAAATTAAAATAAAATATCTTAAAAAAATTATTTAAAAAATTTTATTGAATTAGTTTATTTTATAAATCTAAATGATATGCAATAAAATTAAAACTAATAATATATATATATATGTATATATATATATATATATATATACATATTATTAGTTTTAATTTTATTATACATCATTTAAATTTGAGATTTATAAGATAAACAAATGCAATAAAATTACACACACACACACACACACACACACACACACACACACACACACACACACACACACGTGTGTATGTATGTATGTATGTATATGCACACAAATTGAGAAATTTGATAAAAATGAGGCACATGACATATTTGAAATTTGACTATGGAATAATAATTTATAATTAATTATAATAAATTAATATTTTTCAAAATTCTTGCAATATCCTTACATTTTTCAAAAATCCTTAATAATGCACATTTTTATCAAGTCTATCGACTTATATATCGAAAGCAATGGGTTTTATTTTTGTTAAATATTCGAATGATTGTTAATAATCAATATCTCACGTAAGCGTAACTCGTGTAGATTTTCTTTCATAAGGAAACTGTATCATAGACATTGAATGTACGAGTAACGGCAAGCAACTTATTCCCAAGCAATCGCGTTCTTCGGTATCGTTACTGGGCCAAGGACTGCATGCAAAACTCACAGACACTGCGACGAAGGATGCAGAGAGTGCAACGCTAGTAGAGCTGCAGCTAGAGAGGAAGAATCAGCCGGATCGTAAAAATGAGAATAATAAAACTTTCGCGAAACGTTGCCTCTCGCACTTTATGATCTTGGTGGATGAGAGTGAAGTAGAGAGAGAGAGAGAGAGAGAGAGAGGAGAGTTGCGCTAATGCGAAGAGAATGAGAAAGAGAAGGGACGGAAAAGCCGGAGTTTCCATTGTGTGCGTTGTGCAGTCGCGATTTTATTTGCTTATTTTGCTTTATTTCGCGCTGAATGCGTCGCGCAAGTAATCCGCGGAAGAGAGTTAAGGGGCAGCACGTCTACACATTTTTACATGTGAAATCTTTATTAATGCATAAAAGAAATATAAGTGTGTGGATCATATGTTAATGCCTTGATACACGAGAATTTAGCATGTAATCATTAAAAAAATTACAAAGACAGCGGATTGAAACAAATAAAAATGCATGAATTTTCTGCCCCTTAATTATAGAGTTAATGAGCGCCTAATAAAAGCAATTTTTTTCTTTATCAAATATTTATTGCGACATTCTCAAAAGTTACATTATGATGTATAAATGCAAATAATTTATTCACTAAGAAATATTCCAGATATGGATCTATAACATATCATACAAAAATATTTTATACATATTTATTTTATACATATTTTATAACAACGCTTAATAATAATAATAAATCGTTCGGCAAGCGAAAAACTCGAATTCGATTCCCGATTCAGCCCCAATATTTTTCTCGTCTACGCTTTTTTAGGGGAATCAGGAAGGGTTTATTAAAATAAAAATCTCAAATACTACTTGATATCGCACCAAGAAAAATTTGTGCCCTGTGCATAACTAGTCAATTTCAATGAAAAATTAATTTCCTTTGAAACTGACGTACTATCACCATTCGCGTCTGACTCTTACTATATAACCCGTTGAAATTTAAATTCATACTTCACATTGAGAGCCTTATTAACTTCTTAATAATAAATTGCTAATTTCTTAGAATAAAATCTTTATTTCACTTATATTGCATATATGTCCTATACACGAGTCAAAATTAAACTTGTTAGCGAAATTAGCGATAAAGTTTTAAGGATATTTTTCCGCAGAAGCATTTAGGAAAGCTGTTGTGGAATTTTGCTTACAAATGCGAGTCACACCTCTTCGCTTGGCCCCGTGTCGTACGGGATGTTCTCTTACCATCGCCACCTACAACCCCTCGTATCGTATACAAAGGCGGTGGCCCTCGACAAGGCAGAATCTGACCCCTCTTCTGTATTGTGTTACCGCGTCGCCACCTTTGGGGGAGAAAACACTGGGGATAATGTTATGGGGGCAACGTTTTATTGCCTGCCCACTCTATTTGCAGCGATCCCACGGGGGACAAACTGTCGGCGAGAATTTTAAAAACAAACTAACGGGGTTGAACCAAATTAGTGTTCCCATATCGTTGTATAATCGACTTTTGATTGTATTCTTTAAGACTGGATTATATTTTCAATATAAGAGTAGATTTTTAATGTCGTGTATGAAACATAAAGAAAATAAATATATACATACATATATAGAAAAAGAAACACGAATAAAATATTATATACAAAATGCAAAAAATATGTAAACGAGGAATTTATAAATGTATAAATAAATATTGTATAACATTTGCGGACGAACAATAATAGTATTATTACATCATACATATACCGAAAAAATTGTATTCTCAAAGTAAGAGAGAGGACTGTATACTATAAAATTTCTCTTAACAGATATTCTTAAGTGTTTCTAGAACATCCTCTAAAAAATATTCCTCATTAATAACAAATGATCATATATTTTTTTATGTGGACCGTTCATATTGTTGTAGCAACGTATATGGTTATATAGTATTGCAATTTACAGTGCAGTGCAGTGTTTGTCACTGAATGGGCTTTTAGTTTATTTGAAGAATGGATAAAGTTAATGTAAGTGGTTTGAAAAAGAAAACTTAAACGACTTAAGAGAAGTGCTCATGAGTAACGTGTAACATAACCTAATTTAATCGTTCAAGACCCAGGTCTCGTGCTTGATCTATATGTACTATGCTTCCTTTCTTTGCCTGTGTGCTGTAAAATAATGCACTTTTTTATTAATGTAAAAATAAATCCTCAATTTCGTTTACATTTTTATAAATTAGGAATATCTGATACTTTAGAGGATTCCCCTCTTAAGATAAGAGGATCCTTTTCGCGTCTCTTTTAGAACAGGGTATTTTAAAAATAAGTGGGAAATTCTTAAAATAAAAATACAATTTTTCAGTGTAAATGATATATAGTTACCCGTCATAATGTTATAAGATTTGTGATCCGCGATCTTGCGCAATCGTAACTCTTCGATAGCTATTGTTTCGCGTAATTTGTTTAAGAATCTCATAGCAGAATAAAGATTGTGAGGTGTTAGTTTACACAAATCTATCGCAATCTATCGCAGTACGGAAACATTATAGGGAAAAATGCAATCGAGTGTTACTGTCAGATCACGTTACACTTAAGCCTAAAGTTTCCACGGGGTGCGTAACGCCCGTGTTTCTCGAATTTCATGAGCGCATTCCACACATGCAGCGAATAGAAATGCAACGATTGCATCAACTCATGGCTAGTTGCAAAAATATGAATGCGAGTCTTCCATTTTATAAAGGTCGATCTGCTAGCCTGCTAGATATAATTTAAATTAAGATTATAGCCAATTATATATATATATAAATATATATATTCATATTTATTTTAATAATAATAATATGAATAATATATTTTTTGTAACTTTAATCTTAAATAGTTTAAAATTATTAATAACTGTAATAATTTATAACCTATTTATTTACATATACATATATTCATATATTTATTTATTGCATAATTATAATTAATATCGTATTCATATTGTTTGACATTGGCATATTTTATCTACTTTTTATTCTTAATTGTTTATAGAATTTTGTATTTGTTAGAATACTAGTAAGGTTTTCTGCAGTTTTCTCCCCTGTTGTAACAAATGTTAGTATTAATGTAATAAGTCGACTGCAAATGCAAAAAATTAATACAGTTTATTATTGCTAGCTATAAATTATATTATTTGTTCTAAGAAATTTTGAAAAGCAATGTTATCATATATGAATAGATTTAACGATAAATGCTCTTCGTTTTTAGTCCTAATACAAATTTTAAAATTTGCAAAATTAATAATAAAAAGTAAAAGTATATTGAAAAATGTGATATTTTTGAAAACTCTAAATGTAATATATATACAATATAATTACTTTAAACATATATAATATGTAATTATAAAGTATATAAAATACCATAAAACTTTTGTCTGAAATATTTGTTCATATATTGCACGGTTTCCATGTGATATTCGATCAAAATCAAGTACACCGAATTAACTTCGAAAGGTTGCTTCTAAACATAACCTTTAAACATAAAGCCTATATAAAAAAATACGTATTTCTTATTTTTAGCTTATAATAAATAATACGTATTTTCTTATTTCTGCTCTACATATATATACAATATATTCAAAGTCCATCAAAATCAGTGAGGAACAATTCCAATATTTTCCTTGGTAGAACGAAAGAATGTTGCAATTATGGACAACATAATTGAAAGTGAGAGATATAACTTGAAAGTTTCAGATCTCTACCGCAATATATACATTAGCAATAATTACCCTGTTATTTTGAGCGAACACGGCTCGAGTCGCTTATGCGTACATTGTACGTCCGGACTTTACTAAAAACATCCTCGCATATGCCGCCGACAGGTGTTTACCGTCATTGTCGGGATTCGCGTGGTTGTTTTCCAACGTTCGCCTAACGAGATTCTCAAATCCTCTTAAACGCCCGGTATCCGCATTGACAGACTTGACCTCGCTTTTTCGAAATCGATACCGACTTCGACCACCCTCCGACAGGCGATTATCGAGAATTACGGAGAAAATGATCAATTTGATCGATTAAGATTAGGGTTAGGTTAAGTTAGATCCGCAATTAATGTGCAGCAAATTTTGAAATGATTATTGCGAAGAATCGGTTTGAATCGTGGAGTTTAAATGATTGGCGTTTTGCCTCATTCGAGATATGCGAAATTCTTGATCATCATACAGACAATGCGCTTCTGCGCATTGTTACCTACGTAAACGTTCGCCTCCGACGGAATAATTAATCACCCGCGCGTAATCTAAGATCACCCGCTTTGTAAACACGATATACCTTTCCTACGCGCTGTGAGCTAATCGCGCGATCACTGCCTACGATTAGATTTATCATGATATTCTGTTTAGCGCCAAATCATGACAATTGCCAAATCTTGAGCACGTTGAAACACAAAATTAGACGTTGATCAATACTTAATACGTTGTTGTGAGATGATTAAATCTTTTACATTTTAAAAGCCTTATCAGTATTTTCAAAAGAACGTATTTCTAGAAAATCTATATTTCTAATACTTTTTAAATAAAATCACGCTTTAATTTTCACTCCTAGAAATATTTCCGCACATATCACAAGATTCATCCAATATGTATGCACTTCATAAATTTGCATTATGTTATCTTTATGTTTCTTACTTTGATACTCAGATAATTGATTTTCTTTTTTTTTTACGAGTCACTCAAAGTCATCGCTGTGTTTAGTAGCGATGGGATTAAGTATCTTACAAGTAGGTTCGAATTTGTTTGCATGGTTTCGAACTCTCTATGATTTCTTCGAAGAAAAGAATACTTTCAGTAATCTCGAACCTGGAGGAGATAGGTTCAAACTCCTCTATAAGTATCTCGAGAAAGAGTAGTACTTCCAAATACATTCGAATCTAGATCAAGTATGTTCGAATCTTTTATGAGTAATTATGAGATATGTGTGTGTATATATATGTGTGTGTGCGTGCGCGCGTGTGTGGATGTGTATCAAGTATCATAAATAGATTTTTTTTATCTTAGAGTTCGAGTACTACTTGTAAAAGATTCAATTCTTTACGATAAGTACTTATAAGTACTATTTCGAACCTTCTAATTGTAAGTACTCAATCTAAAATTCGAATATAACTGTTGTAGATTCGATTACTTCGCAAGTACAAAATATGAAATATTATTTCTTATGAGTATTATTCGAATCTTAGAAAATGAAACTTGATTATTGGATTCAACTCGGATTTTTAAGTACATATTGAACTTGATCCCATCCCTCTAATGCTTGACTTTCGTAGCAGCATTCCAGTTCTCGACATCGTCGCCGTTGAATCTCTCTTCTCTTCTCGATATTCAGATCGCGGGATTAATTCCCCGTAGATTGTGTCGTCAAAAGTCCGACAGCCGGTTTGTCGGAGCGCTCGCAGAAAGGCGCCTTCAGGATCCGAAATTGCCTTCGTCTCGCGAAAGTCCCTCGGATAGAACTGGCTAATCCGCGCCGAGATCTAAACGGTTGCCAATCATTTCCGGTTCTCGGATTAGTCGCGCGTCGAAAAGTCAGCGAGCTCACGTCCGTAAGGGCGTGAAACGGCTTCTGGCAGGACCTTCCGGGCCCATGATACGGAGGTGACAACAATGTGATCCCGGGGACGAATGCCGGCTTCGTAAGAGGATTACAAACGACTCGTACACGCGTCCAAGAAATGATATTCCCGCGCAGAAAGAGATTGGTTTTTTTCACGCCTTTCTCAACCGACTAGAGCGGCAGTGCATTGATCCGACGTTAAGATGCGTATTAAAGAAAGGAATATATATAAGAGAAAATAGAAATGGGAAATATCTATTGTATTTTTTAAACGCATGTATATATTTATATTTTGAATTCAATGCACACACACAAACACGCAACGCATACACACACACACACACACAGAGGGACGTATAATGTATATAATAATAAATTATATATATGTAAACTCATAAGTTTTATATTTTTCAGAAGAAGATTGCAATTTTAATGCTCATCTTAAATTTGAAAACTTGTCAGATTAAGAAATTTTATTTTTTCTTGGCTCATAAAAAAACTAATTAGTGTTAAGTAGTAATACACGACTATTACATACATTTTTAATTATCCACACAAATTCTATAGGATGTGAATAAATAATAATACACTATATGTTGAAAAAATCAATTATATACATGATTAAGAAAGCAATCAGGAGAACATTGCTTCTAAAATACTAATTTTACCGTAATGTTGTAAGAGAGAGGCACGCGATACATACATACATATATGTATATAATAATAAACATAAAAATTAAATTAAATATCTTTCCTTATATGTGCATGTGTGTTCCGCTCTGTGATTAGAACGACGTCGCTACATTAAATTGCCCTTCGTTAATACTTCCTCGCTTATCAACGCGGTGCGCGTGTAATTGTCGCGTAAAGACATACTTGAGGATACGATAATTAGGGGTTCGCGATCCCATCGAGAAGTAAACAGCTAACGAGCGATCAGCGGCGTATATGATCGATGCGTAAATCCGTCGACAATTACGTCTGACTGTTAGTCCAACGTTAATAATTTTCTAATCAACGCCGCGTGAAAGATCGATCGTATTTGTACCGTGACGAGAGCCGCAACCGCGTGCTGTTGCCGCGATGATGGTGGAATGTAATAATCTAGACGGGAAATTGGAATAAACGGGGGACGCGCGGGGCTTTAACGGGGCCGTTCGCTCGTCCCCCGTAAAAAAAAAAAATTAAAAAAAATCGCCTGGGCCAATCTACGTGAAAGCGTGCGGCGCGGCAATTACGTCGGCGTTACTCTTCCTAATTGTCCTTCATTAATAATTCTGCGATCTCCTGTGGCACGGATGGCGTACCACGGAAGGTGGATACCATTTACGATTATGATCGCGCGCGTCGGCCGCTGACTGATAACACCAATAAGGAGAACGCACGTTATTAGTTAAAAAAAAAAAGAAAAAAAAACGCTTTTTCTCGTAGAAACGTTACAAATTTTTACAAGATCTCTGCCTTGATATGGCTCGTGATGTGAATTAAGGCTCCGTTCGTATAAGGAGCTAACTTGATTGCAATGTAAGCAACTTTACGGAAATGTTTCACGAACATGGCGAATTTGTTAAGAATGTGATGAATATATAGCACAGTAATAATTGCTTAAATATAAATGACTTTTTATAAATGAATTTTATATGATTCTTACGTTGAAATGCGATATCTTGTTAGTAATTTTTTTCTTATTAATATTCATTATAAAGTAAATATCTTTTGTTGATATGTTCTTCACACTTGTAAATGTGATTAAATGTGTTAATAACATGCTGATGAACACATCTCAACGTGGACCTTATATAAGAAGCAATATTTATTTACACATATTTTATTTACATTTTAGTAGTATTATTTACATATATTTTAAAAATATAATATTAATATAGATACTTTATAGAAAAAACATTTAGTACTAAAAATATCTATAAACGTAGAATGCTGCTTTCCAAAGTGCTGCTTCAAACAAATATATGAACCATGATCCAAAGATTTATATAGGCTTATTTTAGGAAGAGAATTTTATAAATATTTCGAAATATATATTTTCTTTTAACTTAACATTTTTCTGCAAGTTACTCTATATTTTCCAAGTTTAAAGTTTATAACGAAAACATAAGGCTAAACACATAGCGCACGTACGATCGTGTCGCGCGATTTTAGCTCAACATACACATATATATTGCACGCGCGGGCACTTTTCCCTATTTCTCGTGTCACCGTAGCGAGGCAAGGACGACGATTATCGATTACCATGACGTGACTTTCGAGATTTCCAAACGCTACACCGCGCTGCGCCGGGGCTGGTCATTGGTCTTGTCCGTGAAACACTTAAGGGGCGTTATAAATAGCGATGCGGTGCAAGGTGCGAGCTGTCGCGGCGAGTCAATGTCGTGGAAAAATTGCCTTAACAGCCCCCGCTGCTTGTTTTCGCATTTCAGCGAAGCAGCGCCAGATTTAGCGCCGCGAGGGAGAAGCAGTATTAGTGTCGTCGCTTCTAATCACATCGCCATCATCCCCGTAATTATTGGTAATGCGCTTCTTTGGAGAAAATAAACCGATTACGGAACAGCCGTTGTAGCGAGCGGCTTCGCGTCGCGTTTAAAAACAATCATCCCGAGTGAAAAGGAGGACGGATCGACCGGCCAGTAAAAGAAGTTGTGAATTAACAGAAATTGTGCCCCGATACGCTCGGTATAGGTCACCTTAATAGCCCCTTCGATGAGAGAAAACGCAGCGGTTTCTATGATCACTGTGTGATTTGTAGCGCCTCAACATTTTTCTTTTTTTCTGTTAGAGCGTGAACGTAATAGAAATTGAGTAACAAGCAACACTTTTCAGGCAACTGCTATATTTACATTTGTATTTACAGCCTTACACGTGTCATGAAGCTAGTAATTTGCATATCTACTTCACGAGTCTTCGAATGTGAAAACTGATTAAGAATTGGTTCTATTCGTTTTATTACATTTCTATTATGTGTGTACGAATTTCTGCGTAATACGAGTGTTCTCGACATCTTACGAAATTCGGCGTCATCCGATTAAAGAAGTCAACGACGACTTAGCACTTGTTTAGCCGGAGGGATTAAACTCCGGAGGACAGCGGCACAGGTAGAAAAGATGAATGAAACAAATGAGGGTAACATAATTAAAGCTTTCGAATGCCGAGCTCCAATTTAGAACCATTAGAATTCCTAAACGTTGTCGGTCGAATAGACCCAACAACTTGAGATGAGAAAGAGAGCGAGAAAGAGAAACGTTTACCTCTCTCCGCGGAAAGAAAATATATCTAATTCTCGAAAGAGAGGCATTCTATACAATTACAACCAGCGACGGTCGACGTGATCTCACCGATTGGAACATCCGGTCGAGAGGGACCATGAATTCTTGATAGCTTCATGAAAGTCCACGCGAGTGATCAAATCAACAGACGAAATCTCAAAACGCAATGTTCGCATATTTTTCTTTTCGAAATAAGTGCCGCTGTAACTCATTTGACCGTTTTTCAACCAAATAAAATTTTTTTTAACTATCCAAACAATCGTTTTAGAGGTTGAAAAATCATCGTGGAGTTTTCTTAATTTATTTTTAAAGAATTATTGTTATCTTTTAAGGATCACTAATGCAGTGATAAATTATACGCGTCCCGAGAGAAGAAGATGAAATCTATCAAATTATCGCATAGTCATCGTTTCAAAATAGTTTCGTGAGAAGTGTAAAAAATTCAGTAAAGAGCTGAATAGCTAATACTTAATAAATCTTTTAAAATGGACGTTTTAATGTTTAAATTTTGCCATCTAAAGTATGATAAAAATATGCAACTTCAATCAATTGACTCGTGTATTAAATCCTATTTCTTCTATCGCGTGTTTTTCAAAAATTTAGCTAATCCCTAACTCGTTTCCGACATGACCGTGTCGAAAATATAATCCTTTTTTTCCGCTTAAAAGATCCTATTATGATACATCCTAATATGTAAATATCGTTAGAAAGGGCCATATACACTGATATTGTCGCGGCTTCTTTACATTATTACAGCGAGCGACGAGCAGTTTCGAAAGCGTGTAATAAATTGTAATTTACCATTGGACGTAACGGAAGCGCCGTCGTGGTGGCTGGCGTCACTGTCCTCGTCTAGATTACTGGTGCTCAAGGACGTTCTGGACTGATGCCTGACACTGAGGTCCCGCGGCGTCGAGGGTGGACTTCCGGGTGGCTCCTGGCTAGGCAGACCGGACTGGTGCATTTTGCTGGACGCGCCGCCCAGAATGTCGGTGATCATAAACCTCGATCTCTGCGGCATCGTCGTCGAAGCGTCGCCCCTTTCTAGCCCGTTGTTGTTATTGTTATTGTTGTTGTTGTTGTTTAGATTGTTATTGCGCGAGTCCAACCCGTTGGAGAGACGTTCGATGGCGACACCGTTCCGATCAACCATATTTTCCAGCCGATGCGCCTCCAGGCCGGACATCCTGCTGAGATTCAGGCCGTTATTTGCCACGGCAACGCCACTGAGAGCGGCCACGTGGTGGTTCTGCTGATGATGGACCGTCATCACGGTAGACACAGGTGGTTCCTTCGGGCTACGGGCACCTGCAGGTGTCTCTGTCGCCACCCCAGGACTCGCCCGGTACCTGGGAGACAGAATCTTGCCGACGGTGACGACGTAGCCTACGCCAAGAAGATCGTGGCCCTCACTAATTCAACTTCACTTCACTGTAATTCCGGATAGATTCAATCTCTGGATCACTTTTTCCCTTCTAAGCGTGCGACGAGCACGTTATTACCTGACATTCTTGATGTTTATCTCGAAACCGCTGCGGTGCGTTGATTTTTCGATAAAAGGATCAAGAAATCTCTCTCGTTCGTGTCGAGGACATGAATATGCTTATTGTTTTAATAAGCTCGAACGATTTCAGAGATTTATTAAATTTACAGAGCCATTCAAATCGCGCAAATGTTCAAACACAATTTAGTAAATCAGCTGGCAAAAATCACCCGGGGAAAATTCGGCATAAATGTGAGACCGATACTCGTGTCGGGATGCGTGTGCACCTTGCACTTCCTCCCGTTTACTTGGTCGCTCCACCTTCGCCACCACCTTCTTCCCAGGCGCAATTAAGGGGCCGCTCGGCTCGGCTCCCCGGTTAATTGCTAATTGGCCACTTAACATAATTGCCGCGCGTAAGAGCGGAGCCGCCGGCCATTTCCGCTTTCCTTTTTCTCCTTTTCCTTTTGCACGTTTAATTATTAATTATTTTTATATAAGACTCCGTTCCCCTCTCACTTTTGCACAATTATGCGATGGTAAAACGCTGAATTATTTGCTCAAACGGGCTTGCAACTATGAATTTGACTTCTTATTATTCGCTGACTGATTGTCCAAGCATAAGATAGATGTGACAAAACTTTTCAGAAAGAATTTTTAAACATTGGCACGCCTCCACTTTTATCCTGCCACAATTATGCCTGTCGCATAAACGACCACAAGTAATCACATTTGTCAGAGCCCTATTAGTTCAGTAACCGTTCACTCGATTGGTCCGTTTCGATTCGTGTTTGTTTCGAAAGTTTGTGTTTAAGCGGGCTTATCGCGGTTGCCTGTCACACGTGCCACAATTGATCACTTTCGCGACGAGACTTTTATCAGCGCTTTGTCGATTTCAAACTGTCAATACACCGTTGAAGCTTGTTGACACTGTTTTTTTTTCAAGTCGCACTGTCACTTGGTTGTCGCGTTAGATTATTTCGATTACTTGAGTCGAATTTTGACAAATACTTCTATTAGTCTGCTCTAACTCCTGAACATTCGTTACCACGAACTATATAAGACTTCTCGAAAAGCAATCCGATTGATCGATTAACAGCGTCTTCCGGATTCGCGGATCAGATTCGCGCGCGTGCAATCCCGGTGTAGAGGTCAATCTGATACGCGAGACACTTCGCTGGAAGAAGAACCGCTCCGATCGGTCTGTTTCCAAAACTGTAGGAAACGTAGTCGTGACGCGAGGTGTGCGTGCGTGCGTGCGTGTGCATCGAGTTGTCACGACTGGTCTGTCCGTACTGAAGACGGCTGGTACCTCTGCTCGTTCCTGGGCGGCCATATCGCGACTTTGGCACGCCCCGCGATCACCCCACCGCCGCTCAATTCGAGCCAATCCTGCGTGTCGCCGTTAAGCATCCCGCCAATCCCAACTAAAGCAACCACGGCGCCTCCGCTATGTGGCGCGGCTACGCCCAAGTAATTTGAAATGTGTTTCAGCGGTAATTCGATATAAAATTGTAGTTAATATCTTTCATTATAGTTCGGGCGGGTGAAGGGGAGCAGGGGGTGCCCAGGTTCCTCGCGCGAAAGACGACGATGGTGGGAGGTGTCGGGAGATTGCGAGAGGAAGGATAGAGCAGGAGCAGGAGGGTGAAGCGGGTGATGATACTGGGCCTCCCACTTCTAGCTTGCTCTCCTTCGAGAGCTCTCTTCGAGATGGAACGGCGATGGATCGTCGCGAAGCGCGCGGAGCGAAAGGGGGGGGGGAAGGTCCAGCAAGACCACCTGGAAGGGGTGAAGTACCATCGAAACGGAGAAGGGTAGTTCCAGCTCCGACGAAGTTACTCCGCGAATTTACGAATTCACGAGACGGAGCGACGAGCGGAGCTTGGGAGTCTAGGCGAGTGAGCGAGCAAGTTTTTTACTACGTGAACTTTTTCTCCCACCTCCCCCCTTTCATCCCCCTGTCATTGAGACTCAAGAAGAGGCTCGTTAAGCATATCAAAGAAGCGCGTTGATTAACTTGGCTGTGTTACCAATGTCGTTGCAGAGTGACGTTGAGCGTTAAATTGTGCCATCATAGGATCAATCAGAATAATCATGACGCTGGAATATTTTTGAATGGTGAAACTTAATAATAATAGTTACAACCTGATAAGAAATGATAATTATTTCTGTAATAGATATCGCAAAATCTTTAAGAGTAATGACATTTTATATGTAACAATTACTGCAATTTAATGTATAATTTGTAATCGCGATTTGAATAAATTTACATGTGAAACATACAATAAGTGCATTTTTTAATCTTTCATAAAAACATGTTGGTGTAAAGAAAAGATATTGCTGTAATTGTTGGAAGAGAAAGTCTATCTTAAAGTGTTTGCAGTCTCTTATGTGTATAAACAAAAAAAGAAATTTGTGTTAAGCTAATAACATTACATTTTTATACAATAAATAATTATTTTAACATATATATATATATATATAAATTGTCTTTTTTAAAATTAAACCATCTTATTTAAAAATTAGTAAACTGAAAATAAAGCAGTTATCTGCTTTATTTAAAATGATCCCAATTATATTTCTTTAATCTCTCTAAATATCTAGAAAACTATACTAATGGAAATATATATTTGAAATTGCAATACAAAAAGTTTTCCAAAAGTATTAGGTCTAGAACATCTGTAACACAAATACAATTTGTGATGTTACATAAATATACTGAAAAGAGCAATTATTCTGACATTAACAGAATTGAATCAAAATAAAGAATTAAGTACGGAAATGATACGCACGCACACATACAAAAAATGATAGAAGTATAAAAATTATGGATGATGACATCATTTAATTACAGAAGACTGTGCTTACATACGGCTCCCATATGGTGTACTATAAATACGCAAGTATGTGAGAAAATAAATATCCTTAAATACTGTACTACCAAACATTTTTCAAGTAAGTTTTACAGTTGAGTAGCAGAATGTAACTCAACTTTTATATAGTATATACATGTAACGTACAATAACTATAATATGATAGAATTATACGCACGCGAGAGTTTGTAAATTTATATAGTTTGATCTAAGATTCAATTTTTTTTTATACGTTACGAATAAAAAATTATTCTCGCAGAATCGGTTTGTGGATTAGCCCAGTTTTGTGGAAGAAATTAACGGAGCCTATAATGCGATCATCAAAGTATGACTCGATACGAAAGTCGGTGACTCGGTAAGAAAGTGTGCGGATAATTTTTTTTTTGTACCCTTTGTTTTACACGCATCTTTGCAGACATTGCTTCTTCGTGGATATACCGAACAAGCGCGTTCGTGTTGCATGGGTGCGCCTGAAAAATGATGCGTTCGTACGTACACACATCTCATTAATTAAACATGAGAATTAATGATGAATGTCGCACCCGCGAGGCGAACGAAATGAAAAGTTAGCATCGTTAAAGAACGCACTTATCGCTTGGTAATTAGTTTACTGAAATCTTCATAGAAAGTTGCGAATGCAACTTGAACGTGTAAAAAAAACTTGACGCTAATTACTAGGAAACGTCAGTTATATTGCTGCATTCATATCTTACAACGCCTAAATATTCTCGATGTAAGCTTATGAACACATAACGTAAAGTATAAGGCCAATTTATGATATTATTTTATGATGATCTTGATTGAAAGAATCACAATATAAATATTAACATAAAATATATGTATAATAAATATTAACATGTCGGATATATGCGATTCTAAATTATGCATATGTCGAAATAGAGTTGGCTTGTTATTCTTTTGAAAAAAACTTGGCACGAAATCTTTCTCAAAATAAAACTTGCAAGATACACATTTTATAAAAGATATTATAAAGTTTATTATAAGTAATCTTTTATTTATCTAATGCATATATTGTGTCAAATTTTTTTCATTAACATGTGTATATATGTATTGTGTATTGTTTGTGTGATATATTTTAATTATATAATATACTAGCTGGCGTTTGTTCCTCGCGCGCTTCGCGCGCTCGGTACGTACGTTTTTACTGATATCTATATCTTGAGAACTACTGACGTTAGGAGCAAGAAATTTGGTACGTAAACTTACTTTATAATGAAGATTTAAAATGTAAATTACTTTTCTAACATCTTCGGTTCTTGAGATATAGGTATCCTCATAAAAAATTCCCCCCCCCCTTAAGGACGGAATTTCCAAAAATCCTTCCTTAGTGGGTGCCTACGTCATAAAAACAATGTACCTTCCAAATTTCACGTTCCTAAGTTAAACGGTTTGAGCTGGGCGTTGATGAGTCAGTCAGTCAGTCAGTCAGGACTTCTTCTTTTATATATATAGATAAATATAAATATTATATATACATATACATATACAAAGAAAAATGTTTGAATGGTCAAGATGATTTACATAGAACAATACATAGATTGTATACAATCGTCTGAAAAATGAGAAACTAATATTGTTAAAGTATACTACTTTCGTCTATTAGTAAGTGTTGGAAATCTCGAGGAAAATTTAAGCTCTTTGAACTTTTCAACGCGGAACGCTGTCTGAAGATATTAATATGGATGTATCGTGCTAATATCTGGACAAGTAACATCCACGTGTACGTCATTAAATTTACATGAGGATGCGACTTGAGTCTTGCGACTCGGTCAGAAAGACGAAGTGAAAAGTTAAGAGCGTTAAAACTGCTCCCATCAACGTGTCAATTAAGCCTCATAAATCCCAGACGCTCCGGTTGGACGACATTTTTCAGTCACTTTGAAACAATGTATAAACTTAAGCTCAACATATTCAGGGAACACTTTCCATAATCTGCACATATATTATCTTATCCCCACTGTCCTCTTTTTATCAAAGTTTTATGAATTTTTCACGGAGCCTCTCGCTCTTCTCTTTTTTTTTACAAAAAATAATAATATATTATTTACATTATCTTATTATTTATACATTCCCAAAATTGAAATTTATAATTAAATATTTTTTAGATACCAGCAAAATAGCTCCGGTTATATAATTAAGTATATCTGAAATTAAAATCTGAATTTGTCTCACAACGTATGACTTCTTATAAAATATATTGAAAAAAAACGTGCTGCGTATGTATGTGTATCTTATCGTTAAAACGATAAAATGTTTCATGAAATATCTTTCATGGCAATTAAACAATCGGAAGCTGACAGATGTTACTTAAATTGTACATAACGTCTGAATAAATTGATTTATCATTGAGCTTTAATTGATCGGTAACTCGACCGTAAGTTCGCTTCGATGATTTAGAGAGTCGCTAATTTAACGTGGCAGCGCAACATCGATGCTCAACTTTCGTTACAGTCCGCTTTCAGCAGCTGCTGTTAGAAACGGACGCCCGAACGAGCGAGGCCCGAGGCGAAAACGATAAAAGTCCTGAAATTAACGATCCTTTAAAACGCTCGTAAAAAATTCGCCCAGGTACGATAAGGATACCTTCCACTTTCTCGATATCCGTGCATCGTATCGCATCCGCTACTCACAAATTACTCCCACACGTATCCACGAAAGTAACGCACTCTGCTCTCGTTCGCTAACC
Organism: Lasius platythorax; assembly: GCA_963971435.1. Taxonomy (NCBI): domain Eukaryota; kingdom Metazoa; phylum Arthropoda; class Insecta; order Hymenoptera; family Formicidae; genus Lasius; species Lasius platythorax. The sequence continues at coordinate 13,184,453 of OZ020545.1, forward strand.
GACGCCGAGCCGAGGACGCGCATTATTTTCACGTACCGAGTCGCATTTTTTATTTATCGAATAGTATCGGTAAACTAATTATAAATAGAAACTAGGCACGATTCCGATAACTTTAACGACACGATTTAATAATTATTCTTACAATTGGCTATTTCTTTAAAGCAAGATACAATGCAACAGGTCCTAAAGCGCAATATAGCTGTTTGAATTATAAGCATTATTATTAATAGCATAAAAAATGTCAGTATAAAAATAATTATCACTTAAGCTAAATTACAAACTTGAAAATAAATTGTGTGCAGTGAGAACAGTTCTAAATAATCTAAGTATTTTCAGGAACTCTGATAATTACGATAAACTTATTTAAACAATTTACATATATGTACAAATTTTTATCAAATGAATGAATCCATTGATAATTAATAAAAGATCGTAAAGTTTCATAATTAGCCTCCTTTAAATGCATTTCCGATCAAAAATAAATGCAGAGCGGATGCCTTTCCTCTATATCCCCTCCACAAAATATCTAACTTTATCCAGTCTAATTCGTATTAAATAATTCTGCTAATTATATGTATAACATATATATATATATATATATATATATATATATATATATGTATATATGTGTATATATAAAATATAGACAAAATAAAAATAATATTAAATTTAACTAATTTTGATTTTATTTGAACTTTTGCTATATTGCTTTATTTTATTAATAACTCGAAAAGAAATAATAACAACAATTTTTCGTTTTTTTATCATTAATCTCGATATATTCAAAAAACTTTCAAAAAATATTTTCTGTTATCGTGTTGCCAAAGTTATGGAAATTTCCCTAAAAATTGGATAAAAAATAGATTTTATAGAAGAAAGAAAATTCCTACATATATATTAGATATGACGAACATTAACTGAGCAGCTTCCTTTTGGAATCTCAGAGATTTAAATTTCTGCAAGAGTCTAATTTGAAATCTTTTACAACGCAGGAGACAAAATGTAAGAAATTTTTCAACGATTCCTATAAATAACACAGAGAGTGTATGAATAATACCTTGGCAAACTGTCTGATAACGACACCTCAGATAACAAAATATGTATATGATTATCGTGCACTAAAAGCTGAATGATAAATGACATCACTGCACATTTGCTTATTTTTCCTCGCAGTATATCTTCTTTCCATAAACACTTTTTGTAGAGAATGCCGAAATTATTATGTTGTAGAGACTAAAGTCGAAGTAATAATCGCGACGTAACGCATATCGAGCTTCTTGCACACTGAGACAGGTGCGCGCACACCGATCGCCAGCAATATTACACATACACAACACACACACACACAAATAAGTGCACCGCGTAAAGCGTATCGTCGCTCGTGTGTGCCAGCAAAGTGAGCGTGGGCAAACACGTCAACACAAGGCGCGCTCGCGAGCGTACAAGCGTACATACGCTCGACACCGCACGCGGCAAAGACCTCGTACCGTGTCCAATGCATATTCATACGGCCATACATTATACCGCGCGGTGCACGGCTTGGGCCGGGTAGCTGATCTTAGATTAAGGTAAACGCCGGTTAAGTTAACGGCTAAACTTCCATAAGTCGAGAGAGGCGCTCGCATGCGCATGCGCATCGGCGAGGCCGCTTCTCTCCGTGCCAACGATCGCTTTCCGCGTCATTCCGTCTCGGGAATATTTCGATGAATATACATATATACATATATGTGAATCCATCTTTAAGATTTTTATATACGCCAAGAATTTGGTACACATACAAATTAATTGTATGCGAGAGATCATTGTGTGTGCCAGCTGTCTAACAGACTCGTACGTATTTACGAGACTCGAGACGATCGTCTAATTTTCCTTACAGCAGAGTCCACCCGATGCGCTCGCACGCACATTCTTGCTCATCGTCGGTGCGTGCGCCGCTCCGCTTAGCAACCCGATCCGATCTTGCGTTTGTTATGCTAAATGCTCATTAAGATCGTAATGCGTTCTCACGGACGCGTCAACGGAAATTTGGCGCATGAGGGAGAAATCGTATGTTCCGACCGAAGATTAATCGAGGAGTCTCAATATAGCGTACACCGGAAATAAAAAGATTGCACCAAACCGAAAATTTCCTCGTACGCTTTTTACTTAACTGAATAATGTTTAAATATCGCAGGCATTATATTAAGTATGCGCGCTGCTTTTATTCTAACATAATTGTGTATAATCGGATAAATAAAAACTCTTATATACACTTGTTCTTCGATAAAAAATATATTATATTTAATACTATATATAAATAAAAAATTTTTTGTACGCGCTTATTAAATTATACATATTGTTGTGAATTATTGCAATAATTACTAATAAGTGAAATAATTAAACAAGATTATACATACACAAAAATATAAAGTTTTAAATATTATAACATAGATTTTTTAATATACGGCCAAGTTATAGAAGACTAACAATAAATCGCACTTCGTAACTTCGTGATTGTATAACAACCTAATTACCAATTCAACGAATAATGAGCTATTGGATGGAAAGTCAATGGCCAATTAAGAGATGCATAGCTAGTTGATTTGTTAATATCTTTTGCGTCAACTCATTACGCACGGAATTGCACAAGACAGTCGAGTTTCTATATGAAGGTGTGCATGAGAAATTAATTAAGTCCTATATAAAAAGGATAGACGATAGAGGAAGTATATACTTCCAAAGCGGATGTTGCTCAAAGCGCATTTTTAAATCGGCAATTCGCCGTCGTAGTTGATGAAACGGATTTGTTAACATTTTACCTACATTCAAATACTAATGAAAGTTATGAAATACTATAGTGTGTGTGTGCGTCATAGTCAGTAATTAACAAAATAATGTATATATTGCAACAAAATTTTTCTATTAGATTTTTTGATACACAATAAATTGAATAATATTCAATATTTAATATTTGCAATTTAATTTAATTTAATTTATTTTAATTTAGTAATATTTAATATTGATAATTATACAATAATAAAAATAAAATTATAGAACATTACACACATGTTTTTAGAATATTAAAACAGTTTTAGAAAATAAAACAATACACACACAATAAAAAACAGATATTAAAAAGTGTAAAATAAATTTTTTCTATTAAAAAAACAGATTAAAATTTTTTTATAAATTATTTGTAAAATTTATAAGTTATACATATTTGTAAAATTAATATTTTTATTTATCTCTGTTTATTTTCAATGTATGTAGCGTCATTGCTCTAGCTATAGTCTAAGAATTAAGTATTCTCTCGATTCGGCGTAGCACGATTTGTAATAGTTACCGCGAGCGATGACACTCGCGAATTATCCATTCCCGAGAAGATCGGATTTCATCTAAGAGCCTCCATTATGGACAATTTACATTGATAGCGAGCAAGTGCCTTGAAACCCAGGTAAAGAGCACTTTGCGACATTACGTCTTCAGTTTCACAGACAGCAACTTTATCATCCTTTGAAGAATTCTAATGTACGAGTAAAATGTTTATGCAGATAATGCATGTGACGATAAAAAAGTTTATATAATAATTCTTTTTAGATGTGGAGATTTCAATTCTATTAAAATTTAATATATTGCACATAAAATAATTTTATTAATGTCAGTCTTTAATATATAATTTCATAAATTTAGTCTTGATACAAGTGAATTATACTTTTCATCAAAAGTCGCATATAATTACACGTATATGTGGTAGAAAATAATAATATATATAAAATAGTAATTATATATATCACAAATGAAGAAACGAATATTTGTTTACAAGGACTGTATTTTAATATAGAATTTTGTCTTCATCGTTTTTTAATTAAACGTTGTTATTCAATCAGACTCTTTATATCAGAATTTATTATTGATTAAATCACAGGTAAATCACATATTGAGAAATTGAGCATGAAATTTTCAAGAGTTGCGGTGGTGTTTCTCACCCCCGCTTCGGTCATAATGAACGTCGTTGTACTCGTTAGAGGACGGTAGATGGTAGAAAAAAGTGTTTCCACGCTAGCGTAATGGCGGCAGTTTTCTATAGCAATTAAGATAATATTTGCATTCGAGGGTTGTGATTTCCTGCAGGTGCTTCGATCGCTGAGGGTTGCAGGCCTCGTTAGATATACCGCGTGTCCCGTCCATACATATACTACCGTGTTCCTTCGTGTTGATTGTTAAGTCCACATAAGCGTAGATTAAACGATTACTCAATCTTTAAATCTCTAAATTCCAAAAATATCAATTAGATAACTTTAACACAAAATTTAAAGGATTAAAAGAAATTATTTATATGTATATACACATATATCTTAATTTTTTAAATATTACTAATTTAATTTTTAAAATGTTAAATAACTGTAAATAATTATAATTTTTATACATAAGTTTTTTCATACTTAATAAATAAAATTTTTTGTATAATGCAAATATAAATAAAAATTTAAAAAAAGTTTATTAAATATATTTGAGACAAAATTTTTATAATAAAAAAATATATACATACATGGAGAATATAACGATCAAATACAAATTGTTAAAATTTCAAGCGTGTAAAAAATTTGTAATAATAAGATGAGTAAAATGAAATAATGTATTGTACTTCGATCAAAAAAAAAAACAAATTATATTATTTAACATTTTGAGGCTATACGCCAATGCGTTTTGTTCACACATCTATACGCCCTCTCTTTCTCCCTCATCCCTCCTTTCTCTTTTTCATCGTGCATTACGAAACGTTCGACACAGAAAGACATGTGAGTACAAGCGGCACGTATGACACATCGAGGGGGTTCCTATGCACGTACATGCACGAGGAGGGTCCTTCCTCGAGGGGCGAGAATTAGTCTGGCGAGCGAGGGGAGCAGATGATGGTGAGGACGGAGGTGCCGCTATTAGATCTTTCTCATGCTGATAAAACTGTATAATGGACTTAATCGCTTTGCGCCCGGCCTCCGGCTAAATTTTCGTTATTTTTCATGGGTCCTCGACCACACACATCACAGTCCGGTTATCACCATGGTGGATCTACTCCCGTTTTGCGGCCCCGCTCTCTTCCTCTTCGTCTCGCATCCGCTACTATTTTCTCTTTCTCTCTCTCTCTCTTCTGTCTCATTCGCGGCCCTTTGTTCTTCGCCCGCAAATCCATTGATCCTGCGGGGAACACGCACATCCGGCTGATACCGGTGCCGTAACTCGTCGACAAGTTCGTCGCATTTGCGAGCGCACTTTTGTCAGCTTAGCAATTTTACATCTCAGTCTATACTCGAAACTCCATTCGGGTAAAAATTATTATATTATATGTGGTTCAATAGGAAGTCTAACAATTATTATACAAAATTATTTAAAATGCAAAATTAAGAGATGACTGTATGATAAATATCGTAATAAATATCATAAATATCATCAAGAAAGAACAAATCATATTGTTATATAAATATTGTTAAGTGTTATTATTTCTAATAATTAACAAACGCTTTTTTCTCGCCCAGAATTTTGTAAAATCTGGAAATCTCTACAACTCAAAGTTCGAAGCGAGCATCTTGCGCTCGCGTACGCAATAATCCGCCACTGACCTTTAATAGCTTAAGTTCAACTGAAAGAAATGAGAAAAGAGGAAGGTATGTATGTAGCTTCTTGACATGGCCGGCGATCTTAACCGGCCGAGTGAGCACGATGTTACTCTCTCGTGAAAACCTTGATCTGTCCGAACGCGCCGGTAGATTCCCTGAATTTGACGATCATTTCCCGGTGCACGATCGTACAATTTCCTATGGTTTCACGGATCGCCTGGGTAACTCCTTCCGCCCCTAGCCCATCGTTCCTCGCCCGGGCAAAATATACGGAACGGCACGGTGTACTCGAATAGCCAATCGAGGAATCCGAGGGTTTCCCTCCTGGATCGAACAACCGGCAATTTGCATGTTATACCACTCGATGGCGCCCGAGACTGCTTTTTAAGGCGGTTACGACCATTACTGTAATGCTCGAGGTCGTGCGAGTCAATGCCAAGGAATCGGCATACGAATCTGCATTCGAGATCGATCATAAACTCCGATTTGGTTCTCGAATTAGACTGTACAAAGCGAAGGGTAGATTGTGTATCGTGTTAAAGTTAGATAAAAACGAAAGCTAGAGTGTGCCTACATCAAATAGTTGAAAAAAAGTACCAGATACAAGCAAGAATCATATCGATATCGTATATCTTCTGCACTCTGTTTTATGTTATCAATAGGATTAATTATATCAAGGATTAACCCCATCCTATTCCTAATTCCCATCTAATTCCTAGAATATATTAATGATATGTTGGAATATACACAAAACATGTAACATTCTAATTCAGCAAAGAGATCAATATAGGAATATTACGAGGGTCATTCAATAAGTAAAGAGACAAACGGCTGCAGTTCAAAAAAATATCTAAATAAGAAGTACGATACTTTCAAAATCATAAGTTGGCATCCTTGTCATCAATTTAAAACAGCTGTTTGACAACTATTTCAGTATACATAACTTCTATCACTCTTCAACAATGACAAGTCCTCTCGAAAAGTGCACTTTTGAAGAACAGCGTTCAGTGATAAGATTTCTGGTTTCTGAGGGTGTATAATCATCTGAAATTTACTCCCGGATATTCGAGCAGTTCGGTAAAAGTTGTATGAATCGTGCGAATTTTTACAAATGGATTGATCAATTCAAAAGTGGCCGAAAAAATGTTACTGATAAGCAACGTGAGGGACGACCAAAACTGGCTCAGACTTCAGGACAAAGAATTCTTTGCTGCTGGCATAAAAAACTAGTAGAGCGATGGGACAAGTGTATAATTGTTGCAGGGGATTAATTCATTTAGATGCATCCGGTTTATATCTTATAAAAGATTTATTTCATCTAACATAAGAAAGAGCAAAGAGACTTCTTTCATCAAAAATATTAATGCGAGCCATTATCCCCGTGCACGCAATTGCACTTTCGAATGCAACTACTCGTCGACGAATAGCTCAATTCCGAGATACATCCAGGGACAAAATGTGAGCTTTGGTGTAACGCGTCGAACTTGGCGAGTATTTCCCAAGGGCTTGTCTTACTAGAAGTTAGCTCACGTAAGCAGCTCCGAGTCTCGATACTGGCTTTAGTTACCCGGCATTGCTCGTCTCGCTCTCGTAGGTATTAGATTACTTTATAGGCGTATCACTGCACGCACCTATGCGGCACATACATCGGTATGCACGAGCAGTGAGCTAGATATGTGTAAACCAGTTACGTGCGCGCATTTCCCAAGCGCTCGTTTTGCTACTAGTTACAACGGGTAAGCAGCCTCGCGTTTCTCTCTCTCTCTCTCTCTCTCCTTGCATTAGTTATAGTCTTCAAAATTGCTTGCGTTACTCGCGAATATATACACGCAAAATGGCAAAGATAAACGTAATCTGTCCTTTGTTGATCTAACAATAAGTACCTTGCGTGCACAGTAAAAAATTTTGTGCATTTTTGTCAAAAAATATCCTTGTTAAAATTTTTGTGTTAAAAATGTAACATACTCATGTGTTAATTTAACTAATTTTGATTATGTTATCTGATTTTTTTGTGTTGAATTAATATTTCAGTAAATCAAATGTTAAAATAACACATTTTAGATTTAATAGTGAGATTAACATAAAAATAATGTAATTTTTCGGACACCACGTATGAGCCATTCTTGTCGCAACAGGCAATGATACGCTAATGTGCGAGCGAACAAAGGAAAGGGCACTCTCTTCTCCGGCAATCGTAGCATTGTGCGGACATAAGGCAGGAGCCGGGCACTAGTGCGACAAATAGAAAAGTTTAAATACGCGATTATAGTGACTACGAGCAAGATAGTGTTAAGTCGTGATATAAAAATGAAGTGAAAAATGAAATGAAGTGATCCGAAAATGACTTTACACACGATTTTGAAATATCAAGGAAATTTATGAAACATCAGAGAAAGAGAGCTAGTACCTAATAATAACTGATATTTTTTATAAAATTTCAATTCAAAATTGATTAAAATGTTTTGTGTACAATGCAGAAAAGTGTATTATTATTTAAATAATCCTCATTTATATAAAAAATAATAGTATATTACAATATCCATCAACATTTTCAAAAAGTTATATTAACATATTTTTTTGTAAAATATTAAATTTCTATCATATAAATACTGTAAATTTTACACATTAATTTAATTAAACTTTTGGACAGTTACATTTAAAAAATGTTAAATTAACATTTTTTTTTAGTTACATTTAACATATATTATACAGATGTCTATTGTACATAAAATTTTTTTTCAAATATCGTCAAATTTTTACTTATTTTGTGTTAAATTATGGACATATAATATTTGGTGGTCATGGTGACATATTTACATTACGTTAAATTAACACAAAAATTTGAGTGGGCTGTTTGGGACATGTGAAATGTATTGAAATTAACACAATTTTTTTTACTGTGTGACAATTTACATATTTTATTATTACAATTTTTTTTCAATTTTTAAAACTTTCGATTTTTATTGGCATACTACAGTAGATGCTACAATAAATTTGTTTACCAAAAATAAATAAAACGGATAACATAAATTATTATTTTTATCAGATCCTCGATAAAATGCCTAGAATAAAGATGCTCCCAAGTCGAGTTTTCGTCACTCAAAAAAAATATGTATATTTTTCTTTTAATATAGTACCAAAAATAAAATAAACATTTTAGTATGTGTGTGTGAGAATATAATAGAGAAATACAAATATATATTTAATAAATGACTAGTTTGAGCAATAATCTCGATTAATTAAAAATTAATTAAATCCATGCAAAAAAAAGATCAAAAATTCTATATATAAACTATATTATGCACGATTATTTCTCATCTGTAATGTAATTACATATACATATATATTTATATCACGCATTCGTGCTAATATATAAATTCCAATCCGTTACAAAAATTTGCCCATGAATTAGCTCATCAACATATTCGTTATTGTAAAAAGTTAGGTTAGGTTAGGTATAAAGTATAAAGGCGGCTGTATTTGAAAAACAAAAAAGAAAGACGAGGCGACGAGGCGTCAGAGTACATGCAAAGTTCCGACAAACGTTAAATGTATAAAGCACATGCACTTGCCTGAGAGCTCGTTTTGCCAGGAGTTGCTTCGCGTTAATAGGACGAAGTTTCAGTTATTACGTCGAGCCGTTTGAGACTCCAAGGAAAAGAGGGGGTGGGGGGAGGGGGCGCTTGTTCTCCTTCCTTTCCAAGCGGAGCGTTCTCGTTCGTCTTCTGGCATCGTCTTAGCGTCTTAGCCGGCCGGCCTCGGGTCTCATTAGCATAGAAACAGCGGTAAACTCGGTGGGCTAGCTTACCGAGCTAACAGCGTGTAAAATAACCGCTAAGTTGTCAAGACAATGCCCCTACCATGCTGGTAAACACCCCAAGTCTAAACAGCGCCGCGGACTAAGTCCTCCGGCGAATTACTTCCTCCGGCGCGCCATTGTCCGTCGAGGAGCGAAACGTCATCGTGTTTCCGGTGCGCCGCTACACTGCTCTTTCTCTTCAGTAATCTTCCTCTTTTGAAAGGGAATAAATTAAGACTATACGACGTGCTAAAACGCATCTAATCACACCGATAACGCCCGACGTCGAAATGACGTTTTACTTTCGTGTCAAAATGACGTATTAGCGAAAATTCTAGGTAAATCGCATCTTTTTTTCGGGAACAAACCTATCTTGAAGTGAAATTGACCGTGACCTGATTTTTTTTTATTTCTGATTACTTTTTCACACATTTTTATCAAGACATTCTACAGTATAATTTTTATTATATATGCTGTATATTTTATAACATTATATATAAAACTTTATAATAATATTTGAAAAGTTTATTACAAGCAAAAGGCAAACCAAATGAATTACGGTGACCGTTTCTGGATTAAAGTTATTTTTCATCCTTATAAATCGTTATTTTCCATCGTTATAAATATAATCTTAATATTTGACGAATAATGAACAGTGTAACTATTTATTGATCTTTGAATTAAATGCGCAGAAATTATATACGAATTTGATCTTCATGGATTGTAATGTAAATGTGATCTGCAAGATTGTGACGTTTGTATCTGGATAACCATCGATAATCAGAGTTATATCGATACGATGCTGTTCACACAAAGTTAAATCTAGAAATCCACTGACAAGGTACCTATTGTGTGTTTAGATACGAGGTATATTGTTTCTTTCTCGCGACACACTCTGTATACGTCTACGCACGCACGTTAGTCGCCTTGATCGCCGAGCGACCCTGAGATACGAGCGTAACACGCGATCTTCTTGTTAAGAGCGTTATACGCCGTTAAAACCGACATAATGTCGGCGTCGCCGGCTCACGATGGGTGTGCCGAAAATATTGGAGGGCAAGAAAAAGGCCGCGGACCGTGATTTATCGCCGGGTGGCGTTAATCGACGGCACGGGACCGGGTAGAGCTCGAAATTTTGATGGGCGAGCGCTTTATTCGACTCGAAGGACGCGAGGGCTCGCAATGAGGACGATCGACTAAATTGCAGTATCGCATGGATAAGTATTTTTTGTAAATATAATTTAAGGGGGTATATTATATATCATATATTATAAAAGCACATAAAAATATATCTATATGATATATGTACATAATATATATTATATTATGTATAATACATGATATACATATAATATATAATATATAATAGATAATATATAATATATAATATAATATATAATATAATGTATATAATTAAAAAATAATGAACACAATTCTCTCGACCGTACTGGCAAATTTGCCAGTACGGTCGAGAGAATTGTGTTCATTATTTTTTAATTTTTATTACTGGTGATCAAAATTTCTACATTAATGTATATAATGTATAATATATAATATATAATATATGATATATGATATATAATATATAATATATAATATATAATATATGATATATAATATATAATATATAATATATATATAATATATAATATATAATATGTAATATATAATATATGTATAATATGTAATATGTAATATATAATATATAATATATCATACATAATATATCATATATCATATATGATATATCTTATATCATATATTATATGTTATGTTATATATTATATGTATATTATATAGATATATTCTTCTGTGTTTTTGTATACGCCTCCTGGCACTTATATTAGGTAAACATGCAGGAAATCTTTTATTATTGATGAAACGGAATCTCTGATTATTATTGAATTATCGTATAAACACAGGTTTTAGTTATTTAATTACTAAAGACCGTGAAAATATTAAACTCTAAACACTATCCAGATATATAAATTTACTTTTATCTCTATTTTTAACTTCTAGATCATTATCTGACTTTTATATCTTTATTAAGCTGAGCGAGACAGAGAAGAGCGATTACATTTCAATCATTGCCGTAATTGTAGAATATATTTTTCCCTTACACGGATTTTTTTTTACCGCAAATGATTATCATCGGTCGGGATCTGCGTGTCACTTTTGACGCCAGTTCTTATTGTTGCGAGTTTTCTGGTGCGCTGCTTTTAATCGTATGCTTATTCTTTGGTCGGTGTTAATGTGAATGAATTACGGAAGGTATTATGGTAACTAATGTTAATGCGTGCCCATTATACATACACACACAGACACACACACACACACACAGACACACACGTCTTGAGTTTTCATGCGCAACTAGGTCGCAACGAGATTGTCAAAAGTCCCATGCCCGTAAATTGCCGACGTAACGGTAGTATATAAATATCCGAAATCGGGCGATCGCGCGCGATTGTTACGACTTCGCGCTCCCGTTGCAGCACGATTCAGGATAATGCTAAATGAGCGGAAGCGCGGAATAAAAGATGAGCGAATTAAATTGTACGCGCCAACAAAAAAGACCGGGAGCGCTTCTCGCGTGTTCTTTGTTATCTTTTCAGGCGGTATTTATGCTGTATCAGTTTTCCACCGATTTTATTGCAGCTTATATAGTTCTTCTTAAAACTCACGTTGTACATCATTCGTATTACGCCTCTTGCAGGCCTCTCTGCACTAAAATAATTATAATTAAATTTTCAATGCAAACTTCTTTGCCTCCTTTATCATTAAAATTTTATTCATAATTTTTCGAAAACATTCTGATTGTAATTTTAATAACAAATTTATTGATTAATATTTTGTCACAATCAAATACTAAAAAACAATGAAAAATAAAATTTTGAAATGACATAAACTTGTCTTAGACGATTTATAATTCACAACAAAATTCAAGATAAAAATTATATTTATAATGTTATGTGCTGTTATGTCTAAATGTATTGAAAATCATGAAGCGAAATAAAGGTGATGATTTCTCGTACAAATACAATACAAGTTGAAAATGCAAAATGAGATTTTCTCATACAAAGCTACTTCGCTTTCGAGAAAATTGATTTTGAAGAATCGTCTCCAATTACAATATTATAAGAGTTTAAAGAAGTGAAGATTTAGAACACATTTTATTATCAATTCACGCTTCGTTAATTCATCGAGCAACACATTGCGTGTGATAAAAATAGCGACATTTGCAGCAATTTATAATTTAATGAAATAAATGCATTATTAAAACTTGTTGCATTACTTTAACCCACACCATGTCATGACATTGTTTACAAATACGAACAGAAATAATTGTGTGTAGCGAAATCCGTTGAGCTGAGTCTCATTGTTAGTCAAGTGTACACGCACTCGATGAATAATTAAAGTTAGTTTTCTCGAAAACGCAGCCTTGTATGGAAAAATTTATTTTTGATTTATTTATGAGGAATCACCTCCATTTCTTTTGTATCACAATTTCCGATACACTTTGTGTGTGTTTGTGTGTGTGTGTGTGTGTCCTCTCTGATCTACTTTTACAAGAAATATGTAAAATCGATTAGTCGAAAGTATCAAAGTTTTTTCAAAAGTATCATTATTGCTGTCTTTTTTTCTATGATCTTTTATCTATACAATGTAAAATATATCTTTTTTATTGTAGATGCTATATTGACATGTCCGTTAAAATGAATTAATTAATATAGAAATAGGACTATTATTATGTAAGATATATTTAAGTCGGTATATATTAAATACACTCCTCAAAATAATTAAGGGATCAAGAAAAATTGTCTAAAAAATAGGCAAATTTTAAACAGCTGTAACTTTGTTCTAAAAAATGGGAATTTAAATTTAAAAAAGGGTTTTAAAGCTTGAAATCTCTACTTTCGAAAAGTCACAGCTGTTTTTCACTTTCTTCAATTCTGGTATTTTTTACATGCAGAAAACGACGAACTTAACGAAATAGAAAATTTTCTTCTCACTTTGTGGACGTGTCGCATGCACAAAAAATACCTGAAAAAATTTTTTGACTCTTCCGCGTTGAAGCCTGAAATTTTCCCTGCAAAATCTTTTTTGAAAAATCAAATTTCGATTTTTTTCTTATCATGTTATTGAGAATTGAAGAGAAAATGGTCATTTTCACTTTGATCGTTCATAACTCCGTTAAAAATCATCGTACAGCAATTTTAAAAATAGATTCTTAAAGCTAAAACTTTGCTCTATCGAATGTTATAATTGCCAAATTTTTTTAGAAACATGTAGACATAATGCAAGTGGATGAAAATAACGTAGAAATTGGCGATTTTTTTCTTTTTCACTTTGACCCAAAGAACAATTGTGTAGAACAACAACAAAAATTTATTCTTCACGTTTTTTTGTACTTTTAAGAACCCTGTATTTTTAAAAAATTAATTTTTAGTGAACTGACACTACAGTAATCTTTACTAAGTGTCAGCAAGAACAAAAAAGAATTTTTTTTTAGTTTCAAACGATAAAGATCGGTTTTCTCATTCATAAAAAAATATTTTGCTTTATCCAAATCCTCTGTATTACTGGAAATAATAAAAAATATACATACACATATACATACGTACATAGATGCATACACGTATACATATGCAAAATATTTATCGTAATCGATATACACGATTTTTCTAGCGGTAAATATTTACCTTTACACAGCCCGCCACAAATCACTTCCGGTTGACCTTGACGTTGACCTTGACCTCCTTAGAGATCAAGGTCCTTCACTTTTCCCGTCGCTCGGTTAGTAACAAAAAGTTATGAAGGAATAAACGTATTGAAGAAAATCAAAATTAATATGTTACGCTTCGCATGGAAAGTTGCAAATCCATGTAGAACAGTACAATGATAGACCTCGTTTCGCACGTGAGCAGAGGCGGTGTGGGGTGCACCTCGCTTCGCGTGGAAAATTCGAAACTCATGTGGAACCGTGCAATTATAGACCTCGTTTCGCGTCCAAAGCACAGGGAGGTATTAGATGGACCTCGCTTCGCGCAGAAAGTTACAAACCCATGTGAAATCGTATAATTATAAACCTAGTTTCGCGTCCGAAGCATAGGGAGGTATTGGATGGATTTCGCAAAGTACATGCGTGGGCGAAAGAGGAACTCACGCATATACTTTGCAAGACGAAGCAAAGTCCACCCCACATCGCCCCTGCTTAAGTGCGAAACGAGGTCTATAATTGTACGGTTCCATATGAGTTTCCAACTTTCCACGCAAAGGAAGAACGATTTGGGACCTCGGAAAGTGAGTCTTGGAAAGTAATCAGAACTTTTTTTTACTAACCGAGCGACGAAAAAGGTAAATGACCTTGACCTCCTTAGAGGTCAAGGTCATTTACCTTTTTCGTCGCTCGGTTAGTAAAAAAAGTCTCGTTGACCTTGACCTCTAAGGAGGTCAAGGTCAACGTCAAGGTCAACCGGAAGTCATTTGGGGCGGGCTGTGTAAAGGTAAATATTTATCAAAATGTCAAAAATTCAGTAAAACAGTAAAAATTTTTTTCAGTAAAGCTAAAAAATAAACTCTAAAGCTTTGAATATCCAACTAATGGGAAAATGAAAAATGGACAAAATGTGTACCACCGACTTCCATGCAGTAATATCAGTGTTACGTTGAACACATTTTGAACATTTAATAAAATAAAAGTTGTTTTCAAAACTGAATTTGCATTTTATTGTACCTGAAACTTCGAAACGCATTTTCTCGGAAACTATTGACTCAAATTTAAAAAAATAGCACCATTGTAAAGAGAATTAAAAGACCTTTAATATGATATACCACTTGACCCTTGTTGCCATTTAAGATTTTTGAGGATGTTGTCATCCCCCCTTAGAGGGTTAGCCCAAAGTGAGTGAATTTATGACAAGAACCTGTCCTCCTTGAAAACAAAATTGACCTGTCTCGGCGTTTTTCGAAAAAATCAGTAGATTTCATAATAATCCTGGTGAACACTTTTCGTTGGGATACTCTGTATGTATATGTATATGTATACAAAGGGTCCGGTAATAATCGCCCCACCTCTCGTGTGCAGGTAGAGCGGGTTAAACCGAGTAGGAAAGTCCTCTATCGTTTTGCAATCTTCATAATATTTAATGAGAAAATAATTTAAAAAGATCGGCTAATACGCGCGAATATAAGGCGAAAAGAGACATCACACTGTTACACGATTGCTAGACGCATACTTAAACTTGATAACAATATAATTAAGTTCTAATACACTTGCAATTTTTTTTGTGATTATTTTGTTAATATTACTTTGCAAAATATCTGGTATATATTAAAAGTCAGAAAAAAAGGTGAGTCACAAGGTAATAAAAAATTTTCACAAGATACTACTCAACGTGAAAGAAACTTATCAAAGCAGACTTGATAAATGTAAAGGCTTCTAATACTGAAAATAAAAATAAATATTTTTTAAATAAGTTTTAGTATTGCGAGATATGAATTTAATAATATTTATTTTATCTGATAAAAAAATGTTTTCAAGTAGAAAATATCACTTACATTACCTTTGTCTAATTATTTTAGATGAGTTAAGAAAATGAGTGAAAAAGGATCGGCCAATCCGTGCGAGTATAAGTGCGCGGCGTGAAGAAACATCACAATGTTACACAGTTGCTAGGCGCGCGAGGCTCCAGCGCTGTTCGTAAATAGCCATTGCCATTTGTAGAGCGCTCCTCCCAACGTCTTCCAACGTCGCGCACTTAGCAACCGTGTAACATTGGGATGTTTCTTCTCGCCGCGCGTATTAGCCGATCTTTTTTAATTAATTTCTCATTAATTATCGCAAAGATCGCAAAACAGTAGAAGACTTTCCTATTCGCTTAATCTGTACACTTTAACCCGCTCTACTTGTACACGAGAGGTGAGGCAATTATTACCGGGGCCACCCTGTATATACATATATTCTACGAGGGCAATTTGAAAAGTTCACGATCTAGCCAATAGAGATCAGTGCTGCGTTTAAAATTTTTGTCGGGTGATGAAGTCATATTTGTCTTATGACAACTGTAAAGTTGCAAAACGATCTCTCAAACAGTTTTTTGTAAACAGCCGTTTAAATAAAGTTATTTCAGTGTATTTTTAAAAATGAATAAAATTGAATATCGTGCAGTGATAAAGTTATTTGCTAAAAAAGGTTTAACGCCAACGGAAATTTTTAATGAAATGAAAAATGTATTGGGTGATACTGCTCCTTCATTCACAACAGTAAAAAAATATGCTGCAGAATTTAAACGTGGTCGTACGAATTTGGAAGATGACCTCCGTAGTGGACGTCCAAAAAGTGTTACGATACCAGAAATCATCAATAAAGTGCACGATATTATTTTGGAGGATTGCCGATTAAAAGTTTCTAAAATTGCTAAAGCTATGGGCATTTCAGATCGGGCATTTCATATTCTAACTAATGAATTACGTATGAAAAAGCTGACTGCTAGATGCCGCGTTTACTGACAATTAATCAAAATGCATTCAAATGCAAATTTCTGAAGAATATTTGAATCGTTTTAAGAAGGATCCCACTGATTTTGTCCGTATCAAATGATAAAACATGGATCCATTATTATACATCAGAAACAAAACAGCAGTCACACACACAAAACAATGGAAACATAGTGATTTTCCGCCTCCAAAACAGGCAAAATCAATTTTGTCTGCAGGAAGAGTTATGGCTTCAATTTTCTGGGATGCTAAAGGAATATTGTTGATTGATTATTTTCCGAAGGGTCAAACGATAACGAGTCTGTACTATGCTAACCTTTTGGACCAGTTAAAAAAGAAATTCTAGAAAAAAGACCAGGTTTAGCAAAGAAAAAATCATTTTTCATCAGAATAATGCCCGTGCTCATACAAGTGTCATTTCTGAAAAAAATCGCCAATAAAGTACGATCTGTTGCTTCATTCACCTTACTTGCCTGATTTGGCTCCTTATTACTACCATTTATTTCCAAAGCTAAAAAAATTTCTTGGTTGTAAACAATTTTCCACAAATGATAAACTAAAAGTGGCAGTAAACAGATATTTTGAAGACCTTGAGGAATCGGACTTCCGGGATGGGATAAAGGAACTGGAGCATCGCTGGACCAAGTGCATTGAAGTTCAGGGAGATTATATTGAAAAATGAAAATATTTCCAAAAAAAAAGTTGTGTCTAATCGCACTGTGTCCAGATGAACCTCTCCCAATTTTCCCTATGCCATTAATCATTTAGCTATTTTTACAGCTAGTAGATCAGTAGCATTTTTCCTTAATTTTCTCTACGCCACTTGCCGGGTTTAGTTTATTTATACAGCTTATACTTATGGCGTTCTTCCTTAATTTTTCTTACGCCATTTCCCTGGTTTACTATTTTTAGAGCTAGTAGACCCGTTTTCCTTTCCCCCTCCTATTCCATAAATATTTATTTTCTCTTGGTCTTTAGGAATATTTTCTCCATCTTGACCTCATTCCTTTCCTTACCTTTATTTGTATCCGATATTATATTTTTCCTCTTATGTGTTAGGAGATTGAAGAAATCAAGGAAGCCAAGTTTCTCCCCTGAACACTTCCCTTCTGCTTTCCTCGAACGCTTTCAGTCTCTAAGGATCCCTATTCCTCCTCCTGCTTCCTCCGAACGCTCTCAGTCCCAAAGATCCCTATTTTTCCTCCTGCTTCCTCCGAACGCTTTCAGTCTTCAAGGATCCCCAGTACCTCTTCTGCTTCCCCCGAACATCCTCGATCTCATCCAAGATCGCTCTCACCCTCTTTCCACAATCATTCTCGACGACTTCCCCCCATTCTCCTCTCAGCATCCAAAAAACTCCCTTAGCTCTCCATCTCCCTCAGAATCCACCATTATTCTCGACGATTTTCCCCCTTTCTTCCCTCAACATCCAGAAAATTCTTCCAGCTTTTTATCTCCCTCAAAATCCATCGTTATCCTCAATGATTTTCCTCCTTCCTCCACAACCTCCAAATAGAACCTTCATAGACTACGAACGTTGCAAGAAATTTTCGATTCTTTCTCTTCTCTTACAAGATACCAATCCCAAAAGATACTTTCGGGATTGGCTCTGATCCGATGAACTACGAAACCCTTAGATCCATCTTAACCGAAAGCCCTCCTAATTCCATTATTCCCTAATATTTCCCGAACAAACAGTATCCAGTCTTCATATTTATTAAAGTTTTATGGCGAATGTATCTCCTGTCCATCATATAAATAGTAGAGAAGTTCCTTAAAATTTAAATTCATACCTACATACAAGTTTAAACATTTAACCATATGTGAATTTTTACTATTTAAACATTTTTACTATTAAACTATTTACGATTTAAACAATAACATTTATATATGTATGAAAACTTTTGTTCTTAGATTTATGTTCATTATAAATAATCATATAGATTTATTCTAAATAAAGCAATTAGTTTCAACTTCGTCACTTTTTCTCGATTCTCGAGATTGCACTAGATCCCGTGTAAAAAGAATCAAATTTTCTTACCGAAAAGGGACTGAGCGAACGGCCTACTAACGGCGTAAGAGCAACCTTTTCCGGTCGTTGACTTGTTATTGGGTCCGATACAGTTCGCTTGATTCGAAGCACGCGCCGTATGCCATTGCTTCGAGGTAAGTAAGTTACGCCCTTTCATCGACTCATTCTTCAACGAGTCTGGACGTAACATTAGCAAATACGATATAACACTGTAAAATACTGCTTTCAACGCTGACTTTTACTTGTCCACGCTTACCAACACTTGTCAGACACTATCAAAAGCTAGTATGGTTGCCTGCGAGCACAATTTTGTGTTGGACTACACAGGATACGGAATAGATTATTCCTTTAATAGCAGCAATGATAATTCAAAGAAACAACGCCGCCAATGATAACGACGTTTCTTAAAAGATAATAAATAGATATTTTTAAATCGTGAAATTTTGCATCGTGTAATTTTCGTTCATAGGAAACGTATAGCAAAAATAAAGACACTTTCCTTATATAATTGAAGTTTAAACTATTGATTAAGCCTACTCGACCGGTTCAGGTTTACTGATTGTAAGATCCGATAATTTAAGATACTCTGAACTGGACAGTTTGCGTATAAATATTCGATCGGTCTGACTGTTGCTGCACGTGACTTGGTAACATTCGTATCTTATGATTCTTTCCTTTTTTACCTAAACTTTATTACTACATTATGAGCATAAGAGCTACCATGTTTTTTATTATTATTTTTAATTATTACATGCTTAGAAGTGTGTCGTTTTTTTAAATAAATTATTTTTAAAAATATAAATTTAAAAAAATGTTTTTTACAAGCCTTATTGTTAGCAGCCTTTTTTATTGTTAAATTATTTTCGATTTTGTGATTAAAAAGAGGATTATATTTATAATGTAAAATATAAAAAACACCCAAATTACAGTACTATTGCAATTTTTTATATTTTAATTTGAAAATCTGCAGTAATAATAATAATTAAGTATAAATGTTTATTTATATAATTACAATATATTAGAATAAGAATACTTTTTTTATTTAATTTGTTTACTCAAAATTTACTTATAATATTCTCTCTAACTTTTATAAATAATTATACCCTTCGAAACTTAGGATAAAACTGTATTTTTTCTTAAAATTTTCAATCAAATTCTATAGCTTATACAATTTTATAGAGCATTATATGCAATAAATTTTGTGTGTGTGTGTGTGTGTGTGTGTGTGTGTGTGTGTGTGTGTGTGTGTGTGTGTGTGTGTGTGTGTGTGTGTTACTCCGATCATACATATGATTTTATATGTTAAATAAGCTTAAGTTAGTAACATTAGAAAAAGAGAGAGTAGAAAAACTGTTTTAGATTTACTGTTTCTCTTTAAATTGATTAGTGAATGTATGTTTGCTCTGACTGATTGGATCGCATAAAATTGCACATTCCAGCCAGACCTCTTAGAAACAATTTAATTTTTTATGAGGAATTGCATCGTACTTCCGGTAAATTCAACCTTTGAATCGCGGATATGTGCTTATTAGCGAACGAATTCTCCGATCGCGTGGATTTCTTTCATACATATATCTCTTAGCTCTTTTAAACATCATTATCTCATTGTCTGCGTTAAACGTTTTGCATTTTAATATTCTTTATTGTAATTTATATTAATAAAGGGATGTCTTTTTCTCGTTTATACATACATACATAGACAAATAAATAAAAAAAAACTTGTCGAAAAACTAGAAATATCTCTAAAGTGGCGTAATAGTATTAACAAAACTTTTAAGATCAGATAAGAGATTTCAGGGGCTTAATATAATTACAGATAAAAAAGAAAATGAAGTTAAATTTCGGAGAACTTCTTCATTCTCCGAGACAAAATATAAGGAAGAAATTAAGGAACCTTGTAAAGTAATTAAGACGATTATTTTGATTCGCGATTCGTCGACCTTCTTCCTTTTTTTCGTATCACGCGATTGTTGCGTATCTTAACATTTTTTATTACTTTCGGTCGACGGCGAAACACACTCACGACTTCCTGCAAGATAGTATCGCGTTGAGTTATCATTAAGAGAGTCCTTGGTCGGAGGAATTTTCTGTGTCCTCATGTGCGCGACTCATTTAATCGTGCTAATCAAGGATCTGCGCGGAGTTTCCATCAGAAATGAGAAATAAAAGAGTTTCTCTGTAAAGTGATTAACACGAATCCTGACTAATTAACTGCAAATGATAATAGTAGGACGTAGAAACTATATCAAAATATTTTAAACTCGACGTAATTAACGAGAAAAAGATTACAAAACAGGGGATTGTATAGGTCTACATATTGAGCATCTTTAAGTGCTTTAAAAAATAGATGAATTACTTAAAAAATAGATGAATTAAATATAATATTTAAAGAAATTCAGTCCTATAATATTAAACATATCATTTTCAATTATCTAATCCCTAACCAATATTTTTGAAATATTAAAAAAGAGAATCAAAATTCAATTTGAGATATTAAAAAAGAGATTCAAAATTCAATTCGAGTCAAGTTCAATGAGTTCTTTATCTTTTCTTATACAGATTGCCGTGGTCGCGTATTTAATTAATTGGAATCGCAAGCAATAACATTTTGCAATCATAGCGGTACTGCGGTGTCCTATATGGCATAAACGATAACAAGAGATTTTCTTCTTATCGCTCTCGTCAAGAGAGTCGCCACCTTCCCGCCTCGAGTCCTTCCTTCTTTGTGAAACGCAATTAAACCAATTACCGCGACCGCCGGAGAAATGAACGCGCGGGAATTACGTAAAGTAATTGGACGCCTTCACTATGTGCGCGCGGATTTCCTAAAACGATAATTAACGAGTTATTAAGCGCCGGCTATTCTACCGTCGACGGTACTCGTTTCACACGTTTCACACGAGCGCTGAGTGAAATCTGCAGCGATGAGCCGAAGATAGGAGAGCGCATACACACGTATACGCACACTCGAACACAAACACACATGTGTGGTGCCATAAAATGCAGGAACGATCTATTAAATTAATAATACAAATAATTAAAAATAATAAAACTTATATAAGTTTTAGGGCTCCTAATTGTCAAGCGCAGAACAATTTTTTCCAAGATATATTTGTCAACAATTTTAATATTGTTTAATGAGTGTACATGTAAGAGTAATAAATAATAAAAGTTTATATTTCATATTTTTTTGTGCAAGGTATAAAAAACTTATTCTCGTCTCTAGCATCTCTCTGCTTAAATTATGTTTGCTTCAAATTACGAGAGGTCATCATCCGTTCCTGCGTAAGTCGCGCATAATGCACTTAATAGTGCGTCAGATAGAGCGCGAGAGTACGTGAGATCCTCTGAGGCGAGCGACTATGTGTGGACGGGCTTTAAAGACAGGATGCAATTACACACGATCTTAAGTGTTATCGTTAAAGTAAAAATATACTTCTCATAAATCGCGGCTCTCATTGTTAGCCTCAAGACATTTTATTTTTCAAATTAGAATATGACTCGTGTATCGATTCAATCGAGTGTATAATTGAAGGAAAACTTCTGCTAAATTGCATCGTTGTTGTAACCTCTCAAGATATTTCGAATGCTTTCAACAAAATTTCTATAAAGTTGTTTCAATGATCTTTTACAACAAAAAGAACTGGCATATTCAAGTAATTACATTGTAGATGTTACAAGAACAATTGTATTCTTAAAATAATTTAAATTTAATGACAAAGAGTTCGATTTATATATACTATATCAACAAAAGAAGACATCTTTTGGATATGTAATTATATGTAATTTTAGATTAGAGGGTTGGTATTTAAATTTTTTTAAAGAACAGAAAATATAAAAATAATGTAATGTGTAAGTATAATATTTTGATTCAAAAGAGCAAACAAAAATCTGTCGCGCAAGTATTTATTTGAGGGAAATGTTTCCCTTCTAAAATTCTATCAAACTTATCTACGATTTGCGTTTAATGCAATCAAGTGTACTCGCGATATTTTTCTGTGTAATTATAAAGATGCTGATGATATACATAGTTTTGTAACGCATGTATCACACGTGTGATCCTCCTGCGAGGCTAGAAACCTCTTAACTGGCTGGAAACGCTCAATCAACGCCGTTCCGAGGTTGAGAACCCCGAAGTTGATAATTAGCGTTATGAAGCTGCTTACCGGCGATGACTCTCAGATAAGGCGCAGTTGTTACATTACGTACGTTCGGCACGCCATTGTGCGAGGCTACAGCACGTGAAAGCGGCCATTATCTAGTTTTACTTTTGCGCAACCACATTACGCCTTGCCAAAATGCCGCCGTTCTCTCCGTGTCTGTCTCTAACGTGACAATTTTATTACGATATTTCGTGTCACATCGGAAGCGAATGCGATGTTATCAATCATATGAAACAGTATAATTCATATTAGCCAACATTTCCTTTCGCGTTTTTCCTATTTCAGCAATAATGATAATCGATAAATTATCTGAGTTAACTTGAATATTTTTTTTTTTTCAAGATCCTTTTTACGTTTCTCTTAATCTCTCGTTTGTTTTTTTAATAAAACACACTCGAATAGAATACATATCTTATCATTTTCCGACATTCAAAAATCACGCTACGATACGCTACACTGTAAAAAATTTGTGTAAAATTACAACTATTATAATGGGTAATTTTGAAACCTACTATAATAGTTGTAATTTTACACAATTTATATTTCTAATAAAAAATATACTTTTTCGTCTTTTTCTACATTGTAAAAAATTGTGTAAAATTACAACTATTATAGTGGGTCTCAAAATTTCCCACTATAATAGTTGTAATTTTTTACACAATTTTCTTACAGTGTGGCATACTTACTGTAACTTGAAATTCCTAGGAAATTATTTGCGATTAACGCCGGTTCATCAGCTGCCCCGAGGAGTAGAATCCTACACGAGCATAGATTTCGCTCGCCGTAAACCGATTCTTACAAGCGCAAAGCACTCGAGCTGTAACTACGTGCTCGTGCGAGAGACGAAACCATAGCGTCTCCGCGGCAGAGATGCTAAAGAGAACCGCGTGATTGCACGTCTCTGCTGGACCATGATGGCCGCTCTGAGCACGGCTATTGGTCGATGGGTAATCACACAGTCTTCCCCGTCCGCCCTTCACCGTCCACGGTACCGAGGGAGATACCCGCAGCCACTATTGGGCCCCGGCGCTGTCATTACTCGATCATTTTTTGTTTCGGCGGCATTTAATTTGAGTCGCTCCCCCGATCTTTCTTTTCCCTGCCAGCCACAGCGAGCAGGCTGGTTACTCCTTTCTTCGTGAATACCCCGTATCTTTCTCCCGCCATCTCTCCCCTCGTGATCTTCTTTCTTAGAGAACTTCGCATCTCGGCTTTACCACGAGTTAATTCGGCTGACTCATTGCATAACTATTCAATATATGATCGACACATTATCGCTCAAGTATAAGCGTTTTTCGTGGAATAATGATGTTGGATATTCTCGTGATGTGTCGTGTAATAATATTATTCGAATATTTCACGTATAATAAATGTGTCAAGAACGAAACCCAATAGACCGCTTATAAAACGAAGTCTTTTTATTTATGATGAGACTTCTCGGAATTCTCTAATGCATTTTATTACATATTAAAATAACTCTAGTTCTTATTATTATTATTTATCTATAATAAAAACATGAATTATGATACATTACACTAACCAAAATTTACTAAATTGTTTTTGTATAATATATTTTATTTATAATTTTTATAATTTTATTATGCGCTTACATATACCCACACACACATATATATGAAAGTCGATATTATATTTTGCAATTAGATACGAAAGTAAAAATGGCAATATATATCTTTGTGTGTGTGAATACTTAATTAATTATCAAACATATGAACTGGTTCCCTACCGCAATATCGTTTTAATCTAATTTCGCTAAAACGCATTTCATGTTTTTATTAGGTTTTAAATTGAGCGTTATCGTCCATTTTTCTTATCTTAAAAGCTTGACAGGTTAGGGAATGGCTGAAGATCGCACCTTGCTCGCCTTTATCTCGGAGAAGCGTGGGCGAGGAAACCAGGCGTTTACGTATCAGCTTGGAGGACCAATTTGTTAACTCGGTCCTAATTCGTATCCCAATTGGCGTCAGGTATATGTTACTTTAACCGCTCGAGTGAGAGAGAGAGAGAGAGGACGGAAAGAAAAAAGGGAGACAAAATAAGAGAAAGAGCAGGAAATATAAAGCATCTTGTGCACGAAACAAGTTTTATCAGAAATTCATCGTTCGCCATATATTGCATTGGAACTTGTCCGATAATTTGCTCTGAATATAGACTTAATTGAATATTTATCAGAAAAGCAAAAGTAAAATTTAACGTTTGTTGTAAGTAACGAGAGAAAAAAGTGCTTAATGCATAACATAATACATTTGTAGTAAATTATTATACACTTTGTAGCTCTTATAAATGGAAAGAAACGTTTCGTGCATGCAAATGTTGAAAGATATCGATCAGAATTACGATAAAAATCATCGATTGTCCGCTTTTTTTTTTCTTTGTTATAACCCGTCAGATTATTGATTCTCCACACACTATGCCTACTCGTTATTTTCATTACGTCACACGAACGATCCCCAAATAAAGATCCCAATCCCCTAGACAAAGCCGCTTGGCGCCAGGTTAAGGTCTGTCATCCCACGCAAAGGACGCGGACGGACATCGAAACAGGTACTACATCGAGCTAATTTTTAGCTGCAACATCGAACCCATTTCTTCTAGCTCCTTCTGTCTCTTTTCGACCCATGTCAGCCGTCCTTGTCTTCGTCCTCCTACATTTGGAATTTCAGAACGACTGAATGAAAGGTTTCCCGAGAGCGATGGAGACGCTTCGATCAAGTTGAAAGCAGAAAGAGATACAGCGAGGAGAGATCGACGCGGTCTTCTTCTGAATGAAGAGTTGAAAGAAAAAAGAAAGGACCGGCTAGAATCACTGAATGAGTGTAATCTGGTGCCTCGAAGCGAGAGAAGAAGTTATGAGAATAAGGACGGAGGAACGAGAGAAGAACAGGCTTGGAAAACCATAGTACAAATTTTAAATATGTGGTCTTCTTTCATTCTTTATTTAACGAATTAATAAATAATGTATAATTAATGTATCGAAATAAATTTGGTTATAAAACAGAGGCATTATCAGAGAAAATAGATATAAAATATCAATTATATATTTTTAACTCTAATAAAGAGATCTCGCGATAGAGATATAAATTTAAATATTTACAAATTTATTGTAAAACATTTTAAATTTATTATGAAATCATACATGTATACACAAACATACATATATTGTACACAGAGCATTTCACATCTTTCTAAAATGTAATAAAATAATAAAATATAATAAACCTGTAATATGTAATAAATTTTTTTATTATACAGGGTGCGGCATTTAAATTGACACATCTAAATATCATAAAAACAAAGCATTTTATAAAAAAATATTTCAGACAAAAATGGTTTGCTTTTGAGGGAGAAAGAGAATAGCATTATTTATTTTTAATTTGGTGAACGTTTTGAAGGTCATTTCAAGGTCAACTTTATTTTTTAAAATAGGAACCTAAATTTTTTAACAAATTCTTAATCTACGCAAAAAAATAAATAATTTTTGTCTGAAACGTTTTTTGATTTGACCATTATTTTTAAAGATATTTAGCAAAATTTAATTATATTATTGCAATGTTTAATTAATTATTAAAGAATTAAAGGACAATAATTTAAGTAATATTGATTATTATCACAAAGCATGATTGCATGATTTATCTTATATTCCTATTTTTTATAACTTAAAATTTACTATTTCTAACTGAGAAAAAGTAAACTAAACTAAAAAGAAATATACATATATTTTTTTTTGCAATTTCTGTGAAACGACGAGTGAAAAGCATCAGTTTCAGCGCATGCAGTCGTCGCAGCAGCATCGCTAGTCGTTCCTAGTATAGGATAAAAGAGAAATATATATGTGCACAACTACATATATACATACACACACATGTGCGTGTAGAATGGAATATACGTAGTATTAATATTCTGCGGCGCGTCGAGCAGGAAATTACAAGAAATGAAATGACACACCCGCCGCGGATTATCTCTCGAAAACGACTTATTAAGGTCCGACGACTCGACGAATGCACACTCGAATAAAACTCGATTCGTCTTCGCACATCGATACGAGCGTGCATACATATACACGATCATCATCAAGAGATATACCTGCGTCTCCTTCTGTATATGTTGTTTTTCATCCCGTCCTTTCTTCTCCCTCCTCGCCACTCATCGAAGGGGAAACGTTCCGTTGAAACGGCGAGCGCGCTCGAATGATATGTAATTTCAATAATCAATCGCATGAACGTCGTTTAATTTTTATAATGATTGCACCGCCTCTATATATCTCGCATGGGAACGCAGCCTTCGAAGTCCCTATACAAATCGGTCCCGATGAAACAAAGGAGTTGCATCGTAGTTTAGGAGCAAAAGGAACGTTACGGTTGTGATTGGTATAATTTGTATTGTATTGGTGTATTTTGATTCGCGATTTGTTCTATATTACATATGTGGATAGAACTATTTTTGCTTATCTGTGGCGAACTGAAAGGATTTTAGACAAAAGCTATGCTATATTTGTCGAAAATTACAAATCGACATGCAACTCGGTGTCAGTTAAAAATTTTATACTTAATAAAAGCATTTATATTAGACAGTGCGTTGTTCTATAAGTCATAGAAATTGTCTTCGATATATTTCTAGACAATTAAAAATAGAAAATTGTCTTGACAAATTGAATCAAACTAAAAATAGATATATAATAATTTATTTCTAAAAATTTTGACATTCGAGGCTTAGATACTAAACTATTATTATTAAGATATATACTCTCTTCATGTTAAAAATTTAAATATTACGAAAGAAGATACAGTTTAATTAAATTTGAATTGACACAGAGAATAAAATTGATGAAGTAGAAAGACTTGTTTAAAACTATTTATTATCTACATATAGTTTTGTGTTTTTTTTCTTTATTACATTCTATCATCCACTCTGCAAACATAGAAAAGGAATGTATCATGTATCAAACAAACACACACACACACACATACACACACACACATATTTACTACTATGTGCAACTGTCACATCAATATCATAATATATAATATTTGTTTCAGAAAATGATATTTACAGGCACTTTCGACGGTGTCAGTTGGAATAGCCGTAGGTGTACATTCTGTCCTCTTAGCGACCATAAAGATCCCACGGATCCATGAACATTCTGCCAGTTATCTAAACACGAAGATAATGACCATGACTTATCGTCACCACGAAGAAGGTACAACTCCTAATTATGTTCGTAGGTCTACCACCTTTCCTTTTCTTTACACTTTTTGGATTTATTTATACTCGAATCCACTTACATAACGAACTTAACTACAGAACAATCTTCTTATCGAGTCTTATAAAGTTATTTCGAATGTTATTTGACATTGAGTAGGATAAAATCAATTTTTGTATCGTAAAATTAAAATTAAAATATATAAATTTTTAAACATTCTATCAAAATCTTTTTTACAAACTTTAACTGTGATGCACTAGTAAGTTCAATTGAATTATTTCAGTTTTCTAACTAGGAATTTCTAATTTTTTTGAATTTTTGAAAAAGAGAGAATTATTTCAAATTATATATATTATATATTTGTTTTTGTACCGAAAATTAACTACTAATTTTTTATTAACCTTTTAACTATTATTTTTTTTAATAAATATATAAAAAACTGCATAATATTACATTGTGTGAAATAGATAATATTTAAAGTAATAATACTCTTGAAAATATTTGCATCATAATTATTTAAAAATTAATGTTTCTCTCATGTAAAATTATGCTAATTGATATAAGCATTTTTGTAATATGAAAATTATTATTAATATTTAGAGATATTACTACGTATATCATTATATAGTATGATATACACTTTTTATCGTAATTATATAGCTTCTGTTCAACGTTTTTAGATCATAAAATCATTTGCGCGACATAATATGAAAGGAATGCTGTATAATTTCGCCTCTTCTCAGTGTAGCGCTACACGTAATGTGGGATAAAATGATTTCAACAAATTATCTTTATTAAGCATGCGTACATTCAGCACGATAGTGCCATTACACTGTGTTGCAGTGTTCGTCGAGAGAAGCTTATCTCGAGTTGCGTTACTTAGTTGCGGTAATTATTATACACTCCACGCTCCAAGAAGCAAGCTAATTCGGTACAGTGGCGTAGACTTGTGGAACATCTCTTTCTTATTTCGCAAGATACAATAATGCGTATCATACTTTTTTATCAAATATCAATGTTGAGTTTATTAATCTAAATTTATTTACTCATCTGTTTGCGATAAAAAATATCGTAGACTGCAAATTCTCTCAAGAAGAAAGAATAAAAGATAAAGCTGATAAGAAAAATATGACTGCACACAAAAGTAATAAAGAGTTATGATCGCCTCTTATCTTATACATTTTAATTTTAAATCTTACGTTCGTATAAATAGTGTTTACCGAGCAAAAACGAATGTTGTTATTTCTCTATGTTATCATAATCTTCGTTAAACATAATTATATCGTCATTATATATCCTCACTGCGTGATATATATCCTCTTATTACCTCTTTAGAATTTTAATTAATTTAAATTTTTGTAACAAAAAGATTCTTTCTCGATCGACATAATATATACATACATTTATATTTTAATGTAACTATTTTTGAAATATTTACATTACCCGTTTATCAATAAATTTGTCTATAGAGAGAAGTTAAATATCCATCATTATATATATGTAGATATAGCTATAAAATACTGGTTTGTGTTATATATTACACCGGCCGATTTAAATCGACACTGCTTTTTCGTTGGAAAACCGACCGTCACAAACGTGACGCACGCAATGGCACTCTGCGTGCGGCTGACTGTACGCGTGTTGGACATTCACATACGCTTAGCGAAACAATTAGACGATTTTATCGCGGTACGCCACCGGCGCATTCTGTCCCCTTTGCAGCGAGCCCCCAAGCAAACCGGAAGCTGCGGCGGGGAAAAAGGCTGCCCGCGTCCCCCTCCACGTGTACGCGCGGCAACACTTCCGGCGACGCTCATTAACGCCCGCCCGGGCACGGATTTGTTCCTTGGTAATTGTCCACAATTTTAATCAAATTTAGTGTGATTTATTTATAAACCTTGTGACGAAGTTCCGTTAAAACAAATATTGACAGAGAAAAAAGTTTTTGCCATTTGTTACATTCACATTCACACAGCAAAACTTGGAGGATTGTATATTGCGCGCAAAATCCTGTATTTCTATATTATTACTTTATACCTCAATTATTTCTCTCTCGCATACAAATTATTTTCTCACGTTTTTTAATTTCTCTGAAAACATTTTGTTTATAATTAATACATATTATTTTCACGTTTAAATAAATAGTATTTTTAACTTTAATTATTAATAAATTTTTAATAGTATTTTTAAGTAGTATTCTTAAGTATGAAAATTATAAAAATAGTATTCTAACTAGTATTTTTAAATACTAGTATTTTAACTATAAAATACTATTTAAAATACTAGTATTTTTAATTATTAATAAATTTGAAATAGTATTTTTAACTATTAGATTATAAAAATAATATTTTAGCCAGTATTCTTAAATAGTATTTTTAACTATTAATAAATTTTTAAATATTATTAACTATTATTTACTATATTTTTAACTATTAACAAATTTATTTTTATTTAGAGAATTTAAACTAATATAAAATTTATTAACAGTCTAATCTTTTATCATTTCGAAAAGGATTGCAATCTTAAGAGTCTCGAAGGTTTCAACAATTTAAAAAAAATTCTTTTCTAGAGTACTAGATTGCAAACGAATTAATGAAAATAAGAAAATTCCTATAATTATGGATTTTTTTGAAGAGAGTGCCCGAACCCGTATTTAACGCCCTGGAAATTTCCAGCAGGTGAGTAGCACCTGTTACAGGCGATTGATAGGCGGCAGATTTCGTTTACAAAGGCGGTTTGCAGGTATTTCGTCATTATAATTACTATTGTTTCCGGGATTTCTCTTCGAGGAAAGGCGAGGAAAGTCATTCGAGAGAGCCGAAGCAAGATAATTCACTGCCTCCTGCGCCGACCCGGAACCCTCGAAGGTTAGCCTGTGATAGGCGGTCACTTAAGGGGCTTTTCATGCCGGTAATCGAGAAAATTGGTAAAATACAGCTCGCACACGGAAATCCGCGATAATCACCAATAGGGACTGACAGAGGGCCATTAATTTATCGACCGAAATCATAGATCCTCGTAACCGCAAATCGATTTTTAAATGCATCGTTTCGCCACTGAGATTTTTCCATTCGATACATTGCGAGATCGCAAAATAATCAATTTCAATGTGCCCGATAAAGTCTGTTATTATTTATTTTCCTGCATTCATGCAATGTTGATGTATAACGTAGAATCAGCAATTATATAATGTTAGATATATCGTTCTTGTTAACAACAAATGTATTACGATATTACTATTTCCATTACAATTTTGTGTACATAAGTTTAAATATATAAATTAATATTTTTATAAATGCTTCTATATACATAATTACCTAATTATTATATATATATATATATATATCACTCTCTCGTTCTCTCTCTCTCTCTCTCTAATTTACTTAATTAATATTACATACATTGTACCTCGTGATTGTGCTTATTTTCTGCTATTTTATATTTATTCGCTGCACTATATGTAAGTACATACGTCATTAGTACGACTTTTTTAAATTAAAATGATTAAATAGAACTTTTTGAAATTGTGTTTTCAATTTTCTATCAGTAATTTTAAAAATATTGATTTTTTTATTAATTTATTTATTTGTTATACATTATTGCAATAATATACTGTGATATAAATACAACATAAGCACTAATTTACTGATAGCAAAGGCATGCATTAAACATTAAACAATTGGAGTAGAGTCCGTCTTAAAACATATTTGTTGTTTTTTTCTTTAAGAGAATAAAAATATTTTTTTTTAATGCCGATTACATATATGCCGACGTTATTTTTATTTAGAATAAAATTATCCTTTTTTTTGCACTCGTGTCTGACAAATATCTTATTTCTTTGAAAATCTATATTTTTAAAGAACGAGTAATCAAAAATAATAACAATATTGCAGCGTTTTTTAGATTGTAGCTTCTTCTTACTTACTGGATATTTAAATTTTTTTATTTGCATCGTAATTTGCAAAATTTATAGAAACTATGAAAGTCGATATCTTGAAAAGCATTAGAATCATTCAAAAGTATAAGGTGAAATCTTTATATAATCTCTATAAATTAATGTTTTAATATATGTATTATATTGCAAATACAAAAAATCCTCGATCATTTATTGACCGATTTTATTAAATTGCACATCTATAAATATGAATTATATTATTTTATTTACCTGTAAAAGGATATCTTTTTTCTAACTTGTATCATTCTTATATTTTTGTTAAAAGCTAGCCACTTCACGTTTTTATATTTAATATCGCATAATTACACACACATACACAAAATACAAACAATTTAATAAGAAGACGTTATTAATTAAAAAATTATGTAACTTATGCGCTTGAAAAAATGATATTGATCAAATGGTTATTAAAACAACGTTAATAAAGGACAAAAAGACTCACAGTATTGTCTCTTTCTCTCTTTTACGCAATCTTGACTTACATAATATTATATACTATAGAAAATGCATAGTATATATTTGTGCTGAATATATTTTTATATGTTTATGAGAAAAACAATTTCCTTGCAATTTATTTTAAAATATAACAATTTTTATTTAGACCACATTATTGATATTATATCCAAAATTTGCAATATATATACGTACATAGAAAAGTAACAATTAATTGGATGTATGAAACACAGGCTTATTCGATTTTATTTGGAATTGTGCCGACTGATGTGAATTTCGACAAAGAAACACGGAATCGACGAACAACATTGTAACTATTAAAAAGAGATTTTGGGACTTTATGCCCAGAGGGAAGGCTCCCGAAAAGGTATACGTGAATGGAATCGCTTATAATTGGATCTTAGCCCAGGCAGTTTCTGTACCACGAGAATTTTCACTAATTTCGTCCAATTTTTGGAGACATTGTTTTTTCCCGCCCGCGGCGTCT
Organism: Lasius platythorax; assembly: GCA_963971435.1. Taxonomy (NCBI): domain Eukaryota; kingdom Metazoa; phylum Arthropoda; class Insecta; order Hymenoptera; family Formicidae; genus Lasius; species Lasius platythorax. The sequence goes on from OZ020545.1 coordinate 13,217,651, forward strand.
CTTTGGATTTCGAGATCACGTTTGGCCATTGACACACACACGCGCGCGCGCGCACGTGTGCAAGAATGCAGCTACTTTTTGATGATCCAGTCTTTTGATGATAGCGACCGTTTCTATTCTCTATCCGTTTTCATTTCAAATCGAGAATATAAAAAGTAGACTCAAAGAATGCACTCCCGCGGTGAGCGAGAACGCAATGATGTGAATTTTGGCGCGGAAAATAATATACCGTATCGTCGAGGGAGCGACGCGACAGATGGTTGAAGTGTTCATCCGACATGCCGTGTTTTTACAGTCAGCTCGATTAATGATGTTTAGGAAATTAGATTAACCTGTCAGATACGAAACATGCCAATACGTGGACGTCGATTAGATAATTTTGTAACACGTGAAACTGAGAAAGGTCTTATATATCATCTAATAATAATTTTACTTTATTACTTGATTTATGAATCAGAAGTGAGCTATTTGAATAGCAGAGTTTCCACACTCGAGCGTTTGTAGCCTATAAAATATTGTATTTAAGAATTTAATTACATTACCATCTTTTCGCATAGTCGTACATTATATATACATATTCGGCGAAGATTAAAAAAAATTAAATAAAAATGTTTTAATTCTTTATAGATACGCCGAAAAAATTATATTCTCGAAGTAAGATGTTATGCGGACCGTTCATTTGGCGTTATACAGGGTGTCCGATAATTATTAACACACCCGAAGTGTGAAGGTAGATTGGTTATATAGTGTTGCAATTTACAATGCAACGCAGTGTTTGTCACTAAATGGTTTTAGTTTATTAAAATAATGGATGAAGTTAGTAAGTGATTCGAAAAAGAAGACTTGAGCGACTTAAGAAAAGTGTTCACGAGTAACATAACCTAATTTAATCGTTCAGGATCCAAGTCTCGTGCCTCATGCTCGGTCTATGTACTATATCTATGCTTTCTTTATGATCTTTCTTTACCTGCGTGCTGTAAAATAATGTAATTTTTTGTTAATGTAAAAATAAATCCCATTTTGTCTACATTTTTATAAATCAGAAATATCTAATACTAATCTTTAGAGGATTCTCCTCTTAAGGTAAGAGGATCCTTTTTATGCCTATTTTAGAACAGGGTATTCTAAAAATAAGTGGGAAATTCTTAAAATAAAAATACAATTTTTTAAATGTAAAATTATATCTACAAAATTTATTTGTCTTCAAAATACTGCAAGATTTATACTCAGAACAAGTTTCAATACAATAATCTATAAATATTCTACGGTTGACCGATAGAGTGTTAAATGCTAATGATTTCACGGAAAAGGAAAGCACATTTGACTGCCGCGCATTTGGCAGTGTCATAAAACCGGGACGTCATCGTTTTCATCGAAACGCATTAATCGACGTTCAGAAAATTAGATTAACGCATGTCGTTGCCGCGTAGCGTGCGACGCAGAATATATAATACCGACTAACGACTTTCGCCGGTGCGTTAAGCGCTCCCATTGTTCTATCGCGGAAGTGCACGAACTGAGCCGGAAACGCTTCACTCGGTCCGCGGTCATTTTCGCCGTCGTGAATGACAGAGCGTGTTCGTTAACACTAATTACCATGCGCTCGTGCGCGCGCGCCACTATTATATTGAATTATCGGAAAATTCCTCCCAAAAGCAAATCTGCAAAATTTCATTCGCGTTACACGATTTAAACCGCGCATGACAATCTACGCTCCCGAACGTTCGCATCAATCAGTGATATTATCTGGACGACGTTTGATATTTAAACGGGGTTGGCGTTGAGTACTTAACAATTCTCCTCATTTCGAGAAAGGAGAAAGAAAAGTTTAGATAAGCAGGTAATGTATGGAACTACTTTATCATAGCAACTTATTGAAATTTATCTACGTGATGCTGCAAAAAGAGAAATTTAAGATCTTACGGTATCTGAAAAAATAACATCAATGATATATTTATAATATCGTATATTACTATTCTGTCTAATGTGTCATTTTTTGCCACCAACTGTGCATCGGTGGAGCGCGAATGGCATTAGACCAGCGACAGAGAGAGGCCGAATAAAGGAAGTTGCGGTTACGGCTTGTAGTGCCGTGTTTTCGCGGCCGAACGCTCACTCGACTAATGAATAGTAATAATAACAATCAAGAAAAAAAGGAAAAAAAAACAAAGGGAGAGGCAAACGGAACGACAGCTCGCAAAGCCGGAACGCAAAATGAAACAGGAAGAAACAGTAAAAAGAGAATCAAGAGTCGCTGATTTTCGGTTATTTCAGGTAATTTAAAAAAAACTAAGTTAACTTTTAAATGACCTTGAAAAACCTTAGTTAAAATTCAAGATTATCAACTTTTTCCCCCTCGAAATCTTTTAACTTTTGTATGAAATATTTTCTTGTTACAGCCATAATTTCAACAATATTCGACTATATTAATCAAAATGAAACATCCTGTATATATATATATATATATATATATATATATATATATATATACAGGGTGATTCATTTTAATCGCCCCAGACAAATATCTCCCGAACTATGCGTTGTTTGAAAAAATGTTTCAAATAGAACTTACTCTGTTTCAAGGAGGACATCTTATTATGGACACAAGTCCTATTTAGGTGGAGGTGCCACCGAGATTTCAAAGGTGATCTTTGTTCTTTTAAATGGAACCACCCTAATTTTTTTATATAAATAGATTCCTCGCAATTTTTGACATAAAAAGTTATAAGGATAGGATGGCCAAAAAGTGACTAGTTTACGAGATATTTTATACTTTAATTTGGCATAATTTTACATAAACTATGAAAGATCTCGTCAAATATTTATTTTTCGATGACCTTACCTCAATACTTTTATGCACAAAATAATGAGAGGAATCAATTGGTGTAAAGAAAACACATAGTTGTTTTTAAGAAAAAATATGTAATTTGCAAAAGTAGCCACTATGTATATATTTATAAAAGCTATTATGTATGTATAGATTTATAAAAAAAAGTTTCATTAATCATAAAAATATTCTCAACAAGCTTAAATTTTTTTTAAATTTTAATAGCATAGATAAAGAGTCTCAGTTCAATTTAAACTTGGAATTTTTCAATATCTTAGTTCGCCACTCCGTTTCTAGCGCTCGCAGCTGATCTTGCCGTTGTCAGTTTGACTGTTTGTCTCTTGTTTGTTTCGTAGTTTGAGAAAGAGGAAAACTATTAATTAAACTAACCCGTGATGGTATAAATCGACCATTAATCGCTGAAACGCAGACGTTCGCGATGGTGCCCAACTGTCCATATCCGTAGAGGAGGTGTAGCGCGCTATGGTGCTCTCTCCCTGCCAGCCGCACTTGGCTACGTTCGCCCACCTGAGGTCTAATTGTTACTTAATTATCCGTCCGGCCGCCATGCTGCGGTTTATACGCATTGCCGAGTCAATTATTGCGAGGCGAGCAAGCGTAGCCGTATCCGCAGCTTTTTGATTCCGGCCGGGGCTTGTGCGCACGTAAATACCTGTTAGCGGCAGTTTTTATCCGCGATTATGATTGCCCGCGACCGCAGCATTGTGGTCTCTACCGATCATTATTCGTAATCATTGTATATTATTCGTACATTTGTGCGATGCGGCGACTGCTATGTGAAAGCGATTGTGCGCGAATTAAGAGAGCCGCTTCGACAACGTAAAACGATTGTAACAGATGTTTCATATTTTAAAATATGAAAAAATTCTCTCTTTTTAATACAGATTGTGCTCGATAATAGGGGAGATTTTTAGAAAAATTACGGAGTTATTTAATTTTATTTGCAAACTACAGATTACATCGGTAAGAACCGTTCTTGAAACAAACAGAAAAGAGAATAACACAAAAGTATTGGTACACAAACGCCGAAAAACTAAAAATCATTAAAATATATAGATGGCGTTGTACTTTATCACGGTATATGAATGCAAACGGAAACTAATCAAAAGAAAAATAATTATAAAATTTTGCCTTATTTTTATAAATAACAGTAAAATAATTACTTAAAGAATAACTGTGGAAAAAATGTAATATGTTTAAAAATAAATAAATCAAATTTTGTAAGTCTTAAAATGTTTTTTTCATTAAAATCAATCATATTTAATATATTCCCATTCGATGAGAATATATTAAGGTCATAATGATAATAATAACGCTATCATATGACATCCAAGGAAAGACACTGCAGCAAATAATAACTCGGAGCTTTGTCTGTACGAGCATGCTACTGGTTTCTGTAGGCTGTGTTCAAATTTACATTCGTAAAAATTCGACAAGGATGAGCCGTTACTCGGTAGACTCGACTCGATCAGACTTCTGCTAGAATAAGGGTGAATCTGTTGGCCATAGGACAGTTCGTTACAGAGGAGAATCCGTAAAGTTTCGTTTTTATTATGGAGCGAAGGCAGTAAAGTGGTTAGGAAGAGAAGGAAGAAGGGGGATGATTGATGCAACTCGGTTATCAGAGACATGGACTGCAGATAATTGATCCATGAGTCTCATTATCACACGTGCGCAGAACACGAAATGCTCATATTATTTTTATTAAACACTGTTCGTCTTATTATTTATTACTTACCAGAAAAGAAAATACTTCTCGCAATGCTTGATCTTCGATGAAAGATTAATCATGGTAAAGAATCATAATAATAATTAATTCTACAAAAGTTTTAACAAAAAAAATGTAACGCTCGCAGTATTTTTCTTTCTCTCTCTTTCTTTCTCTCGCTAAGCGAAACGACATGATATTTATATTATAATAATTAAGTTATTATTTATTAAAACAATTTTAACTTATATAAAGGCTCTTATATATACATAATAAGTTTGGCTTATATATAAGTAATTTCCCGTAAAAACAATTTTTTGTTTAATTAATTTTGTTTGTTAAATCTCATTTCATGATGTCAATGTAATGATATAAAAAACTATTTTTAAAAAATCTATTTTTTTTATATGTACATATATGTACGCGCGCGCGCGCGCGTGTGTGTGTGTGTGTGAGTGAGTGAGTGAGAGTGCGCGTGTGCGTGTAAAAGGTGAGCGAATAATTAAGTGATAGGATAGAGTAAGTTAGAGGAATAAGTTGAAATGAACGATTTTATCAAGTTTGTAATCCTAAACAAAAATTAAATAAATATATGTATGTACATACATATGTACATGTCAAAACAACAAATTATTTAAAATTATGTCGTATAAAAAACTTTATTCTAAAAGCACAGAAGATAATAGTTTTGTAGTTTTTATTATTATTTGCAGATGTGTAAATATAATTTATTTTTGTTTCGATAAAATATTTTTAATTTAATTAGTTTATTTTAATTAGTTATTGTATACATTTTATTAATTATACATTTAATTAGTTATTGTATACATTATTGTATACATTTTGATAATGTATATTTTTAATGTATTTAGAAAATAAATGTGATTAATTCTTAAAAAAATTTTTTTATTTAAAAAAATATAATATTTTGTCAAGACATAAGAAAAATAAATTATATTTTTACATCTGTAAATAATAATAAAACTACAAACTCTTCTCTTGATATATGTATATCAAAAAGATAAGAGTTTTGTAGTATTTTTATTATTTGCAAATATACTATATATGAGTACATATATGTATAATAATAAAATATTTTATAGAATTATTTAAAAAAATTTTTTAAATACATATTTCTACATATTTATTTTATTTTATCTATTTTTATTGTTCAAGATTTGTGAAAGATTATATAAATACTAATTTATCGAATTAAAATTATGTCGGGACATAATAATTCAATGAATTATACATAAATAAATAATTTTGAATTTTTATTATGTAGCGACATAATTTTAATTCGGTAGTGAATTTGAATTCTTCAATATTGATATCATTTAAAATAATTTTCGAATCTTTTAGGATGTATTTATTTTGAATTATGAGTTGTTAAAGTTATTAAGTTTGATTACCGCCGGCATTAGCATTATCCAAGGTGTACTACCTGGATAGAGATTGCGCGGTCAGATTTATATTCTCTATTAATGTATGCCTATGCGCATGTGGGCGCGTGTGTGTAAATTATGTGTATACATATACAGGGTGTATAAAAAGTACCAGGCCAGCGATATATCTCGAAAAATATAAGTTTAATAAATAAATGTTTCAGACAAAAGTTGGAAGGTTTAAAAAGTTCTAATTACTGATCTTATCAGTTTGACCTTGGGTGGCGTCGCTACGGTCAGAACAAGGTCATCTTGAATTTTTTAAACGAAATCACTATATTTTTTTTATATAAATCAATTCCTCGCAATATTTTGCATAAAAAGTTATGAGGGTAAGATGGTCAAAAAGTGAATAGTTTACGAGATATTTTATACTTTAATTTGACATAATCTTACATAAACTATGAAATATCTCGTAAAATATTTATTTTACGATGAACTTACTTCAATACTTTGATGCACAAAATAATGAGAGAAATCAATTGGTGTAAAGAAAACACATAGTTGTTTCTAAGAAAAAAAAATTTAGCTGCTAGTTGCAAATTATATACTTTTTATTAAAAATAACTGTTTTTTTCTTTATACCAATTGGTTCCTCTCGTTATTTTGTGCATAAAAGTATTGAAGTAAGCTCATCGAAAAATGAATATTTTACGAGATATTTTATAATTTATGTAAGATTATATAAAATTAAATTTAAAAATATCTCGTAAACTATTCACTTATTGACCATCCTACTCTTATAACTTTTTATGCAGAATATTGCGAAAAATTGCTTTATATAAAAAAAAATAGGGTAATTCCATTTAAAAAATTCAAGATGACCTTATTCTGACCTTGGCGACGCCACCCAAGGTCAAACTGATAGGATCAGTAATTAGAACTTTTTAAACCCTCCAACTTTTGTCTGAAACATTTTTTTATAAAACTGATATTTTTCGAGATACATATTTCGCTGTCCCGATACTTTTTATACACCCTGTATAATAAGCGTTTTGCAAGATATTAATTAATACTCAGGTAACATCCTATATTTCCGTTGCACTGTAAATAATAACTAATAACTTCTACATTTCAAGGATTAAATATTGTGCTAAAAAAAAAAAAAAATTCCTACATTGTACAGATAAATAACTGTATTAGGAAAAATTCTGTTTCTTAATGACTTGAAGCATACTTACGAATTAGTAGGGATAACCTCGTAGATAATGCAGATAATTAAAGGTACTCACATCATTATTTTATTAAAGATATATGTGTATGTGCACGTTTCCTCGCGCAGATGGAATTCCTATCGTCCTCGAAGCGATCACAATATGTTTTCGATGACAATCGGTGAAGCGTGCGAGGGAAGATAATCACGGCGATTATGTTGTCGGTGATACGTACAGTCGAGCAGTGACATAATGAACGATAATGAGAGAAAGAGACAGAATAGTTAGTTCGATTATCAGATGTGAGGAAGTATGTTTTCTCGCGTTTTGTTTACTTACGACTTACGTAATGCTTTGTACGTATAACATATTCCACAGAATTGAGAACATGTCAATTGCTTCGCATGACTTCGCAGAGTTAGTACATAATTCGATTCGATTTAGAACGACGTAGTTTGGAAAAAATCAATTAATGTAATGAATTTATTAGTTAATGATTACATTTTCGATAATTAATAGTTCTTTAGTACAAATATAATAATGTGACACAATAAAAATAATTATTGTCATTATAACATACTTGTAACGATATATATAACAATAATAAAGTAAATACATAAACGCAGTACAATTGATATAATTATAATATGTTAATATATATATTAAATAATAATATATAAGTAATAATATGTGAACAATTATGAACAATTATAAACAATTTGTAATATTTTTATTTTAATTATTATATTATTTTGCAGATACAACACACATACTAGTTATTTGTATTTAAATATAATTCAGTCAACGCAAAGCATTTCAACATTATAATATAAAATAACAGTCTTAAAACAAGAACGTATAGCATTTATTAATAATGATGTAGCGTCGTTGCGGCAAATGGTGCGTGAATTTCGCACGCCGAACGGATGATAGTTTCGTGCGACCGTAGCTTTCGCATTATTCTCCCATCATAATATAGGCCGGCCAATTTATCGGCCGTTTAAGCAGTATCTAGATAATAATGAAGCAATACATACATACATGACACTGCGTCACAAATCACTATACGTATGTACATATATGTATATTGCTTTATTATCATCTAGCATTAAGCGTGCGTTAGAACAACGTCTATGTGTCTGTTTGCCGCTCCTATACATAGCAGGTCATAATAAAATGCATTGTGTGTGATTAAATGTTAAAAGTGCAGTCGTATAAAGTGCAACGTCGTATTTTGCTAATTAGTGCGCGCGCGATTATAATTAACCATGTTTTTGCATAAGATAAGTGTCGTGTGAATACCATGGAGCAACAAAAGACGAACAGAAGAGAAGAAAAAGATCTGGAAAAGCGTCGAGTGACGACGGCGCAATTGTGAGATAAGCAATTTATACATTATTTAATTTATTATTTATGAATTTATACATTATTTAATTTATTATTTATGAATTTATACATTATTTAATTTATTATTTATTAATTTATACATTATTTAATTTATTATTTATTAATTTATAAAATTAATTGTCTATTTATCTCTCTGTATTAGTAATTTATTTTATATCATTAAGTAGTATAATAATGCACATTCTTTGCAGATTATAAATTTAAAATTATCATAAAAAGTAACAGAATCTGGGGTTTGCAAATATAAAATTTGCTAAAGTCTTTAATGATTCTTTAGTAATTTTCGTTTTCTTTTAAACTAGCAAAAAGGCATCTACCTAAGATAGAAGTCATTTCTATTGTTTAATTTAAAGAATAGATAAAGTTTTATTGCCATTATTTAATTTGCGAATATTCCACAGACTAAAATTCATAAGTTAAGTTAAATCACATTTGTTGTCTGCTCCCATAAATTGCATCAATGCAATTTAAAGTTAATTATTATTTTGAGACTTGTATGTTAATACTATCCTCTCTCTATTTATAAAAAATTAGTTATGTTCAATATAATCAGTCTTGATTTGACAGCCATCACGTAGATACATAATTGTAAGAATAACAAAATAAAAATAGTCAATCCAAGTCTCGATCGTTCGATTTCGATAACCAATCAGGAATCGACATGGGATTGTTTATCACAAATTTGATATATGAGGTGAATGAAATTAGAAGAACTAAAGAAAAAACTAGAGCCTTGTTGCTCGAACAAAACGTCTCGCTCTTGAGAATGTTCGAGAAGCTTATACAATAATATAATAATAATATAATAATTGATTTTAACGGGGTAAAAAAGTTACAACAAAAACGTAAACCAAACGTAACCCTAACGTTTTACGGTATGAATTTTAAGTCGAACAAACTCTCAAGTCTAAAAAGCAGGTCAATGATCAGAAGAGTTGATTTTACGTCGTTTACCGAATGTTTGTTCGGTTTTTCTTTTAAGTAAAGGAATATAATCCTTATTACCTGGAACAGGACCTAATGTGATTTCGCAATTATACGGAAATGAGAATGAGATTATCTAAAGGAAGATGACTTGAATAGCATTTAATTATCTATTTATTGTTATTAATTAATCTAAGTATAACATTAGAGTATTTAGATGCAAAGCTTAATAAGATAAAAGGAGAAGGGGATACATAAAATATTCTACTATTTATAGATCAAAGTAATTATTGTAGGTCTAATCATATGTAGGTGTGCATGTGCATGTAAGAAAGTTCGCGAGTATTGTGTATATATATATATATATATATACACACAATATATATATACATATATATACACATATATAGAATATATAGAATATATACATATATAGAATATGCCACTCTAACAATAAACGTTTTCGCGATAACTGCCGAAAAATCACAATGTAGACAAATAATTTCGTGATGTATTACGCGACATTATATTAAAAACGCCTATTTAAACATAAATTTATTAAAAGTAAAGTTTGAAGTTACAAAAGTATTTTTACCTGAAACAAAATCGTGCTGATCATAAAATGTCCCTCGCGAAATCAAATATCATTTATCTGAAACATCTTTTTGGCTAAATACAATTTTCGAAATTTATTTGACTGTTCAGATTAAAATGGGACACTTTGTATATAAATATAGGATGATTCATTATAATTTATAAATTGATTTATCTCTAAGAATATGACAAACAAAAGAAGTAGGATATAAAGAGTTAAATTATTTCGAGGAAAACATTAGATACTACATGCGTTTGTTTTAGGGTGGGAATGTTTCAAAGATGTTAAAGTCAACTTGTCAATTTTTTTTTTTTTTTAATAAAACCATATATTTTTAAATGTAAATCTTCTTTTATTCTGCATAAAAGTATTAAAATAAGATATAAAAAATGAATAATTTAGAAAATATTTTAATTTTTTCTTAATATATGCATTTTTTTTTGACACTTGTTATTAAATTAACTAAAATTTAGCATAAATATCATTTGAAAAATTATTGTAAATACAACACAAAGGTAAATAAATATAATTATTTCGTGACAGATGTTCAAATAATACATACTAGGTATTCGACAAAAATCGCAACCTCTCGTGTGCAAGTAGAGAGAGTTAAACCAAGTAAGATCGTCCTGTATCGTTTTGCGATCGCAATAATTAATGAAAAATTAATTTAAAAAGATCGCGCGATTCTCACGAATATAAGACCGTGTAACATTGAGATGTCTCTTTGTACTCGCGCGGATTGGCCGATCTTCTTTAATTAATTTCTCATTAATTACTGCGAAGATCACAAAACATTAGAGAACTTTTCTACTCGGTTTAACCCGTTCCATCTGCATACGAGAAGTGCGGCGATTATTACTGGACACTTTGTATTTTGTCATATAACACGTATAAAAAATTATAGATATAAATAATTTTAGAAAAAATATAAAGAAAAATTTATGCCTCGTCGATGCTTGATAAGTAGATAATTAACAAACTTTATGTTCGCAAAACAGTCGATATAATTATAATTATAATTTCATCGCTTACATCGTGTCACATCGCTTAATTATATTGGAAAAGCGATTTAGATTCTTCCAATTTGCTATTATTCATCATGGCATTAATGCTATAACGAGAGGCATCAACAATATTGAGACTTTCAAACTTGTGATAATAAATATGGGAATCAGAACTGCTGGTTGGCTGCTGATAGCTGCTTGATCTAGCAATATTCTCAGCATATGTAGCATCATTTAAAGGACTGCCCAAACTACTGCATAATCTGCACAGAGTAAACAATAAAAATTGCTGAATTAATCTATATTATAAAGTCTTGCTTGTATTATATGTATACAATATATGATAATTAAGCACAAACTGTTATTATTAATAAAACACTTTCATTATCCAAACATCTCCCGTTGAAAACTTGACTTCGATATTCTCATAAATTCGACATACAAATAATATTCAAATACAAAAATTCTTGCACGATTATTAAATTTTTCATACTTATTAACAATTCATAATTATTCGAATTATCACAAAAATTACCGATTACAAAAGTATCAAATACAACAGATGGAAGATTTGTAATATCGTAATTTGATTTAATATTAGTGAAGTTATGTTGATTCGAATATTTATAGTATTTGTGATACATACATCCTAAATATCTAAATTTTATGATTTTATTCATTATACGTAATTCTACTCCTTGTAATATCTATTTATATATACACAAAAAATATATAAATGGTTGAAAAGATATAAAATACTAATGCTAAAATTAACGCCGTTTTCTTTACCTCGTTGGTCTGATTTCCAAAAAATAAATCAATCGGATCATTAACATTATCAAAATCAGAATCTTAGTCAAAACTATAGGTTGGCCGCTAATAACTGCTTGATGTAGCAGTATCTTCATCATTATCAAAATTTAAAAAACTTCGTGAACTAATCGGTGATCTGCATAGAATAAAATGTAGAAAATGCTAAATTAATCAACATTATGAAGTCTTGCTGGAATTATGTGCACAATATACAAATATTAATTGAACCAGTTATTATTAATAAAACACTTTCATTATCCAAACGTCTCTGAAAATTTGAATTTAATATTTTCATAAATTCGACATACAAATACTATTCAAATACAAAAATTCTTGCCCAATTATTTAATTTTCATACTAATTAACAATTTATACTTATTCAAATTGTCACAAAAATTACTAATTATAAAAGTATCAAATACAACAGATGGCAAATTTATAATAACGTATTTTGATATAATATTAGCTAAGTTACGTTGATTTGAATATTTATAATATTTGTGGTACATACATGCTAAATATCTAAATTTTATGACTTTATGATTTTATTCATTATACATAATTCTACTCATTGTAATATCTATCTATATGTACACAAAAGTATATGTAAATGATTTAAAAGAGATAAAATAGTAATACTGAATTTTTCGCCGTTTTCTTTCTCCCTTTGGTCTGATTTTCAAAGATAGATCGATCGGATCATTAACATTATCAAAGTTGAAATTCTGGTCAGAACTGCTGGTTGGCTGCTGATAGCTTGATGTAGCAGCATCTTCATTATTATCAGAATTTGAAAGACTGCTTGAGCTACTCAGTAATCTGCATAGAATGAGGAGTAAAAATTGTAAAATTATTGAATTGATCAATATTATAAAGTCTTGCTTGAATCATGTGCACAATATATAATTATTAAGTACACACTCTGTTATTAATAATAAAACACACTTATTATCTAAACATCTCCCGCTGAAAACTTGAATTCGATATTCTCATATATTCGACATACAAATACTATTCAAATACAAAAATTCTTGCCCGATTATTTAATTTTCATACTTATTCACAATTCATATTTAATCAAATTGTCACAAATTACCGATTACAGAAATATTAAATACAGTAGATGATAAATTTGTATTTTCGTATTTTGATATAATATTAGTTAAATTAAGAGTTGACTCGAATATTTATAATATTTGTGATAAACACATGCTAAATATTTGAATTTTATCATTTTAATCATACACAATTCTACTCATTGTACATACAAATTATTTATATTTATTAAATTAATTTATTTATAAAACTATTTATAAATAATTCAAAATAGATAAAATATTCATATTTAATTTATCATCGTTTCTCTTACGTTGGTCTGAGATATAAAGGTATATCGATTTGATGAGCTTTGATAAAATGTACCATGATGTTGAAAGACTTATTTTCTTCAAAAATGTTCTCGCAAGTCTTGCAATTTGATGTCTGAAAGTCTAATGTATGATAATACAATAGCCAGATGTAGAGATTATTTGCTTTAGTGTAATTAAAGTTATGACTAATGATTAAATGGTCTTTCATATGATAGTCAGCAACAAATACTGCAGGAAAAATAGCATCACAAATATCACATTTTGTTTGATTGTCTTCTAGCATAGAAAAGGGCCACTTTTTATTTCCTTGTAGGTTTTTTGATAAGACCTCTCTATCATTATCCTTTTTATGTCTCCTTATATGTTTTTGTATACTTGAGTAGTCTTCTTTTAGGAGATAAACTGTACCACAAATACAGCATTTTGCATGTTTCTCTTCTTTTGTAAAATATTCCCATATCCAGTTACGAAATTTTAAAAAATTGCTCGATAATCTGTATAGAATAAAGAGTAAAAATTGCTGAATTAATCAATATTATAAAATCTTGCTTGAAACATGTGCATAATGTATAATTATTAACAATAAATTAAAACTAATATTGTTAATAAGATTTTATTATCTCCTAAAACTTGAATTATTAATATCTCCAAAAATATTCGGCGTTCAAATATGATCCAAATACAAAAATTCTTGTACGTTTATTTAATTTTCATACTTATTCACAATTCATACATATTCAAATTGTCACAAATTACCGATTACAGGAGTATTAAAAATACAACAGATGGCAAAATTATATTATCGTATCTTGATAGAAAATTAGCTGAGTGAAGTTGACTCGAATATTTATAATATTTGTGGTAAACACATATAAATATCTAATATTTATTTTGTTATTCATTATATACACATTTCTGTTTATTGTACACAAAAATATAACATAAATACGATTTAAAAAAATAAATAAAACGGTAATATTCAGTTTATCGCCGTTTTTCTTACCCTGCTGGTATGATTTTCGGAGATACGGAAATGGTCTGATGAGTTCCGATCAAATGCTTCAGTAAGAATAAAGATTTATTTGGAATACTATTATTGCAATATTTGCAATGTTGTTTCTCATTGTGTCTATCGGATTCATCAAAATTATAGTGATTACGTAGCCAGGCGCAGAGTTTTTCTGCTGTATTTTCTGTAACATTATGTTTACCTTTCAAGTGTTGTCTTATATTCCTCGAAGTGGAATTCATTTCAAAATAAGTTATAGCACAAAACTTGCATTTGATCTCATTGTTTTGTCTTGTATAAAATTGCTCCCAATCTTTTTGTGAGATTTCTGATGAGACAGTACTCTGATCACTATGTACAGTTTTTATGTGTTTCATCATATCTATTTTCTGTTGTAGAGTGATTAGATAGGATTCATTGCAAATATTGCATGTTGCCATATTCTTTCTTAATGTGAAATAATCCTTTATCCAGCAATTACTTTTGCCCGACGTTGCCATGATATCTGCTTTGTATCATAGATCGTTCACTACTAAGTACAAAGAAGAATTATTTCAACGAAAAATATACAAAGAATATAGAAGCTGGTAAACGAAAACGGGGAAGGACGTATGATTCGTTGTATAAATGTAAATATTGATACACAGTCTAAATCTGCCTAACATGTCTTAACTTTTACGGTTTTTTGTTAATTCACTGCCGATAATTTCACCGATTAGAAAACGATTAGAGAAAAATTACATAATTGCAAATATTACAATAAATGCGAATATTAGAAACTTTCCAATTTCTGTAGGGCATTTTTGATTTAGCAAAGATTTCTCCTGTCAAAATGATTGGAATAAACTATCAGGATGTTGAAAAAGAGAAAAGATGCGGAATATATTAATTTAATATTATAATGAACTTGTATGTGTTTTAAATAATTATAAATTATATACATACATATATACTATTACACTTATTTAATAATGCCATTTTACTTATGAGATTGCATTAATTTTATATTACTTTTATAGTCAATGCATGTCAACAAATTGAAAACAAATACAGAAATCTCTAATATCTGTTTAAATATCTCTGTGAATACAATACGTAAAAAATTATTTTTGCAGAATCAAAAACAAATTCATGTAATATATAATGTCATGTAATATATAATTTATAATATAAAATATATAATATAAAATATCATGTAATATATAATGTCATATAACATATGTAAAAAAATGATAGATATAAATGGTATAAAAATACAAAATAAATGAGTAATAAGAAATACAGACAAAAAATTACGAGATAACATGTTTGTTATCACGCATATAATTCATCACATATAGATTACATCTGATAAAATATCTTAATATTAATAAAAATAGTATATAGTTATACCTACCTATTTATTACTAATAAAATATGTTAATATTAATATAAATATGTTGTTTACTATTTATTTTATGTTGGATATTTTTTTTATTTATTAATATGTCAAGCCCAAATATTTCAATAAATTGGAAGAATTGTTTCTTTAAAAAATGTTATCGCAATTTTTGCATTTTTGTGTCTCATTAATTGTAAGATGTTCGTACACCTTATTGTTAGTACGAAGACCTTTTGCTGTATTTTTATTAACGTCATGTACATATTTTAAATATTCCTTTATACATCGATTAACAATTTTTTTCACACGATACATTTTATCATACAAATTACATTAATCTCATCGTTCTGTATTGCGTGAAGAAGTGTCGCTCCCAATCGAATATTTTATATGTATATGCTAGTCGCATTAAATAAGACGTCTTATGATGATTCATTATGTGCTCTTTTATATGATTTGTTCTTTTATTTACACTTTTTATAAACTGTACCACAGATACTACACCTCGCATTATCGTTGTTTTTTTATGTAATATATTCCCACGACCAATTAGTGTCTGCTCTTTGCGTTGATATGATATTGGCTGTGTATGTTACTAAATACAAGAGAGGCACTATTTCAACAAGAAATGTTCGCAAAAACTGTTAAAGGGAACCAATCGCGAAAAATATATAGATATACAGGATAATAATTAAGAAGTTGCTGAAAGTTTATTTGACTATTATTTGGAAACAAATAAGTTCGAATTAAACAAAATTAAACTGTTTTGAGTACAAGAAACCTGCTAATTTTATTATCTTATAGTACAAAAATTATATAAAGCATTTTGTGATAATCAAATTTTATATTTAAAGAAAAATAGTATTAAAACAGTGGTGGAAAAAGTTGATTATTATATCGCTTTATATAATTGTTGTATTATATCTTAAAATAACTGACAGAGATTTCTTGTACTTAAAATAGTTTAATTGTTTCATTTCTTCTTTTCATTTGTTCTTAAATAAAACTCAAATTGTTTCAGCAACTTTCTAACTACCATCCTATACCATCTTGATTATGAATTCAATAAATACAGCATTATTCATCTAAAAATTTTTATTTTATTAATTAGAGAGTGCCTATTGATTTTATATTATTTTTATTATAGTCAAAGCATTACATGTAAATAAACTAGGATAAATAAAAATTGAAATGGATTACAATTGAAACATGCTTGTTTCTATTTTCTATCATTTTTTTAAGAAAACTATTAATTATAGAAATTATTATTTATTAGTTTAACTTCCTTGAGAATATCCTTAATCTTAAGAATCACTCGCAAATGTCGTAACATAAATGAAAATATTAAAAGCTACTAATTTACATAACTATTTTTGGATTAGAAAAATTAGTTTATTTTGTCAAATTGATTACTGTAAATAACAAGATAAAGGAAAAGGAATAAATTAATCGAACTTGAGAAATGAAATAAATTAATTAAACATTATATTAAATTTTTGTCTTTTTTTTAATGTTTATATATGCAAAAAATATGCTACTGTGTTTATTTAAGAATGCTGTTTTATTAAGGAGAATATATTGACTTTATGCCATTAACACACATCATATAATAATAAATTTGAAGAAAAAAACATAATACTTAAAGTCATATATTCTTACTATTACATATATGTACATATATGTATATATACATATATATATACAATATATATATATATATATATATATATGTGTGTGTGTATATACAGGGTGTCCCATTTTAACTTTTATATCGTAATATCTAGGAAACTAAGCTTTATCGAAAAAAATGTTTCAAGTAGAACTTACTCTATTTTAAGGGGGACATCTTATTATAGACACAAGTTCTATCTAGGTGGAGATGCCTCCGAGATTTCAAGGTGATCTTTGTTTTTTTAAATGGAACTACCCTAATTTTCTTATATATAAATAGATTATATATAAATAGATTTCTCGCAATTTTTGGCATAAAAAGTTATAAGAGTAGGATGGCCAAAAAGTGACTAGTTTACGAGATATTTTATACTTTAATTTGACATAATTTTACATAAACTGTGAAAGATCTCGTCAAATATTCATTTTTCGATTACCTTACCTTAATACTTTTATGCACAAAATAATGAGAGGAATCAATTGGTGTAAAGAAAACACATAGTTGTTTAAAAAAAAATGTAGTAGCTGTTTGCAAATTACATATTTTTTATGTGGAATTGCCTATATACATATATGTATATATAAATTCTTGCTTTTTTGATAAATATATAATTAAATTTCTTAACAAATAATTACGAATTTTCAAGCAAATTTCTATGAGCGCGCGAATATCTTGATTTAAGAACCGTTCCGAAATCAGATTTTTGTGCCACTTTCGAGAAATTCACTAATCATCACTTTTTTTAAATGAAAACCGATTTCTTTTTTTAACAAAGGTTGTAGGTCTCGGCGAGACAAATCCAACCATATGTATTAATTAGGATTTTCTTGATTTTTCCATAAATTACACAATTTTTTAATTTTGGAATATTAGTGTTCCGCAAACATGTCGAGAAGTACTTATAAAACAGATGTGAGGTCTTCCTAGAAGCACTTTCTTAAATACACGAGCATATTTCCTTTCAGCAGCTCTGAAATTATTTCCACACAACCCCACTACTTTGATCATATTTAATATATCTCGCGGTGGGTAATCCATTTTGATCTCATTAAAGTGATTTAATACTATTATGTAATAACCATTAAATATCGCTACCAAAAACACAAGATAAAATTTAATTTGAGCAGAAAGTACCTCACGATATGTTTGCGGAACACTAATATTCCAAAATTTAAAAAATTGTGTAACTCATGGCAAAATCAAGAAAATCTTTAACTAATTCATGGTTACATTTATCTCGACGAAATCTACAACTTTTGTTTAAAAAAATCGGTTTCTATTTAAAAAAAGTAATGATTAATTAATTTCTTGGAAATGGTGTCATCTGAACAAATTGATATCGCTGTCATATGTCTCTCTTAAAGTCAAACAACTTTTATGCAAAACATTTTTTATAAAAGGCATAAGAAAAAAGATATTTAGGGTAGGACATTAAAATGACCCCTGTATATATGTACATATATGTATATATACTATACATATATGTCTTTCATTTTGTAGTTTTTGCACTATCTGCTCGTTGAATTCGTTGACTTTCAAGGCTTGAATTTAATAGCTTTTGGGTCTCTTTTTCGACTTGAAAAAAACCCCAAGGTCAAATCTGAATTTCTTTATAGAAAATACTTAAAAAGATGAACATTTTCACACCTCAAACGTTTTTTTAGAATTTTCCAAATGGGAGTAACGATTTTTTTGAAAATTGGCTCTTTTCGAACTTTGACTGTAAATAACTCCCGAACAGGTCAACGTATCAACCTCCGATTTGTTTTTAAAATTTTACAAAATTTTATGCCTATTTTAATAAACTAATTCACAGTACCTATTTTAAAGTATCGAATTGATGCTTCAGATACGATGAATCTTGAAAGACATTTTTCTACAATCTTGTGTTTAATAAATAGAAAAATACAATTACATGTGTGTGAAAACTTATGTTATTCCCGTATACATCCTTTATTATAAGTTGAAAATAAGATACTTTGATAAAATAATACAAAAGGCTTTTTGGATGCTGTATAATCTACAAAATATTACATATATTATAGTAATCTTTAATTGTGTACATGTTAACTTAATCTTTTGGTACTTCGTAAACACATTCCTTTTTTTACGATGAGCAAACGGCCAGAAAAGCAGAAGGCCTAAACTGCTCTGTCTTTCGAAGGATGGGACGTAGTTAAATATATGGCATTCGCCTTATCTTAACAAGCTACGGGTATTCGTCCGCACGAGAGTTTCTCGCCTTAATCTCGACTAATCATGGCTCTATTTAGATCCACGTGAGACCGGAGAATCTTTTTAAGAGGATATCCGTGTTAAACTTGGTCGCGTTTGGTTTACGGCTTTTTAATCGTCCGAAATTTGTAGCCGGACAACAAGAATGTTTTCCTGACATCTTTTGTCACTTCCTTTACCAGCGTGCTTGTAAGAGTGATTTTTCAGGGAGTAACAGAATCACAGCTTGTTGGATATTTTTAAATCTAAATACTGTCTCATTATTATTGTGTAATAAGTAAATTTTGACACTCTGATATTTCAATGTATCTTATATTATTGATAGAATTTTATATTCTCAAGTATTGTGTCATTGTTTATTCATATAAAAAATAAATAGAAGAAAAAATAAAATAAGCAATATAGGACAATAAAAAAAGTTGGGCATATATAGATATAATGAGACAATAAAAAAAGTTGGACATATACTCGTATGTATATGTACATTTCCAATATTACTTTAGAAGATATATATATAATCAGCTACAAATAACTATTTGGCATATATGGATAGCATCATTGTATTAAAAAATCGTAAAATTATTAGAAATAAGTGCGGAATAAAATTGATTAAAATATTATATTATTAAAAATAAATTCGAAAAAAATAAAACTATTGCTTTATTTTATTTTTCGCGTTCTTCTTGTTTCTTTCTCTCTCTCTTCCTCTCCCTCTCCCTCTCCCTCTCCCCCCCCTCTCTCTCTCTCTCTCTCTATGCTAATAAAATTACATTTTATTATATACAGGGTGTTTCATTTTAATTGACACATTGAAATAAGTGGAGAAAAATACGTGGGATTGAAAAACGTTTGAGACAAAAGTTGTATGGTTCGGAGGGGGAAATAAGATGGCTATACCAGATTTTGTATCCAAAGTTATTCGAAGGTCACAGGAATGTCACCAAGAATTTTTATAACGAAAATTACTATTTTTTATCACATATTCTTCTAGCTGAGATCAGGGCGTTTTCGAAACACTGGTCATCAATCTTGCTAAGTTGAGAACATCTCAAGATATGACACTTCGAAATAATGCTCACGAATCGTCAATTGCGCGGTATTCTGGGTTATGACTCCAAACCTGCTCTGGGGGTTGTACTAGGAATACCTACTAGGAGTCCTAGTACAACCCCCAGAGCAGGTTTGGAGTCATAACCCAGAATACCGCGCAATTGACGATTCGTGAGCATTATTTCGAAGTGTCATATCTTGGGATGTTCTCAACTTAGCAAGGTTGATGACAGTGTTTCGAAAACGCCCTGATCTCAGCTAGAAGAATATGTGATAAAAAATAGTAATTTCCATTATAAAAATTCTTGGTGACATTCCTGTGACCTTCGAATGACCTTGGATACAAAATCTGGTATAGCCATCTTATTTCCCCCTCCGAAACATACAACTTTTGTCCCAAACGTTTTTCAATCCCACGTGTCTTTCTCCACTTATTTCAATGCGTCAATTAAAATGAAACACCCTGTATATATATTTTTTTAAAGTTGATAATTATTTAGATTATTAAACTAAAACACACATATATATGTTATTAAATTTTATTCTAGAATTAACAATAATATTAATATTTGTAATTGCTTAAAGTTTTCGATTAAATCTTTATTGTCAACTCTTCATTCATCTAACTATGATCTCTTCATCATTTCATCCAATGCATTTATTCTAACATCCAACAGATCGAATGAGCAGTTGATTATAATCATTTTGTAGTTGACGCAGTTAGAAAAATGATGCTCTCGTTGACTATCAATCCTACGGAAATTGCAATACTCCCGCCGTCTCTTCGCGAGGTCTTATACAGAGAGAGCCCCATCGTTAACATCACTATTGATACTTTATGATCATTACGAAAAGACCAATTACTCATACCATCTTTTGCTATTTCCCTTATATATCTCTTTCTCCTTGACGACTATCATCCGAGAAGGCTACGCATGAGATTCCTGATTCATATACGTTGTAAAAAAATATGCCTATTATTCTATCTATAATAAATTTTCAACTTCTCTCTATCTGACTAGTCGTGTGATGCGATATTAAATAATATCTTTGATAACGAAAATTAATGATGTTAATTTCTGTTCGTTGATTTCTCTTATCAATTTATTTTTCATGTGCACATTAATCTTTTATGAAAGGAATAATAATAATATATATGATAATATTTCGCATATTTAAATAAATGTGCCATGATAAAATAAAATAATTATTATATATAAAAAATGTATCTTTTAAATAGTAAAAAAAATATAAAAAGTATTAATATATTAATATATAATATATTTATCATAATTTTTATTAAGGTAAATATTGTTGTTAAGTTAAAGTCACAATTTTATTTATGTTTTAACTTGTAATTGTGTTTTGCTAAATATAACAATCCATTTTCTCACAAATAATTTATTTCCTTTTTCAAACTAATTGTAAGTTTTATGAATTATACAATATATGCAAGAAAATTCATAAAAATTATATAAGAGTTAAATTCCATTCTACTCGCACAATTTTCCAGTTTGTTTCCTATAAATATTAACGGTAACTTGACGACACATATGTATATTCGAGATGTATCAAAAGCATCGATTGCAATTCCGTCATCATTTCATCCACAGTTACGCCTGATAAAACTTAATGGCTACTCTTGGAGCTGGTTTTCATCTTCATATCCATCTTTCTACATTCGCCGTGCTACGATATAAGCGAGTCTCTTCCTTAACCACAGTGATCGATTGCCCTATCATTTCGATTGAGGTGTACTTGCACCGGTGAATAAGGCAGCGAAGGAAGCACAGCCTAGCAAGTTGCAATTGATGAACAAAATCATGATTGCACCGATCGCACCGATTCCATCGCGGCGAGTCGTCATTAGTGTAGCAATGCGTCGATCGAAAGAGGGAGAGAAAAAAAGAAAAGACGAACAAAACGACACAGAGGAAGATGAAAAGAGACACGTATGTATATATTTAACCAATGAAAAAAGGAGCGGAATGAGAGAGAGAGAGAGAGAGAGAGAGAGAGAGAAAGAGAGAGAGAAAGAACAAAAATGAAAGAGATAGAAAAAGAGAAATGGAAGGAGAAACTTACGAAATCTCGTTAATGACGATCTTGCACAGCCGGTTTTGGATCATGATCTCATTCGAACGTTACAATTAATAACATTTCAGCCGTGCGTTATTATGATTACGTATCGTTATTATTATCAGACAGGTGCCATTTGTAGTTTGCTTTTGTAGTTACGGTGGTTTGATTTCGCGAGATCATCCGATATTAGACTTGATATACAAGTGCATTCACGAATACAAAAATACATATCCATAGAAACATACGTATATAGTTGATTCTAATGCACAAAATTTGGTTTATATCGTATGTTTTTGTTAAATGCTTTTGTTAAATTTGTAACATGCCTTTTGCAAATATAGTAATAGTTATATACATATTTATATATATAACGGTAATAGTTATATGTTTGTGTATAGAATGTTGACGATTTTTATAAACCTATCTGAAAATTTTGACTAACCCAGAGCAAATTTTTCTTGGAAGTTTATGCTTTCACACATGTTCTTAAAAAAGCAGGATTGCACATTTCTAAAGAGATATATATTTGGATAAGCTGAAAATAAAGATTATAAGAGGAATCTTTTTTTAAATATACATTAGAAAATTTTTTTAAAGAAATTAATATAAAATATAAATTAAATAAATTTTTATTTATTTAAAAGTGTATTTCTCTAAGAAACTATGTATGCTTTAAAAATTTTTTTAAATTTGATTTATATATACATATATATATATATATATATATATATATATATATATATATATATAATTAAAATAATGCAAGTTGTATCATTACTGCGTTGAACAAAATTCCATCTAAAGTAGTTGCTTTAAAACAAAACATATTGAATAATTTTTTAATCAATAAATATAGATCTAAATTTTATTCGTCCGTACATAGCCATTTTCTTTTAAATTTTAGCTTAAAGTTTAGCTTTTTTAATTTTAAAAGATACAATATAAATTAGAAAAAAATAAAAACTTTGAATAATTACAATTCTGTTAAAAGTGCATTTTGAGAAAACGGTTACATAAAAGATAAAATTTAATATTTTTTATTTTAAAGGAGCTACTTCCTTTTTCTTGAATCTTATCTATCGCAATAACGGATACAGCCTGCATTGACAACTGTCACCATCTTAATTATATATTAATTATATATTGAGTTTATAAAATTCTTGCTCTTAAAAGCATGCACAGTTAAAAAGATAAATTTTTGAATAAGAAGAAATTTATTTAATTTTGATTATTAATTTTTTATAAAACAAAAGTTGCGAATAACTATTTTCAGCCCGTCTAAGCATGTTTTCTTTAAAATAATTTATCTTAAAATATTTTAAAATAAATTAGTATATATTTATTTTTAAAACAAGCTTTTGAATCTAATTTTGAGGAATTCAGAAAATTTTTTAATAATGTGTTTTTTATTTATTCAATTTTATTTTATTTATTTTTAATTTATTATTAAAAAACGGTTGAATGCTTAAAAAACTCTGTTTGAGAGATCAATTTCGAGTTATTGATGTAATGGATATCGACAAAATTAAAATTTTCATACTTGAACAAATAGCTTCGTTGTCGTCTAGTCACCAAAAATTTACTGGTGAACTAACTGGTCTGATTGCCGATAATATCGTGAGAAAGATATCTTCCGCATTCCCAGAAAATCGCTTCTTCGACAAAGTAAGTTATAAAAATAGGCAGAACGGGATATGCGTAAGAGTCCAAGGACATGTAATTATCGCGATGAAAATCCTGGAATAACTCCATAATCGTCCTCAGTGTGTAATGCGCTTCCACGAAATGCATCTCGTCCACTCTTTCTCCGTAAGATTATTTTCTACAATCATTCCATTATTATCGTCATAATCGAACGTCGTTGCGTGTAATTGAGCTGAAATGAAATATAAATGCTCCGACTCTGATTCCAGATTCTAAGTCTGTCTATCGAGGAAAGATAGCTCTCTAAGGTTGGGTTAGATGTGAATATGTCTAAGATGTGGACATGTCTTCTTGCAAATAAAATTACAGATTTATTCTGTGACCGATAATTAATTTAAAATATGTACAGAATGATAATATTTACATTTGCAGAATAATTACATTTAAAAAATATAATAGAAGCTATAAATTAAATCCTATACTCGATACAATTAAAAAACAATTTCATTACTTATTTATAAACTTAAAACTTTATTTTTTAAAATATTTTCCAATGACAGGCATTACCTAAATTTCTGATACTTCAGCATAAGAGTATTACTCTTTTTAATTCGATATTTACACGCGTATCCGTATTTTCAGAAATTAAATGACGCAGCAGTATCGCGATGCGTAGTAATATTTATATACTTTAAAAAGCAATTGGCTGTGCGACTATCACTTTATACAACTTATTCGGAATTCATATGTCAAATATATACTTTTGACTAATTGTAAGATATCTCAGGAACTAGAGAGAGAGAGAGAGAGAGATGCAAGCTTTTAATTACGGAATAAAATTGGTACAGTCAATCCCGTAATGTGTCGAGATCTATTCCACAAAAAGGGACAGTTTTTCTCGTTCACTCGTTTTAAGATCGCATTCTCATATATTCATATATTCATATATTGCACGCACAAAACGATTTTGTTCGTCAAAATGCATTCGCTCACGTACGAGACATATTAGAATGTAGGTAAGTGAACGTCTACATGAAGGCATACAAGCATAACAAGTTTGTTCATCAAGTCGCATTCGTAAATGCTGCGTGATAGCAGAGACGCTGTAGTGTTTTAAAATTAAATATGACAGCGGTTCGCCTTTCAGCACATGTCTCCATATACATATATTAATTAGTTACCAGTATCAACTTATAGAATTAAGATAATGTATGCGTATCATGTTCGCAGTTTTTCGATTTTTTGTGAAGTAGAAATGATGGTAAAAAAGATGTAGCCATCTTTTTCGGACTTAATTTATATGTATATCGATTAATGTTTGTGTGTGTTCTATTGAGTCATATTAAAATATAAATATAAATACAACAATATGTGTGTGTGTGTGTGTAATATTTATATTTATATTAATAAATATTTATAGTATAACATATAATATAAAGACACAATGTAAAGATTTCATAAAAATCTTTTTATATATGTCTTATATGTTATATTTATAAAATTAAAATACTGATTCTAAATTTTCTAATTTTTTTTAAACTATCAATAAAACATATTTAAGTGTTGCATTATAAGATTGTATATAAATGTTATTGTTACAATACAGAAACTATGCTGCAATTATATGTGCACTTGTAATATTAAAAACTGTAAACTTATTACAATTGCGCGTACCTATATCATAGTTTAAATAATAATATATTATATAAAATACATTGTAATAAATAATATATAATATAATATAATATAATGTAAATAATAATTACGTATTATAATATTTAAATGAGTTAAAAGATGTTCTTTGATACTCAAAATCAAATTATTTATTAGTTCAATAGTTTTAAAATATTGATTAATAATATAAATACTGCAGTAATATTTACATCTGTAATATATATCACAATTTCTCTCTTTCTCCCCCTCCCCCCTCTCTCACTCTCCCCCTCTCTCCCCCTCCCTCTCTCTCCCCCTCCCCCTCTCTCACTCTCCCCCTCTCCCCCCTCCCTCCCTCCCTCCCCCTCCCTCTCTCCCCCTCCCTCCCTCTCTTTCTCCCCCTCCCTCCCTCCCCTCTCTCCCTTCTCCCCCTCCCTCCCTCTCCCCCTCCCTCTCTTTCTCCCCCTCTCTTCCCCCCTCTCTTCCCCCCTCTCTTCCCCCCTCTCTTCCCCCCCCCTCTCTCTCTCTCTCTCTCTAAATGTCATTACAATATTATACATTACGCGTTTAACACTGTTACACATTTGAATTTTCTTTCACATAATATAATTTTAGAGAGTCAACAACAACAAACCAAACAAGGAAATCCTCAAAATAATAAAAAAAAGAAAATATACGTGCGCGCTAAATACATAGAAAAGTATTCAAGCTAATGTATGCAACAAATAAAAGTTTTAAAAAATAAAACTAGTAAATTAAAAAACTTTGTCAGAGAAAATTAATTGTTCAAAAACAAATATCAATGAGATCAATACAATTAGTCAAGTAGTTGATCATGTATTATCAATTTATAACCGATGCTAAACGCTCAAGGTTTCTTTAATTAGTATAAAGCGTGTATTTTTTAGGATCTACAATTTGAATTGTTTATATTTTACGCAAGTCTAAGTCGCACAGAAAATGGATTTAACACAAAAACATAAAAATTTGATGCATGTTTACAACACATTAAAAATTATGTGTATTTCAATACGTAAATTTTTTACCTGTTAGTAGATAATAAAACTATAATATATACAATATCTATACATTTAATATGAAATTTTAATACATAATTTAAACTTATTTTATGAGATTTGTATAAAGTAATAACTTCTTTCAAACTGTAGATTATAAAATAACCTTCATATAAATTAAAGGATTCTTAAATCGTTTATAGAACCGTTTATAAATTGATATCATATTAATTATTTGTTTAGTTACATTGATCTCACATCTATTTTTAAATAATTAATTTTAATGAGTGTTCAATAACTTTTTATTTTTTTAAACTTTTACTTGTAACTACTCTTTCATTTGTTTTGTACACGTATAAAATTGGATATTTTTTCTACACTTGGTGTGTGTTTCGTATTTTTCTTTGCCTTTTTTTAGAAAAATTTTTTTAAGATACATTAATCGCGAAAATCGAGAACTCCATACTTGATATCGGATTAGATGCGAATCTGTGCTCCGAGTATTGAATAATCCGAAATCGCAGACTGGAAACAATCGTCTCGGTGCGCTTTGGCGCCTTTGAAACAGCTAAGGCTGTTGATATCGGTTCACTTTGAGCGAGCGGAGCGCTCGCTATACGCTGTATGAATTTCAAATAAAGTCCACCCTTCCTCGTTGAGTACGCACACACACACACACACACATACATACGTACATACACATATACGAAGCCGAACAAATGCCGTTTGCCTTCCTCCTGCAGTTTCCTAGGTGCGCGAAAGGGATGCTGCGAAGGACCGACGATCATCCTTTGCTTGCTAGAAACTTTCCGACATGCCGACACGAAGATCTTATGATCATCAGCGGTGCTCATAGCACTGCTAGTTGCAGCGATCGATTTGAACTACGCGTGAGCCTTTTCCAAGAAGCAAAGAAATATCCGATAATGGCGTTCTTAAATAAATCGATATTTTCTGATCTAACCTTTCATAAAATAGATAATTACAGACTTTTTGAGAGACAAACAATAGATATAAATTTATATTAGATTAATTAATCGTATTTTAAAAAATACAATTTTTTTACTTGCGTAATTTAGTAATCAATACAATTTTTTTATATAATCTTGTTACACATGTAAATTATTCTACATATAAAAATTATTAACTCTTTTGCACGAGCAACTTAAATCTCTCGCTCTTAAGTGTCGTTACATCCATCTACTCTATGAAGACGATTTCGAATATGAATCACGGCTTCGAAACAAGCGAGTATCGTTTGATGTAGGCATTTTAATATTAAAATTAGCGGCAGTCTCTCGTATGACATGCGAAACGCGAAGATGATGGGATTATATTAGGGATGTTACTCGTCGGAGAGAGATCGAACTATCCGTTCAAAGAAGTTCGCGAAGTTTTACGGAAACTCTTGTGCGATTAATCAAACGACGATCTTGTGTTAATTAAAGATTTCGAGGCATGAACAGCAAAATTATTTAAAGATGCTAAATAATTAGTTATATTGGAACAAATATATTAAATATGCGAGCCGCCTTATGAGATTAAAAATAGTCAAGCATATAATTATTTTGATAATTCAGAAATAATTTATAGACAAAATTACATTTTATCCATTTGCGTTTTATTATGTTTATTATATTATTTTTGCATCTTATATACCGTTACGATACATCAGTATAAAAAAAAGCGTACTTTCGTATTGTATATACATATATGCATATATTGCTATAAGTAATGTTATTCCAATTAAAATATATCAATTAAATATCATAATTAACATAAAACATTGCAAGTTTAAAACTAATTAATTTAGTATATGTAAACTAGTTATGTTACACACACACATTCCAAAAAGAGAAAGATATTAAAAGCGGGAAGAGGCCGATAAATGTTTTCATCATGCAAGCAAAAAACAAATCAAGAAATAAAAGAATAAAAACTCTCTTTTTGTTAGTGCGTGTGTGTATCTCGATTATAGCACAGAAATATAATAATATAAAATTCGAAAAGCTGAAACCCAGACAAAACAGCAATTCTGATTGCAAAAACAGGATGAGAACAGGAGAGCAAATTGTTAGCAGCTAAATTCCCTTGTCGTCGTTGAAATACAATGTGTCTCTCGCGTGATGTCGATGTTTAGAATGCGAATGGCACTCAGGAAACCAACTCTGCCAGAAAACCAACAACAATGGCGGCGGGCGCAATTGTTTAACGAATTCAGTCTTTCATCGCGCCGTCAGAAACATCAGCGCGTTCGTGACGGCGTCACCTAACGAGAGGCAAGCCCGAAGAGAAAGAAAGGAATGCCCATGCGAGAGCATAAAATTGTTAGCCCAACGTGCACGTGAGGAAGTAGGCGAAGAGAGCCTAAATAGCCGTGTAAAGGGCGCACGACACGGATGCCCTCGGCGAAATCGCGTGACATCGATGTTCGCCAAAAAGAGAAGAAAGCTTCTGTTCGTTCTGAAACATTGGAGGCTGCTGTGTTGGCACGCGTTTCATCTAGCTTTAATTAATTTCATAATACATACATATATAGAGCTTAGATAAATTTTTTTAGAATAGAGAATAGAAATAGGCAAAGTCAATGTTCCACACAATAATGTCTAGACTGGAAAAAAAAATTATATTCTCATATTAAATATTCCCCACTTATTTTTAGAATACCTTGTACTAAAATAAGCGCTAAAAGGATTCTCTTATCTTAAGATGGGAATCCTCTAAGGATTAGTATCAGATATTCCTAATTTATAAAAATATAGACGAAATGGGATTTATTTTTACATTAACAAAAAGGTACATTATTTTATAGCACACACAGGCAAAGAAAGACCATAAAGAAAGAATAGACATAATATAGACCGAACATAGGCATGAGATCTGAGTCCTGACCGATTAAATTAGGTTATACTACATGTTACTCGTGAACACTTCTCTTAAGCCGCTCGAGTCTTCTTTTTCGAGCCATTTATTAACTTCTAATAAACTAAAACCAAACAAACACTGCACTGCATTGTAAATTGCAACACTATATAACTATATATCACGTTGCAACAATATAACGTCATATATATAACACCAAATAAACGATCCACATAAAAAAACATACGATCTTTATTATTAACAAAGAATATATATTATTAGTTTTTGAGGATGTGTTTAGAAACACTTAAGAATATCTGTTAAGTGGGATTTTATAGTATACAGTCCTCTTACTTCGAGAATATAATTTTTTCGGTGTAAC
The DNA here is from genome assembly GCA_963971435.1 of Lasius platythorax. NCBI lineage: Eukaryota > Metazoa > Arthropoda > Insecta > Hymenoptera > Formicidae > Lasius > Lasius platythorax. The sequence continues at coordinate 13,247,908 of OZ020545.1, forward strand.
GACATTTTTATCTTCTCTTTAGATTGTAATGTTAATTGTTTTATTAGAGAATAGGATCTTGGTTAATATTTTTCCTAGAATCGAAAGCGTGACAAAGCAAGCGTTATATCTAATTCACCTGTAAATTCTGTCCAATGAATTTTTACACACGCCCAGACAACGCGTAGACAGCAGGATCCCGTAATAGCGATCGCGTGCTACCGGCGCAAAAAGGGGTGAGCAAAATCGGCGCGAATTAGCGGCAGTTGTGACCGGAATCGATCTGCGGTTTCGCCGTCATGTGTTTCGGGTGGAACGCCGCGCCGGTGCTCTTCTCTCGTTGCCTCTATCCTCTGCCGCCACTATTGTATTTTTTTGGCGGAAAAGAAGTTCACGTAGTGAACATATGCCTAATCGCCGCATCGCCGCTAGTCCGCCAAGAAATCTGTTACTCGAACGAAAATCGACGGTTCGGACCCCGGCTTGTCAATGGCGGTGTCTGAGAACCGCAGCGGGCATTATGCACCTGCCGCAAAAGAGCACAACCGAGAGATCACGAAATCCTAACCGCACCCTGAGCACCCGCCCGCCGCGTGCAAAATAGTGCACGCGTGTGCATCCATCGACAATGCAGTTGCGCCATATGGACGTTACGCCGGCGATCCTCGGAGCGTGCAAATCCTCGACTTGATTCAATCAGCCGCGTTTCGTCTGTCACGTAGCGCGAACGCATTCGTGGTTTCACAATTTTGCATGAGATTAGCAGCCGCGCCGTGCTCGGCATTAGGGGAAACACAATAAATTTCAACACGAATAATTTGAACACAGCATGCTTTCGTCGAAAAAAAATAATGTCTCGCGTTTTGTTATACTCTCAAAAGAGTAATCTTCGAGGATAAAAAATATTAAAAATATTAATACATGACAAAAAAAAAACTCGCACAGTTATTCTTTAAAAATAGCAAACTTAATGATTAAACACATTAATTTATATGATAATAAAAGATTACCATTATTCAATGATTAAGCATATTATTATTATTTAATAATATCAATGTATATGAAAGAAAGAGAAAGATGTGTGTATGATATATATTTTTTTAAAAGTTGTTATAAGATTATGTAGAGAGATCAATGTAATTTCTGATTCTACAAGTTTCAAAATTACTTTTAATAAAATTATTCTTACACATACATACACACACATATACATATGTATATGTATGTATACATATATAATCATAATACAGAATTATAAGAAAAACTATATTATTATATAAACTGCTAAAAAAATTTGTATACATTATATTGAACAGTTCGTGAATTGCCGCAATTGGTTAACGCAATATTAACATGAAGAAATAAAGCGACATATGAATGCATAAATTTATTTCGTATTTTTTATAAAAGAATTGACATTCGTGATTAGATATAGTTTCGTTGAGTATCTAAAATGACGATCGGCTTTTTTCCTCCCACAACGTTCGTATTTGCGTCTCGCGTGGTCGTTCTGCGTGCGGACAAATAAAATATACATGAAGCTCTCTTTTTCCGAAATATTCAAATCTCTCGTTCTCAGATCAAATAACTCACAGGATATCGGGTCGCCATACCGGCCCCAAGGAGAAGTCTCAAGCCATGAATATCATGACTGACCGAGCTCGGCTCTCACAGCAGTCACGTTCTGACGATTCTCGTAAGGTGTGGTCGTGCGGAATCGGTCCGAAGATCAGAGTATCGAATTCCCTGGCCGCGATCATCTCCCTCGAAAAAGCTTTCGCGTATATATCTGCACATTAAAATAGAGGGTGTCCATTAAAAGCGCGTTTATTTCATCAATCAATAATATTTTATTAATTTTTATACGAATATAAGAAAAAAATAGAGGTTGATTATATAGTATATTATAGTATAATATATTATATAGTTTAGTATTATAGTATATTATATATTATATTATAGTATTATAGTATAGTATATTATATAGGATAGTATATTATATATGTATAGGATAGTATATTATATATAGTGTAGTATAGTATATTATATATATAGTATAGTATATTATATATATTATACAGGATAAGAGACATTTTCTTTTTTATTTTCACACTATTTAGATGACACATAAGACTAGATTGAAAACTCTATGGCGTTGCTATTATAGTAGATTTAGGAAGTCGAAACATTTGACGTATCGGTCAGACCTTCGTTTCCTTAGAAAGTTTTTGCAACAACGCCTTGATGAATCGTCGCAAAACAGCAAGCGGCGGTATCTTACTGTCCAGTGAAATGATTGATTTCGTTTGGCCTCGTATGCCAAAGGCACACCATCGGGCTGGCATAGATAACACGGCTTATGCAAAATACCGCGAACGCATGATTGTCAAAGTGGAAACTATTTATTCGAATTTCTATTATTTTTTTTTTTTCTTGCTTTCTCACGTATGCGAAGCGCGGTGTTAACGGTAAAGATGAACGATTAGTCACGAGCATAACACGTTTACGCGATGTACGCATGAAAACATTCGATAACATGTCAAAAGAATTATAACAGCTTTTTACGTCGGCAGCTCATTTTTCATTTTTCCAATTCACGGACGATCGTCCAGACATCAACAACTCCAAGGAAATTGCTTAAACATACGACAAAAAAGTGATAAATTATATATTCGCTTCAGGAACTATTGTAGTTAATTTTTAATTCAACCGCTTATAGTATAAATTTTATAGTATCAATGCACTATATATTTTAGATTCTAATTTCAAGAAAAGAGATAATTCTTAGATTATTAAAAAATTTGAAATATATTAAATATATTATATATTTTATATATATCTTATATATATATTATATACATATATATTATATATATTATACATTAAATATATTATTTTAAAAAAATAAAAATAAATTTTTAACTAATAAGAGAGATTTTAAAGCTATAAAATACTAATAAAATCTTTTCTTTCTTATTTTTTCTCTTGTTTAACTTTAACTTGCAATTAAATATACTTGCAAGTCGTTTTCGAGCATACAAAAGTAGTTTAAAGAAAGTAAATTGTCTTGCAGAAAACGACTCTTCAATCATCTTCCATCGTTTGTACTAACGGATAGATCAACGTCATTTCAAATCAATCAATTAATTTCGTAACTCATCAAGAATCGACTTATCCCTGTTCCCTCAAAAACGCGAAGGCGTCATTCCCGTATTTTTTGAGAGCATCAGGGGGAAACTTTTAAAGTACGCGAGAGATTTCTCGTTTTCTGTCTGCGGCGATTTAATGCGGTTTTAGTGCGTTTTTAAAATTAACACCCCGCATTTCCAGTGCGGTTTCACGCCTTTTCGACGACGACGACGACGATGTCGTCATTGACGATGACAACAAGCGAGTATACACGCTGTCGTTCTTAAATCGTCGAGAGAGAAAGAGAGAGAGAGAGAGAGATTTTAATCTTGTTTTTGAACCTAATACATTAAATTTTGTATATACATATATATATATATAAAAATCCAAAAAATTAATTAAAAAACTTAATTAAAACAAAAAAGAATTAAAAACGGCAATGTGCTTTATATTTTTTGCTCAAATGTGTAACACTTAAACTGAAATATATATTCAACTTCGTATTTAAAGGATTATCTAAATGTAAGCATACTTTTAATTGTCGCAACTAGCGAAAAGGCTACAAGCGTACAATGATAAGCCGTGCCATATTCAAGAAAGCACAATTGTCACGTCACTACATTCTCGTCTCACGGTCATCATCGCGCGCGTTAGCGACCCGCAATTTTCTATATTTTCAGATTATAGTTTCTCGCGAATAAAAAAAAATCTTTTCTACCACGAGACCCATTCAGTTGCACAACATCCGTTGCGCGACGCCCGTAAAAGCGTAGACGGTAAAAAAATCGGACCTCGAGATGGCATTTCACGGCGCAATGGACAACGTGTCGTATGATTGCTGGATAGTTAACACGGACGGATGAACGATCGTAGACGAGCTTGTCGTAGATTCTCGAGGCATTCCCCTTTCGAATTATCGGCGTTATTTCGCCGTCTGGCGCCATGAAGGCTCTCTTCGCTGGCGCGGCACGGTCTATGAGAATTGTGGAAACATCGTTGTCATATATTCGAGAAAAATCTTATGCACCGCTCTATTTTACTCTAACGCTACCGAAACAGCATAGAAAGTAAAAAACTTACATAGTTAATTAAGTGAGAAAAAAAATATAATTAAAAAAATATAATCAAGATTCGATATAAATATTTCATAAGAGTAGATATCAAAACGATATAAAGTACTCTTTGAGAAATATTTCTTGAAAAATATTCGATTATTATGTCTAGACAAATATTGAAAAAATATTGAATATTCCGAAAATTATTCAGATAAGATCATCGAAAAATGAATATTTTACGAGATATTTTATAATTTATGTAAAATTATGTCACATTAAAGTACAAAATATCTCGTAAACTATTCACTTTTTGGCCATCCTACCCTTATAACTTTTTATGCCAAATACTGCGAGGAATTGATTTATATAAAAAAATTAGGGTGGTTTCCCATTAAAAAAAAAACTAGGTTGACCTTCAAATGATCTTAAAAAATAACCTAGTTAATATTCAAGATTATTAGCTTTTTTCCCCCTCAAAACCTTTTAACTTTTGTGTAAAATATTTTCTCGTTATAACGATAGTTTCAGAGATATTCGACTATATTAATTAAAATGGGACATCCTGTATCTGTATATAAAACTTCACACACATCGCAATTTATTAACAGTATCGCTATACTGTTAACCTCAACGCCGTTATTATCGCGCGACGGTCGATTCAACACCAATAATCCAATAATCCAATATTCGATAGGAACTGAGTGAGTGAGATGTTACAGTAATACACGACCGGGGAGGAATGCCATTCCCTCGGTTCTTGATTTATGCATTACAGAATATAGAGACACCGTGACTCGCGGGGATTCGATTTCGACCCGCGTAATACAACGTGAATATTATTCAAAGTGTTGCTCACTTGGACACGTGGACATGCCGAAGTAAATCGAGGTTTGACCGTAATCAACGACACGTGACGACACGTGCCGCCGTTCGCCATAGCGGTGCGTTTATTGCGACCGTACATAAAAAAAAAAATTCGTTCACGAACGGGTGAACTTATTAGAGGTATCGTGAATAAAAATTTCAAAGTATTGTTGCGCATTGCAATGTTCGATCTTGCAATTCTCTTCACAAGTATATGTATGTGAAAATTGTTCTATTCAACAAGTTTCTCCATTTTACTTTTGCGGAATGTCAAACAATATTTTAAATTATTATATTATTAATTATATTATTTCTATCATTTATTGTTTCTGTTATCGTTTTCTAATCATATTTTCCCCCCTATACTATTAATATCATCTTTGATATGTAGAATGATAAGTAATGAACTTCATGATGGAACGCGGAAGAATCCGCTTCATGAACGTATGTACGCGCGATTTCTCAACCACGGACTTTTCGTCATCAGTGGGTCACAGCGATAGTCGGGACGATAGCAAATATTTTCCATATTTACTGCATTATGTTAGCAACTAATGTACCGTTATGCAAAAATAGCTTTGCTATTTGTCGCGCAATGACAGCATTATGGTTTTTTCAGAAACAAAATTATTTCCGTTCTTAAATTGAAGCCGTACTATAAACACACTACAGTTATTTTTCTTTCTACATTTTACAAGTTTCTCTTAGTGTAATTTTCGTAGAATATGTGAATATATTAAGAGAACCATAAATAGCTCAAAAATATTTTTATTAATTACAACTATCATATTTCAGATATATTTATTCTGTGTGTTGTGTGTGTGAACTGGAAATATAAATTATTGCACATATTATATAACTTTCAGATTTTTTTCAAAAAAATCAAAATCATATTTCAAATGTCCATCTTATCTCGTATCTTATATTCTTAATTTCTGCTCTAATTTTAAACTAAAAAAAATTTATCCGCTCGTTATATTGAGTTTAGTAAGTAATCAACACAATACGCTGCTAACATTCAACCAAACGCGTTTGAAACGTACTGAATTTATAGACTAAGGGTGTTGCGGTATTGTTATTTCCATTTCGAGTTGGTTCACGAGGTCCTTTATGGTCCCGTGGCGAAATCCCTCGACCGGACGGAACACTAGAGTTGTGCCGACAAATCGGTCGCTACCAATTGCGACCTTCAAGCATCATCAAGAAAGTCGAGTGCACGCGAATGACGTCAAGATCCACGAATGAATAATTTTTCGATAGTGTATTTAACAGTTGAGTACATGACGACTCAGAAGAGCATGCATTTTGGTTCTATATACCGGGTGATTAAAGAAAACAAAGTTAGCATTTGTGCACAAAATCTAATTAAGAACAATTTATTTACATACACATACACACATTATGATTTTAACATAAAATCCAATTACATCATTACGATAGTTTTCTTTAATTCTTCTTTCTTTATATAACTATCCTTGTTACTTTAAGAAATATAGCTAGGTACTGTATAAGTGCTATTGATATTTATATGATAAAAAAGAATCTTTGCAATAAATTTTCTTTTGCTAACTATATATATTAATAGAAAAACTAAAAATATTATTATAATAGAATAAAGACATTATATATTAATTTTTACATAATACCTTAATAATTACTATTATTTGCAAATATTTTTTTCACATATGCAACAGAACAAAATAGTAAGCCACTACAATATATACTTTATTAAATTTTTTACGTTTTTATTTTTACTTCTATAGTGCTAGTGTCCCTGGAATGAATTTCGAGCGAGCCACCCAGTAACGACAGTGAGACTATTGCTCTTTTTTTTTTGTACCACGTCAGCCATTTATGGCTCGACGTGCCACTTAACAGAACGCACGGCGTCACGGGGTAATCAAACTGCCATTATCCATGGGAAATTGTAACCCCTCAATCTCTCTTTCTCTTACTTTGCCTTCGCTCTCGAGAAGGGGTGAATATATATATATATATATATATGTATATATATATATATATATATATTTCGTGCAGACCATCATTCTTCGATATACTTCTTCTATTTGTTCCTTTTATTCGACGTCTCGTTCGCACTACTGTGATAAAGAGTGATGAAGGATGGTCACACATTATGTAAATCTCCTCTTTACGCTTGTCGTCTAATGCGAGTTACGATGAGAGGTGGTCGACGTTGTAGTGGAGAAATGAGACTATAATCTAACCTAATAAATTAACCTACAAATAACCTAATAAACCTATACAAATCGACTCTGCATTCAGAACTAAAAAATGTTGTAGTTAATAATTAATACAGAGAAGTAGCTTTAATTTTAATTGACAAAAATTCGAATTTCGAAAGATAATGTAAATTTAGCTCTGCCCGCTTTTTCCCGGTTGGTTCCGCGGCTCCGATAGCGTAGGAGAAGATTAGGTGGGCTCGGGAGCTGGTACGGTGGGCACGAATCCCAGCCCATGCATACCAATCGAGTGACAACCTAACAACGGTTAACCGCAACCAGTCGACCCGCTGCTAATCAAGAAATCACAGTGCGAAATAAACCCCAACGGAGGGGTTGTGCGCGAGTTTGCCGGGTCGGACTGGTGTCATAACGCGTATCCGCCGTCTCCGATCTTTTCACACATCGCCCGTTTTGCCAGACGACGCGAAATTTTCTGTGTGAAATTAAGAGAGAATGTAGTATTCTTAAATAAAATACTAGATCTGAGATCTAAACCGAGAGATTGACGAAAGAAGAATTTTAGTAGCTTGAATTTGTTGATGAGTGATCGAATATAATATCAGCTATGTGTGCGTATATAGCTTTGTAAATACTAATAAAATACAATATTTTGCACATACAATATATTTTTATTATATAAACTATTATATGATCGCGCACGTATATCCGTGTTTACGCAAAAAAAAAAAAAATAATACAATGTACGAAAAAAAAGTGATTACTTTCTGTTTGCGCTTGTTCTTTGCGCACATTGAATGCACATGCGTTTACACATGGGATCGCTGTGAAACCACCGTGAAGGCGAAGCTGTAGTAATTACGGGGTTAAATATCAAGGGGTTAATAGCGAGCCAATGAAGCGGTAAGCGCGATCGATGCGTTATACGATCTAACGCACGTGTGACGCGTGAAAGCTTAAACGTCACCGATAATCTCAAAAGATAGATGAGCTTGAGGAGGAAATATCGCACAGAGATATCATCTTGTCGATGCTTACTCTTTTCAATGGCAGTTAATTTGTTACAAAATACATACACAGATAAATTATTATTTTTAAAACAGAAATGTTATTAAAATACATATTTATAAACTCGATAATATATAACTTGATAATAAAAATTGAATAAACAAAAGAAAATGAATTTAAACAATGAAACTATTAAAAGCGGGTTTTAAATGCATTGTGCAATAATAATATGTAATTTGTAAATTATTATTATTATTTGAAACATTGTATACAATATATATTTATATAGATTACAACATGATCCTTGTAGCGCAAGTACTTGCTGTTTTATTGTCAAGAATACCGCCTATTGTTATCAGCAGCTATTCGTATACGGTTCTTTTCGATAACCTCTCTCGCCTTCACTACCAGTCGAGAGTAATTGAGTCCTTAAAATTTTCTTCGCGAGCGCACCCTTTCTTCGTCCCAGACACGTAACAAAGTCATCGACAGCCCGGTCCCACGAACCACGTGAAATCGACACTCTTCTGGCTACGTTTCAAGAGTATTAAACCCTCTAGTCGCCATTTCTAGAAAAGCAGACTTTGGAATTGTGTTCCTCAAAAGTACAAAGAACTATACCTATATCGTTTCAACAGCAAATAAATCATTGCATTCACGTATTTTTATCATTGTAAAAAATTAAAAATAAATGTTATAATTATAAGTTAAATCATAAGTATTAGGTGTTATAGAGAGATAGTTTTGCCAAAAAATAAAATTAGAGCAAATCTGTAATATAAAATAATTCCTGATGAATCTTATGATGTAGAAATATTACATAATATAATAAATGTGATAATATAAATAATTATATTAATAATTAAAATTTTACGAATAAAATAACACCTTTGATTTTAGACGCATTTTCTTCTTCAGTTGTAAATCTGCGAAACTGTAGAGAAAATATTATAAAGCTAGCAAGGTCTTCGAACAAACAAGTTAGTCGATTCGACTACAGGACCACGGGAAATAAATAAAACACAAACGAACAAGACTGTCGAGAGGCATAGAAAAGAAGGATGTTTGCCCCCGCTTACCTCCTCTTTTAAGGTTCTTGCAACGTTCCGGAAGTACAAAATCTAATTTAACCCCCGGTCCGATAGCGCGACTTTTTCACTTGAAATTCCCTTCTGTGGATTCTTTCGCGTAAATAGGACCGATGCAAGAACTTTGACAACTTGAATAACTTGAATTTTTATTTGACAACACGAGCTAGAGTGGTCGAGATCATTATTCGAAACGTAAAAAGTTAAATTTAGAACAAATTTTATATTTTTTATAAATTAATATTATAAATTAATAAACAAATTAATATGTTACAATAAACAATATACAGAAATATTTACATAACAAATCCTTAAGAAATCTTTAACACTCTTAAAAATCCTTAATACTCTTTTAAAACATTTTTCGATCAAGAGTAAAATTTAAATTTAACTTAAAAGAAGTTAAATAGATCCTATATTTCGTATAATTTCTTCTAATCAGCTTATTTCAAAATGTATAACATTCCGGTGAAATTTTACGTTTATCATATTCTAAATATTTTTGTGTACGAGAAAATGCGTCGTGTTCTTGGCGGTCGCAGATTGAAGAAAAAAAAAAGAAAAGCGCCAGGCATATACCGACAAAAGTTTTCGCCAGTCCGGATACGGGGAAGTTTCACCGTATTTGCGCATCCGGTATCATAAATCTTCTACTCTTCCCGCCTTCTGGTACTCGGTGGCCAAGTCACCAAGTCCATCCAAAGAATAAATTTAGAAGACTATCGCATTTCTTTCTTCAGTTCCTCTGCCTTATTAATTTTTCTTCAATAAGAAATTCCTTACAAAATTTCCATGGTGTCTAACATGAGCAAAAATGCCGAAACAATTATTATATATTAATCAATCATAAGTAATCTATATAAGTCTTTTATGTAATCAATTAAATTGGATTTTTAACAAAAAATAATTTCAAGATGTATTTTTCATACTTTTTTTAAGATTATATTTGGGGTTGAAAAAGTTTTATTTTTTCTAAAGATTAGCAAATTGATGATTACTACTGTGCTTTCACAAATCCTTTTGTTTCTCTCAAAATGCGGAAGAATATAACGTATACTATATTCTGTCCAGCAACATAATTATGACTATCATAAAACTCGTTACTATCATTTCATTCATTAATCTAAGCCACATTAGGAAATAATCTCCGTAAATTCTCCTTTCATTCGCCAATTCATCGCTATGAACGCCAGGTTTTTATAGATTATTGATGATCGAGGCGTTTCCGTGCACAAAAAAGTGGCATAATAACACAATTAGCGGCGCGTTGACAAATTGAATTGATCCGAAATGTATTCTTTTCATCGTGCCTCGATATATCTCGGTATTTCCCCTTCCTATAAATATTTCATGCGTCATACATTGTCCCCACAACCGTGGAAAATCGTCGAATGTCGGACGATCTTCCTTTATATAGTTTGCTCGGCTATCACCTTCGAAAATTCCTGCGGCGAAAACCATGAAAAACCGATAATCTTTCATCAATCAGTATCAGAAACGCACCATCGCCATTTGAAAATTTAAGATATTCTATAAGCTTATGAATTTAAAAAAAAAAATCGTTCTTATTCCGATTTGTGTGTCTTTACGGTAGACGATTATCGATTTATGTAAAATTCGGCGTAACTTACTGTTCCTCATGATGGGGGATTGATTACATCAAATATTGACTTTTTGTATCGAAGCAATCAATTGTATATGACATTTTATATATGGCACTTTATATATGACATTTTAAAGAATTATATATATATATCGGAAAATCTCTAGATGTTAGAAATAGCTATTAAAAATCTCACAAAAAATATTGCAATTTTTCAATAATATAAATTATTTTATGCAAATAAATATTTGACTTATATACATAGTGTTGCTCGACATTCAAGATTCGAAATAAATAAGTTGTATACTATTGACTAAAATAAAAATTACTGCTGGAAGAAGTTTGTTTTTAGGTTATCTCGTTGCGTTCCATCGCTCGTTATGCCTGTCACACAAACGGCGCCGCGCGACGATAAAGCTGCCGATCGTAATTTGTCCGGCGCGATGTCACAGAACTCTTAACTCCGTCTATATCGGAAACGGCGTGAAAACGGCGAACGCTATTAGAGAGGCGATCGTGTGTACACCCGCGGATTGGTCGCGATGCAATTACGCATGGCAGGGTGGGCGGCCGGTTGGTCGGGCGAAGGTGTTAAATTCACTGGACGTCGGGGCGAGCGAGCGCGGGACCCATTCTGGGCGGTAGCCGACACAAATCCGATCGTATTTTCATCGACGCCAAATTGGCAATATCCTCGCCGGTGACGATTCCTGAATTATGCATCAACCTCTGGGACAGTCGCTCCAAAGTTTATCCATCCCGCTTGTTTCCACCGAGAAGCCCGGCCCGCTCGACTCTCTTCCACGCGGAGAGTTTTCTCCCCTTCCTGTCTCCTCTTCCACCCCCCCCCTCCTCCTCCTCCTCCTCCTCCACCTCGTCCTTCCCCTCTCGCTTCTCTTTCTCCTCACCCTCCTCGACAACCCTCTCAGAACATTGCACGTCTCGTCTCTCTCGCCGAATTGCCACCCCCTTTCGGACTCCCTACCCTCCGCACCCTTACTCGGTTGGAAACGTCACTTATTGGTCGACCGAGAGGGTGGAAAAAGAGACGATACCCTCGAATCCAACCAATCACGGTGAACACTCGCAATAACGCTCGTGATATCTTGCACCGGTGAAATCTGGTGCGAGGAGAACGCCATGGGAGACTCGCTTCCACGAGCGTAAGATAACTCTCATTGAAAGCGATTTCGCGCGCGCGATCGAAACTGATTCTCTCGCTGATTGATATACATATATAATATACCGTGCAGAAAAATTTATACTGAATGTTTTTATTTGAAAAATCTATAACACTGGTCAACAAAAAAAAACTTTTGTTTAATTGCCAAGGATGTTTGAACAAATTTAAAGTATTTTGAGGGTGCTGAATCCAAAACTGACATTAGTTTTGGAATTGACTCTGGTTTTTGAGATAATAGGTACTCCTCAAATTATGATTTTACTCCACTACGACCTGTAGCTGCTGACATATGCAGCAGGGTTTGGTCTGTCCTTTTGTCTGTCTTTTCAACGTGATTGTCCTGATGACCCACATAAAAGAAAATCCTACAAACAACATTTTTCTATGCATTAATTGTGATTATCTGAATCAGCTTACTTTGTTTTTATATTATTGTTCTGAGTACAACGCCATTAGGTATTTCATGCATTTACTTTTGTACGATTTGAGAAAGTTTCCATGTGATTTGTGGATAGGCTACACCTGATCATTACATTTTTTGCATTTTTTATGTTTTTCAATGGGAGCATCCATTATTTCAAAATTAGAGTCAATCTAGCAAAACCGATGCCATATTTGGAATCAGTGACACAAAATTACCCTAAAATCGATTTAATATAATTGGCAATAAAATCAGTGTTGACCGTTGACCAGTGTAATTTTTAATAAATAATCAAAAATTTTTGGTTATAATCAAGTAATGTGCCTCTAAAATATTTTTTTAATCTAGAGTAGCCTGAACATATTATCAATTTTTTAATGCAGTTTTATATTAAGAATAAAAAATGTTTATATCTTTGTACAATCTTATTGTTTTAATAAGTACCATATCTCCGTATATGGAATTATTACTATCACCTAACCTATATACGCGTTAGTATTTAATATTTTCTTGAAATAAGAACTTTAACCAGATTAAATGTACACGTGTGGGGCGCAAGTGTGAACGTCAATGTGCGACGGCGTCGTTTCTATCTTAATAATCAGAAAGCGTGATAAAGAGGCTGAGGGTTATCCTATTGGGCGCTTGAAACGGCGCTTAAGCCTTTAAGAGGGCGTCGAAGGACAGACAATGGAAGGTAAAAGTAAAGCGTCGTTCCGAGAAATGCGAGGGTTGCCCATCCCAATGATAAAATGGTATCCATTCCACCGCCCGATCTCGAACTTCCTCCGGAGAGAACGAACCCCTATCGTATATAAATGTCGATATTATTGTAACGAAGCGCTTTTGATACTGATTTCTCGTAGCGTGCGTTCATCCGTACGTACACATAGCCGTTTGCGCGCGGTCGCTTATACGTCGAAATTGTTATGGCAAAAGGCAGCACGTATAGTCACAATTATCATCGCATACACAGACGGTATCGGTGGGATATCGAATCAAACGATGGAACCGATCTCCAGCGATAGAAATCGATTTCCTATTTACAAGCATCCACTTTCGCCTTTTTCCGCCCCCCCCCCCCCCTCCCTCTACCCCCCCCCCTCCCTCTACCCCCCTCCTCCGTATTTCCGATCCGTACACATCGCAGCGATGGATACGACTTAACGCTGAACAGAGGCAATTGCAAAATAAAACTTTTTCGTCACGAGATCTCTTATATCAAATTCTTGAAAAGATACAAACAATTACTTTTTCGAATCGTACATTTTTGCATATGAAGAAAATCAAAACAAGATTTTATTTCTTACATGATGTTGATGAATTAATTAGCTATGGACTAATGACGAATTAATTAAACGTGTAGCGTTTATCAGAATTAGTCTATTTAACACATAATATATGAGCTAAAGATTTCTGTGTAAATTTGTTTTTATTTTATTGACAAGAGGTAAGTATTTTTTAGTTACAAGGCAAGTATTTTTTTGTCACAAGAATTTAGTTATATTTGATACTAAAAAAAATGATAGAGAGAAAAAAAAGAAAAAGAGAGAGAGTGTGTTAAATGTACACGTGTTGTGTGAGAGAGAGACAGAGAAACAGAGAGAGACAGGAAGAAATATTTCCCGAACTTGTGCTCCATAAATTTGTTAATAAGAAATTCTAATCTTAATCTATATCGAGATTAGGACTAGTAGTTCTCTTGTTTGCAAAAGCATTAAAAATGCTCTATCCATAAAATGCGCATAAAGATAACAAATTATATTTTTCTTGTATAATTAGCTGCGAGATCTTTTTGAATTTAAGACTTGAACTTCTCTTAAAAAAATTAATAAAATGCACATCAAATGCCGCGTGACCAACAAAGTCTTCTATTCAAATATGAAATATTTTTGTTCGTCCCTTCTTTTCCGAGCTCTTTATCGGATAAACAACATCGAATAGCAATCTTTTATCTGGACTTTATATCACGCAATGCAAAAATATCATATATGTATGTTATACTTTCACGCCACACACCTATACGTTTAAATATGTATATTGCTCATGGCGATTCTATTTTACGGTGTGTGATGAATGACTTATAATATACATATATGATGTGTTTGTATAAATTTTACTCAATGTGTTCCGACATTATATACACATTCATCTAACTTTAGCTAATGTTTATAGAAATTTTTCCACGTTAAGCTAACGTCTACATACGTTTTAACATTATCAGTATATAATTTTAGAATAGATAACCCGTTAGTCACGCGACAAGCAACATGCACCGGCAGCCGGTTTGTTCACCTTGCATTAAGTTCTCACGATCAGTATTCTTTTTCCAAAACAAAAGATTCAGACAGAGATAAAACAATATTGTAAAACAATATTAAGCGGAAAAATGAATATTTTTCGATTATCGATCGCAGACAGAAGATGAACAAGTCAGCTTTCAATTGTTAACAATTATCGATTCAGGAGACCGAATCTCTAATTTCATAAATCTCGCAGAAATCATTATACTTTCGCATCTTATTTATTTTTCACTCTTTACTTATCCCCATTCTCATTATTTTTCCATGAATCTTGTGAATTTATAATCACATTCCATCTATTCATAAAAATTTACATAAAGTCGTGCATTATATATGTATATAAACAATATAAATTATTATTAATTTATGGATATTTTAAAGTAACATAATTTTTCTATATTTTTTTAGTAAAAGCAATTCTCTCTCTCTTGCACATATATCGATATTTCATATATATATATTAGATTTTTCATTTTTAATTTAATTGTAAACTAACGTTTATTTTTTATTAGAAAAATTATTTGATACATAAAAACTTGGCTAACGTATTTTATTTCTTTTGTCTATTTAATTTTATAAATTTTCTATGTATTTAGAGATAGATAGAGAGAGAGAAAGAGAGAGAGAGAGAGAAAGAGAGCAGAGAAAGAAAGAGAAAGAGAGAATAATGACTGATATCGTGTTACTTGTGTTTACATGTTATTTGCGCGATATATTATAATGCTGGCGTTTCCTTTTTCTTTTTATGCTCGCAGCCTATCGCAGCGCTATCCTGTTTTAAATTGCACGGCTTTTTTTGCAAAGGACAGTAATGTATCCCAGTAGGACACGGATATTTCTTCTTCAACGGACACGGCTGCATTACAGATGGTTTAGGAACTTCCTTCCTCTCATAACATGGACACGGGCCAGGATGCATTTTACGTGGCGGGAGACAAGGACAAAGAGCTGTGGGTCCAAACGGTGGTTTCGGCAATGGCGTTGGTGCACAAATTTGTTTCTTCTGGATATTGGTTTTCTTAGCCTCTATGCGAGCTCCATCATCCTTTTGGAAGTGTTCAGATGTTGACGGACACGGGTTAGGCTTCGTAAACTTCGGCGGCAAACACGTCACTTTGACATACTCCATCTTTGGTGGTGGGACAGTTCGAGGCCATTCGCATTTGCCTCTCGCGAGGCAAGTTTTTTTACATACAGGATCCACGATCTTTCGCTCTGTCTTCGGTTTTGATTTAGCTTCTGCTTTACTTTCGTTTGGCTGTTGACGTTTGTCGCACTTGACTTTCTTTTGGCGGCAAATATCACTTTTTTCATTGCAAGATTGGTCACGCTGATTTGTTTTCTTCACTTCGGTTGATTTACAAATTTCATCCATCTTCTTGCAAGCGGAAGATTTGTCAGAATTTGACTTAGCAAGACAGAATAAAGAGTTATGAAATCCTCGCCAATGAACTCTATGCAAAGAAATCAGATGAGAAAGATCGCGATGAGTCAATATCTCTTTGTTCTTTCGTAATTCCAAAGAGTTTTTGCAAATTTCTTGCAAGTACTGTGAAACTGAACGTGAACAAGATGAATAAGATCTAGAATATGATGGAAAATATAATTCACAAGGTTCTTGAATATCTTGAAGTAGATATTTTTGTTTTAGTGGGTACTTTAGACTCGTTGAAAACTTTGAATATTTGAATGGAGAAGGCGAAGGTAACTTCAAGTTTTTCAGCAATAATGGACACTTCTTATAAATTTTCAGAGATGGCAACTTCTTGATGGATTTCGGACATATAACGAGACGTGGCGGAGAACTCAATATACTTCGACATTTTAAATTGATTGATTCATGATGGCAAGATAGGGATGGTGTAATGTATTTTTTAATTAGCGGACACAATTTGGAAGATGGTAGACAAGAAGGTGAGGATACTATCATTGTATAGCAAAGTGGTTTTGCTGCTGGTGGTTTCTTTAAAGAGAGCTGCTTACATTTTGTCATAATTGAATGCCTTGAAAAATATCTTTTTGATTCCTTGCAAATCCGATCTAATGCTTTACGAATTATAAGGATATTTTTAGGCTTGTTCTTGCAGGAACTAAAATCTCTTGTACAAACCAATCCTGAATTAGGTAACTTCATGGAGAATTTACAGTTCCATTGATTAAGCTCTAATCCTTCTATTCCAAAAATAGGCTTCAAGCCGCATCCAGTTCTTAAATTAAAATATTTCTCCAGTACTCCAATAGAAGTTTTCAATAGGCTTTTTAAGATTGCTTCTTCTTGTTTAAACTTTAACTTCTTAACAGCCTGCAGAGTTCAGAAAAAAAGATAAAGAAGGAGAAATATATATTTATATTATTTTTCTAGAAATAATAATAATAAATTTCTCAATTTCCAGTAGATAACATTTACGATAGTCGCTAATGCCTCCACGTACCCTCTGTCTCTTATTGACGCGATTCAGCATTTCTCGTCCTTGCACGGTTTCTTAGATGGACATTTTACACAAAATGGCTTTCTCTTGGGCTTCGGTTTCGAGGGATAGCCCGGTGGCTCAGCAGGTTGACAGGGACCCTTGGGTGGATCGCATGGATTCCTTTTTGGTTGACTAGGTAAATCTTCACCACAGTCTGATTCACCTAACCGCAATTCCTTGCCACTGACTGTTTCCTAGGTTTTATGTATTAAAGTGGAGGATTGTTGTTTGCTTCCTTATTACTCCCGCACTAGTCTCGACCAACTTTTGGCCCACCTCCCTCCTTTAAAGAATTTAGCATTTAAAATAAAAGCGCTTGTATATCCTTGTGTGAGAAACGCGAAAATAATAAGAGAAATGACTCAACGAAAATAAAGCTCATAAATAGACAAAGCTAGAATCCAATTTAATACGCTAGTGTAGGGATCTTCTGATTTATAAAACTAGATCGATTCGTTGATTCAGTGTTATCATTTTCGTTGGTAATCTTCTTTTGCTTCCTCTCGTTTCTAGGCTTTATTGTATTGTGTTTAGGACGAAAAGCTCGGTTCTTGAATTCCGTTACTTTCTCGATTAAAGTTTGGAAATTTTTGACAATATCTTTGTTGGAAACTGTCTTCGTCATCAGCATTGTTTTCTCAATACCTGTCGATTCAGTACTTAAAGAATGTATATACGTGACAAATCTTGTCAACGGTCCCCGGTTGACGCTTTTGTTATTTTCAAACATTAACATCGTTGAGTCAAAATTGTCGTATTCATTATTAGATTGCGATTCCTTGCTAAGAGTATTTCTTCCTCCCAGTTGATGGTCATCTGTACCGATTTCATCTTCATATTCTTCGCCTTGAGGAAAGTAATCGTCATTGCCTGGTCTATCACCGTACGATAACGTTGATTCTTCAAAATGATTGTCGTCACAGCGGTGAAAATTGGTGGCATACTTATGTGGAGAAGAAAAATTAAAATAATTTTTATCGTCAATTGTTGAATCGGGATCTTGCTGAAAATTTTTGACGAAATTGATTTCCATAAATTGTAGAGGAGAAAAGATGTTCGATAAAGAATTTTTATCGTCTCGTATCTCACTAAATTCTATCAATTTCTCGTTTTCGAGCAATTCTCGCAGATTGCATTGAACTTGAGCTCTTTCTTTTTTACGGAGAGAGAATCAGATATAAAATTCATTATTTTTGTTTGGTATGTACTATATACTCATAAGATTCTAGCGATTTAAAGCAGTCGGTTCGACGAAAAAAGAGGCAGAAGGGAGGTGGAGCCATAGCGATCAATTTTTCAAAGCATTTCTGCGATTTTCTAATCTCTTTTTTGTATTCTATAATTTATTTAATTTAATTGTGCAATTTTATCAAAATAAATTAAAATATACTAAATATATCATTCTTTCTATATTGACATTTATATTAATATTTTTTAAATATTTTTTTTATAATTTGGTTATGAAATGGTAATGTGTGAAAAGAAAAATAATTAAATCATATTAAGAAACGAAATAATAAATGTTCTGGGAACTTACTTTAATTGTTTCAAATTCTCGAAGCTTGCCAACCGAACTCTCTTGTTTCGTTTGTAACTGTAACGAAGAACGATATGAAATAATATTAACGTTTAATTAGAGTACTTATACGAGAAGAGTTATTTCCATATTTAAAATATTATTGTAATAAAAAAATACACACAGTTCTGCAAATACAACATTTACTATTATTCATAAAATTTACAAGAGAATGCCGTAATATTTTACAGATTTAATATTACAAAAACAGTGTTTTGTCTTAATTATCATAAAACAATTCACATTTATCGAGATTGTATAAATTCGATGAGTTCGATCTTTTTTCTAAATAATTTACTTTGAAATCAATACAAGCTTTAATCAATTAGTTAACATTTGCTGAAAAGTGTTTTTAATTTGCGATGTTTAATAATTTATTCAAAAAAAATTTATTTTTTTGGAAAACATTTTCAGCTTTTTTTTATTTTTTTCTCGTTTTCTGAACAACCTGGAGCCTTTTCTACAGTTGGACACTCTTTCTTCTCACATGGTTTAATTTTTTTAATTTCCGAACAATCAGGCTTCTTGATCTCTTCTTTCTTCTTATTTTTACATATATCTTTTTCCTGCTGCTTATAAGAAATTTGCTCTTGCTCCATGCAATACTGTCTTTTACAAAGATCGTTTTTTGTTCTAGTAATATCATTTTTTTTCTGTTTACATCGGTCTTTTTGAGATTCCACTTTTCGAGTTTTATGGCAATCGCGGACATTTTTATCGCAAGAACTCTTTCTCCTCTTGCAAGAAACTACTTTTTGTTTCTTAAATGTTTGTTTTCCCCTCTTAGAGCAATCTATCTCTTT